>OZ025292.1:385333880-385933880 GCA_964019185.1 Maratus speculifer
ATGATCGTAGAACAATAAAAGTTCTGTTTTCTTGCACTTGTGGAAAATAAAAAGAAAGCGAGGATAAACAAGGATTATTATCAATCCCACAGCTTTGGATTTAGAATATATGTCATCAATAAAGTGAAATTCCTCTTCAAATTGATTTTTAAAAGATTCTAATACTTACAAGGCAAAGGCGATTGTGAATTCCTGAAAAAAAAAATGCCTGAAATTTTAGCGAGAAAGTTTTTTATGGAGAGAGAACATAACTTATGAAACCGGAAGCCCAATCCTCCCATTATGATAAATATTAATTTTAATTATGTTTAACAATCATATATGAATATTTTATTAAAATATCAATAGAAATGAAGGATAATCTGTATAACTTTCTATCTTGACTTACAGAATATTAACTTGATATGTTCAATATAAAGTACAAATTTTTAATTTTCTATGCAGATATAAGTTCTCTAAAATAAAAAATAAACAATTTAAAAGTGCATTAAAGTGGTTGCTATATCAGCTAAAATATATACGAATTGTATTAACCAACAGAATAATTCTGCTAATAGTAATTTAGATTCAGTAAGTCATTTTTTATTATTTATTAGAATCAGAATCTAGGAATCCGAAATTTTGCCAAAAATACATCAAACTATTAAATCTTTTAAACATACAAATAAAAATATCCATTTTAATTAATGTTTAATCTTATTTCGATTTAAAGTTTGAAAAAAGTAATTATAACAATAAAAGTACTTAAAAAAATCGGAATCCAAAGTTCGGCCAAATAACCCGTATTCAGCTAAATAACTTAGTTACATCCCTGGATTTTATACTTTATAATAAAAATTGTTAATAACCAAGCTAAAACCTATTACATGCTTTAATTTAAGGAATCTGTAGAATAAAAAAGGGAAATGATGTCTTGTCATTTCAATACAAAATTGGACGGAATATGGAATAAGAGAAAAGTAAACAGAAGCAGAGAAAACATGTTCTGTATCTTCCTCGGTATCTTCGCTTGGCTCGCTCAGAAGAGTTGAGTTGTTCTTGCAATTACAGTTAAGAATAAAACAATTGAAATCATTACAAAAATATTAAATAATAAATTAAATATTTCAATGTTTAAAACGTTTTAAAAACTCCCGGGATTTTTCAAAATTTCCCTCCCAAAAAACCCGGTTTATTCCCGGGAATAAACCCGGTTTTTTCCAGCCTTTGCAACTCTAGTCCAAGAATATTAATTTTTAATCCATGTCGTACGTAATATGAGGCATTCAGAAGTCAGTCTGATTAACGCCATCAAATAAAAATTCACATTTTAAACAGTTAAAGTTGTCTATCTTCAATCTACCGTAATTTCGGGTGTATAAGCCGCGGATCAAACAATTCTTTTTGGACCCAGAAATCTTATTTAGTGATTGAAGACAAATATTTATGTCGATCTAAGTAGTAACATTTGTTTCTTAAAAAATTCTGGGTATAAAAAGAATTTTTGATCCGCGGCTTATACACCCGAAATCACGGTACTTTTTTTATCGTTTGTCTAGGAATTTTAATGTTTAATGCACTACGTGCGTAATATATGACTTGTTATAATCATTCTAAAAATCATATTTATTACTACTAGCTGCACCCGTCGGAATTCGACGGAAAAGAATGTATATTAGATATGATATACAGTGTCTCACAAAAGTGATGGGGCACTTGTGCTTTATAAAAAGAAACTGCAATAAAATAAATAAACAAACATGTGCAAAAATTTTTTGGGTGTGTTTCATATTTAAAGTTAGTAACAATTATTACATAACATACATTTTGTCAAAATATTAAAATATTAATTTAGTAAAAATACAATTGTTCAGAACGGAGCAAAAAATGGCTCACATAAGTGATGGGACACTTATTTTTCCATCAAATATTTATCCAAAAATTTTACTTTTTAAAAAGTTTTAATATTTTGTTGGATTTCCTTTTACTTTTAAAACATGATTTAATCTTTTTGGGATGGATTCGACTAATTTTTTTGTGATTTCTTGAGTGATTTTATCCCATTCTTCTTGAAGCACCGATTTTAGTTGTTATTTTGAAGAAATGGTGTGTTTGCGAATTCTTCATTCCAATTCTTGCCAAATATTCTCTATGGGATTTAAGTCTGGAGATTGTGATGGTGTTTTTATTATTTCAGGACAGTTATATAGCAGCCAGAGTCTAACAATCAGAGCAGTGTGCTTGGGGTCCTTGTCCTGGTAGAATTTAAAATCGTTATGAAGGTTCAATTTTCGTGCTAAAGATTTCAAATT
Source organism: Maratus speculifer (assembly GCA_964019185.1). Taxonomy (NCBI): domain Eukaryota; kingdom Metazoa; phylum Arthropoda; class Arachnida; order Araneae; family Salticidae; genus Maratus; species Maratus speculifer. Next base: position 385,336,172 of record OZ025292.1, read on the forward strand.
TTGTTTTAAAATATCAATATACTTGTACTGATCCATTATACTGTCAATAAAAACAAGATTACCAACTCCAGCGGACGACATACACCCCCCATACCATAACTCCTCCTCCACCATGTTTTACTGTTGGTACCAAGTTCTGTTTGCGAAATTCTTCCCTGGGTTTTCTCCACACCAAGATTCTACCGTCAGAACCAAATATATTAAATTTACTCTCATCAGCAAATATAACTTTATTCCAGTAATCAGAATTCTTATTCGAAGCTAGTCTGAGTTTTCTATTCTTTTCACTTACGAAGAATTTTTTCCTGGCTACTCTACCGTGATACCAGCAGATCGAATTACCTTCTAATAGTCTCAGGATTAATAATTATTCCATATAATGCTTGTAAATCAGCAGCAACTTTTGAAGCACTATTTCTTGGATTTTTTTTAATATTTCGAACGATAATTCGCTTTATTCCATTGGATAGCTTTGATGGTCGGCCAGGTCTTCTTTTATCCTGAATCATATGATTCTTTTTATATCGTTTAATGATATTGAAAACTGTTGAACGACTCAAGTTAACTGTTTCAGCAGTTTTTCTAATAGATTTTCCACGTTCAATATGCAAATTAACACTAGAACGCCCGGATGGAGTCGATTCGACTCCAATCATGTAACTAAATTTCAATTCGAACCAGAAAAATTTTCTTGAAATAATTTAAATCTAAACCACGCAAATTTACGTTAAATAAATCAATTAAATAATTTTGAATAAAAATTCTGGTGAGAAATATTATTTTCAAACTTGAGTAGAATTTCCGGGCGTTCTAGTGTTAATAACTAATTTTCGAATTTCAGGCGAAGTTTCTTTTCGTTTAGCATTCATGGCTACACAGAGCTAAAAAACACAAAAATTCCAAAACAAACTGGAGAAAAATACTGCAGACTATTTTATAAGTTATTGCCAATTGCTTTTAAGTAAAAATAAAACCCCAAAAAATATTTTTATTGCTTATTTCAGACGATTTTTGTTGCATATATAATGGTGTCCCATCACTTATGTGAGCTATTTTTTGCTCCGTTCTAAACATTTGTATTTTTATTAAATTAATATTTTAATATTTTGACAAAATGTACGTTATGTAATAATCTTTACTAAATTTAAGTATGAAACACACCCACAAAAAAATGTGTACATGTTTTTTTAATTTATTTGATTAGTTTCCTTTTGTAAAGCACAAGTGTCCCATCACTTATGCGAGACACTGTATATCAGTCTTATATACACAAAGCGAAATAAACAATTGCCAATTCTTAAAATACGGATAACGTAACTTTTCATAATGAAGGTACACAAACTTCAGAAAATAACAAAAAATAAGGAAAACGACTCATAAATTATTATGTTGGACTTAACTTCAGCTACAAACCTTTTTTAATGCATTTTCTAAATCTTAAACATTATTTAAATGCCAAATTATTTTGGGAAGTTAATATAATACTTCAGAAGACAAATTCAAAAATATCTGCATAGAATTTTTTTTCTCCGTTTAAATATCGCTTGGGAGCTGTGCAATAATTATAATATCAATAAAACATTTTAATTAAACTAGAAACAAGAAGTTATTAAACTACATAACCAATCCACTGCACATTTACAGCACTTGCAATAAATTTAATTTATTTATTGGTTTGTAGTCTCCATGAATTTGTCAAAATTAATTTTATTGTTAGGGCAAATCAAAAGAAAAACGATAACTTCGTTATTCGCGTTTGTAATGACCGAAAGGTGGCGTTGTATAGACCTGATAATCGTTTTTTACGTAGTGTTGTTTGTTCCATGTGCTGTCATGTTATTTTACCATGAGTAAGTCAAATGTACTTTTTTATATTATAGATCTAAACTTTGTGTATAAAATTTTGATTTTAGATAATTTTAATACAAAGAACCCAACGTTGCATGCGTTATAGAACTGTTTATTTATTTATTTATTATAGAACTGTTTATTTATTTATCGGCTTTTTAAACACTGCTTTCAGCGGAAGATGCTCACGGTATCAGTTCTATTTCGTTTCAGACTTTGTCCGCGAGAGGGCGTCTATTTCATTTCAAACGCGAATTAAAAAGAATAAAATTTTTGTATTTGTTGCTGGTATGCAAAAGACATTTTATTTATTTTTATTTTAAATAATAACTTAATACAACGAAATGATTTTAATTATTTTTTAATATTATGTAAAATAGAAGTATCGTAGTACTAGAATATCACAAGTTTTATTCTTTATTTTTCTAATATGACATCATTTATACTTTCAGAAACCCTCATCTTTTCCAAAATAAAAGCGTGATTAATGCAGCTATTTAAAAATTCTTTAGTTTAATAAAATATTTAATATAATTAAATAAAAAGGGTGCAATTTATAGAAATATTTTCATTTGTGGCATCACGGACCTTTAAATAAATAGAAGTTCAGTTTATTTAGATGAAGGAATAAAAGTCACTAGCGTCTATACCCCGCCCCAAACTTTGGCTCTTATCACAAATGCACCCAAGAAATTCCCCATGCTGCCGATAATTTCCCTTTTTTAAACGGAAGATATGATTTCTTGACGATACGGTTTCTTGATTTCCGTTTTTTGACGATACTACAAATAAACAAACAAACAGGCATAGAGACAAATAAACAAACCGACAAACAAACATACAAACAGACAGAAAAACAAACAAACAAACAAACAAACAAACAAACCAACAAACAGACAAACAAACAAACAGACAAATAAAAAAACAAACTGACAAACTAAAAGACAAACTGACAAACAAACAAATAGACGTAAAAACAAACAAATAAACAGACGTAAAAACAAACAAACTGACAAAAAATTATTCCGACAAACAAACAAACCGAGAAACGAACGAACAAACAAACAAACCAACAAACAAACAGACAAACAAACAGACAAACAGACAGACGAACAAACAAACCGACAAACGAACAAACAGACAGACATACAAAAACAAACAAACAAACAGACAAATGAACAAACAGACAGACGAACAAACAAACCGACAAACATACAGACAAACAGACAGACAAATAAACAAACAAATCAACAAACAGACAGACAAACCAACAGACAGACAAACATCGCTGGATCCCCGAAATTTACTGTGCAGGAAACACTAAAATGCACGAAACTCGCCAACGCCGCAATCACCAACGTGTGTATGAGCGCTGCGCGCCTATTAAAACCAAAAAAAATATCACTGGATCCACGAAACTCGCTGTGCAGGAATCACTAAAATGTACGAAACTCGTCAACGCCGCAATCACTAACGTGTGTATGAGCTTTGCGCGCCCATTAAAACCAAAAAAACATCACTGTATCCACGAAATTCGCTGTGCAAGAATCACTAAAATGTACGAAACTCGCCAACGCCGCAATCACTAACGCGTGTATGAGCACTGCGCGCCCATTAAAACAAAAAAAAAAAGACATCATTGGATCCACGAAACTCGCTGTGCAGGAATCACTAAAATGTACGAAACTCGGCAACGCCGGAATCACTAACGCTTGTATGAGCGCTGCGCGCCCATTAAAACCAAAAAAACATCACTGGATCCACGAAACTCGCTGTGCAGGAATCACTAAAATGTATGAAACTCATCAACACCGGAATCACTGACGCGTGTATGAGCGCTACGCTCCCATTTAAATAAATAAATAAACATTTAAATAAATAAAATTTAAACAAATAAATTAATAAAATAAATTTAAATAAATAAATAAATTAAATTAAATAAATCCATTTAAATAAATAACTTTCTAAAATGAGTAAAATTGTTGTTATTAACGCAGGTATGAAACTATCAATCCTCATTTTCGGCAGCATGGGGAATTTCTTGGGTGCATTTGTGATAAGAGCCAAAGTTTGGGGCGGGGTATAGACGCTACTATAAAAGTCAGTGAATATGAGATCATCACTGACACAACTATAACAATGTATATTATATTCATGGAACAAATTTATCTGGTTTCTGAAGACGACATTTTTTCCATCGACAAAATGTCCCTTTAGATACTATTATATTTTATTAAAGTTTATTTTCTGTTATTTTATTTGCATAATACTAAATAATATTACTCATAAAATAATCTGTGTATTGTACTGTGATTAGTGAATAATTCATGTGCAATCATTTTATTAAGATTAAATTTTGCGAAAACCATTATTTTTTTTTCTTTGAAATTTGATGACACATTCACCGACGAGATCAAGCTCCTGATTGGTGGAAAGTAATAAAGCAAAATAAATTTTTATAATAGTGAGAAAAACTTAACCTGTTGCGACTGTTTTGAAGAAATGTCACGAAAAAACTTATAAAATTAAAAATGAAACATAAAAACGGAAATAAATTAAAAACAAGTTGGAAATTGCACGTGAAGCGTAGCAAATTAGGTGCGTTCGGACGATAACGAAGTTTTAAAAATATTACGTTCATATATCAATCTCATAACATTGTAAATAGTGAACTACAATTAAAACGCTCATCAAACAATGTTCTCCCTATACCATTATGTAATGGAATACTTTTGTGTGGCCTTGTAAATCAATAACAAATGTTCTTTGCACCACAAATTATGTAAGATGTATATTATAATATGTACTTTATAGTTGCATATAAATTTTATTAAGTTCGCATGAGTGTAACACGATTAAAATGCATTTGAAACATTTTTCCCCATTGACCGTAATGTAATGGAATACTTTTGATTGTCCCTGTAATTGATCTATGCATCCGATTTTCATAAAATTTGTAATAACTCGAAAATATTATGCAATAATTATGTATTTTAAATTTCAAACGTATAGAATATATTTGAAACTTTTTCCCCATTGACCATAATGTAATTGAATACTTTTGATTGTCCCTGTAATTGATCTATGCACACGATAATCAAAAAATTTGAAATAACTCGACAGAATTATGTAATAATTGCGTATTTTAAATTTCAAACGATTAAAATGCATTTGAAACATTTTTTCCCATTGACTGTAATGTAATGGAATACTTTTGATTGTCCCTGTAATTGATCTATTCGTCCGAGTTTCATAAAATTTGAAATAACTCGAAAAAATTATGTAATAATTATGTATTTTAAATTTCAAACGTATAGAATATATTTGAAAGTTTTTCCCCATTGACCATAATGTAATTGAATACTTTTGATTGCCCCTGTAATTGATCTATGCACACGATTATCAAAAAATTTGAAATAACACGACAGAATTATGTAATAATTGCGTATTTTAAATTTCAAACGATTAAAATGCATTTGAAACTTTTTTCCCCATTGACCGTAATGTAATGGAATACTTTTGATCGTCCCTGTAATTGATCTATCCATCCGATTCTCATAAAATTTGAAATGACTCGACAAAAATATCTAATATTTATGTATTTTAAATTTCAAACGATTCGGTTGGGTAGTTTTTGCGTTGTTATATGCGGACAGACGGACGGACGGACAGACGGACGGACGGACAGACGGACGGACGGACAGACGGACGGACTGAACGACAACTATAGGTGCTACGTATTATATAATTACGAACGCACCTAATTAGCCAGAATGGTCACATCTACACATAAACAACTTCCATTAAAAAAAAAAAAAAATAATTATCAAAATCGGACCAGTAGAAAGCTCAGAGCTGATGACTAAAAAAAACAGCCAGGTCTTTTAAATATATAGATTATTATGTATTAATTTAAATATAGAATTTATTTACAAGTCTTTAAAATTTGAGTTTTTGAAAATATCATTTTCCAAAAACTTGTTGTTGTAATTTGCAGGGCTCGAAAAATCTATTGCCCGACATGCCCCGGGCATGTAAAATTATCGATCGGGCATGTATTATTTTTATCAACATGCCCGAACGGGCATGTATTTTTGAAAGTACCACATTTAAATTTAAATAGGTTGGCATAAGCTAAATCATGAAGAAGAATGATCAAACTTCGTAAATTAATGGACGCCTTACGAAAAGTAGACATTTTATTTACAATACAATCGGTCAGCGCCGGAATACGACTGAGCTTTCGTCAAAACAAGTGAAAATAGAAGAGGAGCATAGCCTTTGCTGCGCACATCCGTTGCGCGTACACACCTTTTCTCCGATGGAACGGCAGAGAAAGACTCTCCGCTAGCCGCTACCGCATTGACTGCCAAGATAGAACGTCACTCACGTAACTAAGTGCCGTGATCGCCGATGTACCAGTGATTCTTTAATAACGGTTTTCAAAAGTTATGGAGCAACATATTTACCCGCGCAGCAATGGCGGCTCGCATAATGTACGCTATTGACGATTTGAGAAGGTTAAATTTATTTATTAAATGAGAATTATTTAATAAAGAAATCTTTAATCATACGAGTTTGATATTTCCTTCAATAAAAATATTTGGTATGTATTTTTATGATTTTATGGACTATGATATATAAAAAATACCAGCTTTAAAGTTACAATCATAAAACTTAGAAGTACAAAAAAGTTGGGGATGTAAATTTTTTATTCGGGCATCTATTTTTCCCTACCACATGCCCGACTGGGCATGTAATTTTTTTCAAATTTTTCTAGCCCTGGTAATTTGTTAGGATGAGCGAAGCGAATCCTCTACTAGGCCACTCAAATGACACTTTGTCGTACACTTTACAAAAAAACTGTGCAGTATTTTGACTTGAAATTAAACACAAATATAAATTATGATTTGTAGATTTGCAGAATATTATTTTTTATAGAAATACTTTTCAATGAATTATTATTTTAATTAATTTATTTTACATGCTTTTCCATTACGAACGCATTTTTTCAAATAAAACGTGAAACATGTACGTTTTCAGATGAAAAACTTAAATCATGGGGTCAGTGATTATAGCTAGAATAATCATTAAATAAATAAATAAATAAAATATATTTTCATTATTCTGACAAAATATCTCAAAAACTGCTTTCAGATTTTCAAACTATGCTCATTCCTTTTAACTTAGTTTCATGATTTCTTTTATATAATTTATAAAATACTTTTTTTTAGAAAAACTATAGCATATTTTTAATGATTTAAAATTTGTGAAAATTCTCTTATTAACATTCAATTATAAAAGTATTTTTCTGTGTTAGGAATTCAAATACACAATTTATTCTTATTTTGTGAAATCATTTAAGCAGACGATATTTATGAATTTTAAAAGAATTATAATATGTTTTTGTGAAGTGGCAATAAAAGAATTGTAAACAAAATAAAATTAATTAATATTTTGTATAATTCTACTTCGAAAATATTTTTATTTATATGTTTTTGTGGAGTGGCAATAAAAGAATTGTAAACAAATAAAATTGATTAATATTTTGTATAATTCTACTTCGAAAATATTTTTATTTATGCCAGTGTTATATCATAAATAAACAACATTGTAAAAAATATGACTATTTTGCTGCATCGTCACTCCCCCGCTTTTATAGAATATCACTCTTTTGGTCACTAAGAGTGTTCCATGTTAACCTGAAGTAACCGCTTTCTATACAAGTGGTGGAGTGACGATGTAGCAAAGAAGTCGTATTTTTTTTCCAGTGAATCTAAGGAAATTCATAGTTATTTGGTTGAAATACATTTTTAAATTAAAATGCCCCGAAACTTTAAATTACATTTTTGCTTAATGCAAAAGTAATTGAAAAAATATATTATTGCTTTCAAATATTTATCTGATAGCATAATACTTCGCGAATCCAAACAAAGCATGGCTTTTGCTAGTTAAATAGCAATTTTATTTATTTATTTATTTTTATTATTTAGCTCCTTTTTAATGACCCCTTGTGGAACTCCCTTAAATAAGGAGGTGCGGGGCAATTGCCCCGCATGTCCTTGTATTAGTCAGGAACAGGTTACGTTTATCAGAATATGCGCATTTTCATCCTTCATACCAAGCATTGCGATAAAAAATAACCCAATTTTAATTCATTACGAATGAAAATAATTTTATTTAAACGCGCTAGTATATAAAAATTTCACTTAAATAATATGAGGTACAAACATTCATATATTTATCAATCAAACATTTTCCATGCTAATTAATTCCTTTAATTTACGAAATTCGATTTCTACTTTTATCATTTCCGAACCTTTAACCATCTCTTTTCTATATCGACAAATCACTTTCCCTTGTTTTCTTCCGCTTAAGTAATGTATCGCGTGTTTTGTGTAATATATTACGTTGTTTTATCATTTGACCATTTTATCATCAAACTTCCTGAGGCTCTTTTTTTCCGGAATATTTTATCAATATGAGAACGATGTGAAACTCGAAATTTGACAAAAGTAAATATTTAAAAAGAAACTGTTACACTGAATTTATAATAAAAATGCAAATATAATTAAGATGAACTAGATGGATGTGCCAATCCCAAAACTTTCTTTTATCTCATACGTACATTTTAATGTTCCAAAAATTAGTTACGCATGTTAATACATTAATATTATTAATTCGATACTATACCAACTTTGATTTTCATCTAAAATTTCTCCTTCAGTCAACTAATCGAAGTAAAAACGAGTTAATGTGAACATGATATTTATTAAAATCAATAGTTTTCCCTTACTCCGTTATCATCAGCTGTTTACAAATAACCAGATTAGAAGGAAGCAAAATTTTGTCTCTGCACGATCCGATGGACAATAGAATGATAAACAGATGTTTTTCAAATTCAGGGAGGATCTGCTTGACATATCCAAAAATAGTCATACACAAAAAATTTAGTTCAGCTCTATGCATAACTTCATACACTTAATTATAAATAGAAGTTTTCTTATACGTCCATTAAAACATTTCAAAAATATGCATTAAAATATTTAATTGCTATAAAGGACGTCAAATACTAATAAAAACATTAAAAGATCTTAATAATTTTTACATGTTTCGATTGAATTTACTCAATCATCATCAGAAAAACAAAATACAAATAAACACAAAGATAGAAAATGACAATAAACTATTACAAATGAAATTTAAAAATTATTTAAAAAATAAAAATCACGCGCGTTATATTTTAATTATGTATCACGTTGCTTAATTTTTAAATTATTTAACAATTCAATCCAAATATTTGGGATTTGAAATGATAAGAAATCATTGCAGACCATTGAGCTTCTGATGTAAATTTCAATACTCTCTCTAATAAAAAGAATTCTTAAAGAAGGTGGTTATAAGAATTATTATTCGCGTTTGAAATGAAATAGACGCCCTCTCGCGGACAATGTCTGAAACGAAATAGAACTGATATCGTGAGCATCTTCCGCTGAAATCTGTGTTTAAAAGGCCGATAAATAAATAAACAGTTCTATAATAAATAAATAAATAAACAGTTCTATAACGCATGCAACGTTGGGTTCTTTGTATTAAAATTATCTAAAATCAAAATTTTATACACAAAGTTTAGATCTATAATATAAAAAAGTACATTTGACTTACTCATGGCAAAATAACATGACAGCAACACAATGCTTGCATGATTCGCTTGCTCCAGCGTCATGGAACAAACAGCATTACGTAAACAAACGATTATCAGGTTTATACAACGCCACCTTTCGGTCATTACAAACGCGAATATTGGCATGACTCAAAGAAAATTCAAAGTAAGATGTAAAAGAACACATTGCAGACATAAAATTTAATAGAGGTAAAACCGCATTATCAAGGCTAAATCAAATAGAAAACATAGATATTTTGTTTAATGAAAGTAGATTAATTTATAGGTCAGATTTTTATTTGCAACTGTTTATTAGAGAGAGTATTGAAATTTACGTCAGAAGCTCAATGGTCTGCAATGATTCCTTATCATTTCAAATCCCCAATATTTGGATTGAATTGTTAAATAATTTAAAAATTAAGCAACGTGATACATAATTAATATATAACGCGCGTGATTTTTATTTTTTAAATAATTTTTAAATTTCATTTGTAATAGTTTATTGTCATTTTCCATCTTTGTGTTTGTTTGTATTTTGTTTTTCTGATGATGATTGAGTAAATTCAATCGAAACATGTAAAAATTATTAAGATCTTTTAATGTTTTTATTAGTATTTGACGTCCTTTATAGCAATTATATATTTTAATGCATATTTTTGAAATTCATACACTTATTCATGGTACAATAATGAAAGTGACACAGACAACGCGATTATAGTGCCCCCTTCCGGTGGATTTTTTTTAATCAGGGACGGCCTGCTGATTATAGCCAAACATTTACACAAAAAAATTGGTCAATTCTATGCATAATAATTCATACAATTTTCGGTAATACAATATTGAAAATGGCACAAAAATCGCTATAGCAGCGTCCCTTTATGGTGATTTTTTTTTCAAATTCTGAGAGGATAAACTAGCCATATATATCCAAACACTTACACAAAAAATTTGGTTCAAATCTAAGCATAACTTCATAAACATTTCGATGATACAATATTGAAAATATCACAAAAATCGCTATTACAGCGCTCCCTTACGGCGGAATATTTTAAAATTGAAGGAGAACCTGCTTGCCACAGCCAAAGACATACGCAAAAAATTTGGTTCAGTTCTATGCATATCTCCATACACTTTTCGTGGTACAATGGCGACATACGTTCACACAGACACACACACGGACAAACAGACATTTTGCTAAAACATGTTTTTTGGAATCTTTGGCCATTAAAACGTGTAAATCCGTCGAAAATCGGAAGTCGAATAAAAATTCGATTACAAAACTTTCTTCTATTAAACTTAAAAGAAAGCAAAAATAAATTTTACATTGGCTTGCCTAACTCCTAAAACAATGCATATTAGTATTTCCATCAAGCTAAGTCGTCGGAGAGTTAGTTACAACTTTGTAACTATAGTATCTACTCCCATCTTAAAACTACATGCTCATATTCGTTAAAGTCAAATCTTCGCCAAGACTGGCAACAGTTTTCGACTTACTGTCAAATTTAGCGACAAAAATACATAAATCATCATAAATGAAATATATAATTAGGATGAATGAAGGGAATCCTGTACTAGGTTACACAAATTACATTTTGTCGTACACTTTACTAAACTAGTTGGTTGTGCCAATCCCAAAACTTTCTTCTATCTGATATGTACATTTTAATTTTTAAAAAAATAGTTACTCATTTTAATACTGTAATAATTTTAATTTAATATCATACCAACTTTGATTTTCATTTTAAATTTCTGCTTCAGTCAATTAATCGGAGTAAAAACGATTTCCGTCTTTATTCCGTGTTAATTTCCGTCTCTACACGAGCCGATGGACAGTACAATGATAGGCAGATTTTTTTTTCAAATTCAGGGAGATCCTATTTGCCTTACCAAAAAATAATCATCTACAAAAAATTTAGTTCAGTTCTAGACCGAACTTTATACACTTTTAGTGGTGCAATATTGAAAATGGCATAAAAATCGCTATTGCAGCGCCCCCTACCGGCAGATTTTTTTCAAATTCAGGGAGAACCAACTAGCCATAGCCATACACTTACACAAAAAATTTGGTTCAATTCGATGCATAACTTCATATACTTTTGGTCGGTACAATATTGAAAATGGCACAAAAATCGCGATTGCAGCGTCCCCTTCGGGAAGGAATATTTCAAAATTGAAGGAAGACCTGCTTGCCACAGCCAAAAACATTCACAAAAAATTTGGTTCATTTCTATGCTTCATACACTTTTTGATGGTAGAATGGTGACATATACACAGACATACACACAGACATACGGACAGAGAAATATTTTGTAAAAACATGCTTTTTGGAATCTGACCCCTGAAACGTGTAAAACCGTCGAAAACCGGGAGTCAAAATAAATTTCGATTACAATACTTTCTTCTATTAAAGATAAAAAAAATTTTAAACAATAATAATAATCAGTATTTTGACATGAAATTAAACATAAAAATAAATTATGATCTGTAGTATGTCTATTAAAATGTTTATTATTTTAATTAATTAATTTTTTTTCTTATATATATTCAATTAATTTATATTTCAAGTAATGGTGTATTTCCAAATAAAAAATGAAACTTGTATATTTCCAGAAGAAAAAGTAAATCATGGAGTTAGTAATTATAGATAGCATCATGATTAATTAAATAAATAAAATATATTTTTATTATCCCGCCAAAATATCTCAGAAACTGTATTTTAAATCTAATTAAAGAATGAAATATTTTTGGGAATGATATATTTTAGAAATAAAATATGATCTGTAGCTTCTGACAATATTATTTCTTATCGAATGATTACAAAAATTTTTTTTTTGTTGAATACATTTTTCCATTATATGGATTCATTTTTGTGAACGATAATAAAACCTGCGTATTTCTCGCAGTAAATAAAAATCATTGAGACAGTAAAAATGTATAAAGTCATAAAGTACGTAAAATATTATCGTTGCACAAAATTTCTATTTTTAAAATTTTTTTAAATTATTTTTTTTAATCCTTTAAATAAGGAAAGGAACCTATATATCTACATTTTGCGAAGACGAAATATCTTAAATATTGAAATCGCAAGTTAACAATAAAAATAAATCTTTGTTTGAATTAGTTGTTTGAAGTAATAATTGCAGAATTTTTACTTCAAACCATAAAAGAACATTAAACTTTCTTACATTAAAAATGTATGTAATTTAATAATCGGAGTAATCGACGGTTCATCTACACTGTATTGTTTAGCTATTTTGATTACACTATCATCGTTCTTAAGTTTTGTCACTACTTCTTTTCATAATTGATCAGTAATTCGCTTAAGCTTCTTACTACTGCTATATCACTAAACGCTTTTTCATTCTTAGAAGTCATAATAAAGGCTTTCGCAATTTAAAAATTTCGCAAAACTGATTAAAATTAAAACAATAAGTTAATTTTTTTACTATTCTGAAGGTCACAAAGCACTCTGATACGCGCACTTTACTTCAAACTTGACTTATAACAAGAGTTATGTGAGGGTTGCCAACTGAACTATTCGACAACTTTGGTCGCGAATCGAGTTATCCTACGCCGAAAGAGTAAAATTTTGATCACTGAAGTTGGACATAAGCCGAACTTGTCAAAAACAGAGGCGGCCGTAAACCAAGGTTTCACTGTTTTTTGACCGATAAGTTTGCAAATATGGCATTATTTATATATTCAGTGGCGATGATCATTATGCATCTTGGCGATTTAGCCGATTAAATTTGCAATTTTAAAATAACGTTTTTTAATAACGGAAAATTAAGAATTTCTATTAGAAAAATTAGGATAATTACTATAATTTTTATGCACAGTTTTAAGTAAACTCTGATTTTTTTCCATAATTTTAAATTTAGTACATTTGGAAATGGAAGGGAGAGGGAAAGTATATCTTTGCAATGCTCTTTCGACAATATCGCAAGCAAAAATACTTTTAAATGCCTATAATTGCTGATCGTTAATGTTACATTCACTTCACACCATCACAAAAGTTTTTTGCATCACCATGTGTTTTTTCATTTGATGCTTTCTTAGCACAGATGCCATAAATGCACGACATTGTGCGATATTCTTCTGACGCCAATTTCGCAAAAGCTTAGTTTTCAAACTTCAATTACATGTATATATATATTAAGGTACTACTTAGTTATCCCGTCGACCAATTTCGCCAAACTGTACAAATTGCCAAACTCATTGCGAAATTATACATATAGACATAATTTTTATTTTAAATAACACAAAAAAATAATTTGGAGAATCTTAATAAAAAATACAAATAAAAAGTCAAAATAAAAAGTCAAAATAAAAATCCCTTAATGGCTTTTTAAACACGTGCATCGTATTTAATGTCATTGGATGCGACATTCACGATCATCCATTATTGGCATATAATATTATAGTTTGGCGATGGTTTTTTGGTCGACGGGATAACCAAGTAGTACCTCTATTAACTATTTTCTATTATTTTCAAAAGAAAATAATAATAACTAAAAACCGGTGATAATTGATTACCCTTCGAACAAAAAATTATCGCCAAATTATAAAATTAAATGCCAATAACGGATTATCATAAATGTTACATTCAGTTTACATTAAATAGGTTACCCATGTTTGTTATGCCATAATGTGATTTTGAATTCAACTTTTTATTTGTACTTTTATTGATGTTTTACTTATTTATTTCTTCTTTCGTTATTTAAAATAAAAATTATGCCAATATGAATTACATGGTGAATAACTTGATGATTTGTACAATTTGGCGAAATTGGTCGACGGGATAATCAAGTAGTATTGAAAAGTTTAATTAATAACAACAGAATGAAATGATTTATAAAATTTAACAAAATTAAATAAAGGTAAATAAATATATATTTTTAATAAACATTAACCCGGTTATCATATCAGACAAAATAACAAAATTTTCGTGCCAATTAGGTACCCTAATGCGTATTTGACATCACATCCCTATTTAAAATCAATTGAATGCTATTTAAGATATGGATAGAATGTGAAGTTTTTGTTTTACTCTATATCTTTTCCTTATGTAAATTAGGACGTTATATGATCATAATTAAAAACTCTTACATTTAGTTCCTGAAAAGAAATTTTGGTTTTCCCAGATACTTTTTTTCCGATGTACTTGTTTTTTTCCCATTTTTTTCTACTACTAAAATTTAAAATGTTAGGACACTCGAGAAAATCATCCCATGGTCATATAAAATGCATGTTATTTGAAAAATTAACCATGGATTCAAACAAACAAAAAATAAATAAATAAATAAATAAATAAATAAATAAAATAATACTGCGTTCACAACTTTATTATTTAAAGAACTGAAACTAAAAGCTTCGCAATAAAAACAAATAACCATGTTTTTCACGTGATTTGTTTAATTTGAATGAATTGTGATATTACATGACAATTTTTATATATAACTAGCGAGCTACGCCCGCTAGCTGGGCCAGTTTTTCCAAACGAACCTCGATATTAAGCAATATATAATAAACAAAAAAATTCATTTAATAAGCAAGTCTTGGTGTTCGAATCCTCAAGCACAAAAAAAGTAAATTAAAGAGCTATGGTTGTTATGCGCCCATTATCCCGTTAAAAATATGTGATTTCGCACAGTGGGATCTACGCTCCATGGTCGCCATCGTCCTATTAAAAATATTTGGTTTTGTACGGTTGGCTCTTCGCGCCCATAAGACATTTTCTCGTATTTTTTGGTTCATCAGAAGCAGACTTTTACGCAGATTCTGAATATGTCATCAGTTTTTTTCTACTTTAAAAACTGTCTGCATGATGGTTTAAGAAAAAACGCGCAAAAAAGGGAGAAAAAGAGGTTTTCGACTGCTTCTTCTTTTAGCCAAAGGGGAAAAGTTCAGGTTCTTCACCGCAAGGTGGCGCAGTGTTCTGCCTCAGAGCTCCGTTTGAGCGCCGTTTGGGATTTGAGACATTTTTCGTTCCGATTCCCAAGGGGTTTTTAATTCATAACTTTTTTAATTTTGGTCCCACGGTCTCGAAAATGCCCGAAATGACTTCCCCGGAATTTTTCCAATCGAAAGACACCTCTCGCGACTTCCAACTCGCCCGCGTTGCGAACTGTAATCGGCTTCAAGCAGACAGAGGCGCACGGATTTTATTAGTATAGACTAGGGACCTACGCCCGCTAGCTGGGCCACTTTTTCCAAACGAACCTCGGTATTAAGCAGTATATAATAAGCAAAAAAATTCATTTAATAAGAAAGTCTTGGTGTTCGAATCCTCAAGCACAAAAAAAAGTAAATTAAAGAGCCATGGTCCCGTTAAAAATACGTGATTTCGCATGGTGGGCCACGTGCACTTGAAAAAAAAAAAAAGATTGTGGATCGGAGCTATGGTCGCTTCGCGCCCATAGTCCCGTTAAAAATATTTGGTTTTGCACGGTGGGCACTAAGCGCCCATAAGACATTTTCTCGTATTTTTTAGTTCATCAGAAGCAGATTTTTACGCAGATTTTGAATATGTAATCAGTTTTTTTCTACTTTAAAAACTGTCTGCATGATGGTTTAAGAAAAAACGCGCAAAAAAGGGAGAAAAAGAGGTTTTCGACTGCTTCTTCTTTTAGCCAAAGGGGAAAAGTTCAGGTTCTTCACCGCAAGGTGGCGCAGTGTTCTGCCTCAGAGCTCCGTTTGAGCGCCGTTTGGGATTTGAGACATTTTTCGTTCCGATTCCCAAGGGGTTTTTTATTCATAACTTTTTTAATTTTGGTCCCACGGTCTCGAAAATGCCCGAAATGACTTCCCCAGAATTTTTCCAATCGAAAGACACCTCTCACGACTTCCAACTCGCCCGCGTTGCGAAGTTTAATCGGCTTCAAGCAGACAGAGGCGCACGGATTTTATTAGTATAGATTTGGTGGCAATGAATAAAAAAAAACTACAATCGCAACAGCAAAAGACTACATTCAACTGGAGGTTTAAGACATAAATTCGATTTTCTCAGAAGCCATCAGACATACAAAGATGAAAAAAAAACTGTTCTAAGTTTTATCAAGACAATAAAAATAAACCAAAAACGAAGTTAATTCATCCATAACAACGTTAGCTATTGCTTGTTGAATTTTTCGTCTTCATTTTTTCGCTAAAAGTTAAATAAAAAACTACAGTAAACTGCGATATTTTTTTAACGCTATCATTTTATTCGTCTCGTCGAGCTCTATCTTTTGAAAACAAAATCTCTGTCGTACGTCAACTGGTTCGCCAGAAATTTCAAAAAGACGTTCGCATTTTCTATTTCTTAAACATATTACACCAAACGCTACCGCGTTTGCTATGATTTTATCAAGAGAAGTACTTTGTCTCTGAAAAGGTAAATAGAAAAATAACGCACTTCCAAAAAAATACAGTACGATTTGAACAGTGAATATATATATATATATATATATATATATATATATATATATGGGGGGCGGGGGGTCAATTTTGAGTTTTGAAAATGGGGTCTAATCCGGTTACTTGAATTTTTTCGAAAATAATCACACAAATACTGCTTATTTTAATTATGTAGCAATAAAAAACATTATTCAAATAAATTTTATTGATTAATAATATTTGTTATGTACAGAAAAATGTATAATTTTTAATTAACAAGCGTTCTTGTCAAATTTATAAAAGTCTTAACGACTGTGTTTAACATTATTCTTTCCATTATGTTTCTAGTTTTGCTTTTTAACGAGTAAAACTAAAAAAAAAAAAAAAAAAAGCTTGTTGTTCTAAACCTTAAATCAAGGGTGAGAATGTACACATGCAAAGTCATAGTCATAAATTTGATTTCAAATTTGGAAATATACATTATTACTAAATAACCTATTGCGAATTGCAATATTTTTGAAATAGTAAATGTTACTATGAAAGATGCTTGTGTAAAATATAAGATGATGAAAATGACGTTAAGTTTGATTTCAAGAAAAAAATAATTCTGTATTGTAATTATTGGAAAAGCAACAGTGGAAAAAAAAGACGTTAATCAAAGAAATTATTAAAACAATTACAGAACAATTAAGATTAGAAGCTATCATTATTTTATCATTAACAAATACTGCTGCATTTAATGTCAAAAGCAAGGCAATTACTTTTTAAACGTCTATGTGTTTTAAATGGTTCGCTGATTTAACACTAGAACTACCGATGTTTCATATATACCTAGTTTTACCGCACCCGTCAAATTGACGGATTTTTGATCATGGCTTTTATTGTAGCTTTTTTTTTTTTTTTTTTTTTTTTAGTTAATGTGAATAAAAGAATATAATCTAACAAAAATGACATTTAATATAATAATTCATTAATTATTACTAAAAAACAAACAAAAACATTTTCTATTTGCATATATAGTATGGCACATTTGATATGTATGAAATAACTATGGGATATACTTTACAAGTATATGTTATTTTAGATGAACTCTTATGATAGACATATTTGTGACATACATTGCAGGTATAAATCGTTCTGTTTTGTTGCACCGTTAAATTTGACAAGATTTGCGTTCATAATGATTTATTTTTGTAGTTTTCTGGCGTACAGTCCAATGCTTTTCGTTCTTGTTTTCAGGAAAGGCTTTCTTTCCTACAACACCTATATTCACTGGAGAGTTCTTCGGATAATTGAAAAAAAAATCTAGTTCTATTTTCATCACGAGTCTCTTTATATAATATCGATTGATTGCTGCCAAGTCCAAAATAATATAAAATATCTGCAAAGGCCATCTACGTTACCCTGTTTTTACGCTATAATTGCGGACCATTTGGTCAACTATCTCCACTTCAAACTTAGTCTCATCGTAAAACGACACAGTTGCAGGAATTTGTTTTCGATTATAAACAATTTTCACGGATTTATGTTTTGGGCTAAGAAGTAGTATTTTTTTTTTACGAGACTTACTTTTGTAAATTGTTAGAACAATATCATTTGATTTGCAGAGCTTTGTGGAGACAAGAGTCATGTTATCTTTTCTAATTTTAGCTATTTTTGGTTATTTTCTCTTTTCTTGGCTCGCATAGTTCCAAAAAGACTTTTTTTGGCCGGTAGCTTCTCTGCGAATTGTATACTTAAAAAAAAAATTATCCGTTTTTATATTTCTCCCAGAATTTACGTAATTTATTTACAAGATTCAAAATTACACTATCATTCAAAGGTATTCCTGATTTTCTAAGTTCCACTTTGCTTAAATAGGGAAAGCCATTTATAAGATGTCAGTCTACCAACACAATCATTTCCTAATTCTTTCCATTTAGTACTGTCAAGACTAATGTCTTTTTTCTGTCTTTCTTTTTGGTTTCTGTTTGGCTATCCGATTCAGTATCTGAACATATTCGCAATCACTTTCTGCGTTTGTGGATCTTTATGGAACTTTCATATTCACTCCCTGAATCTTCATTTTTATATTCATTTTCTGTGCTTTCTTCAATATATTGTACTTCAATTTCATCTTCAGCTTCTTCAGAATCTGAAAAATCTGTTTTATTTTTCGTTCAAGATATGTCCAAATTATTATTACTTGAATTAGTGCCTTGAATTTTCATTTATACTAGTGAGTTTTTTGAATTATTCGAATATGTTTTTTTTCTTCCTGGAAATCGTTTCATTGTTGTCCAGAATTTACATAAAATAAATTAAATTTTTTTAATGAAAATATGTTCCTACAATTTTCCGAAATTCGACTTTTTACAGGTTACTTTTTGCAAAGATTGCACTTTTCATCAAGAACTTATCACATTACAAGTACAACTGATAATGAGTGCATCCTGATTACATTTATCAGTTATTGATTTACCACATTTTATAGAAACCTGGAGTGAACTGCGCATGGGCGAAAAGGATTTCTCCATGTCGAAAATGGGAAAGTCCGTACCACCTCGGGATATGTTTCTTAATTGTCAAAGCCGTCATTTTGACGGTCTTGGTATAAATAGGTATAGGTCATACTGATTATGGAAATTAAAATAGGTGAGAAAAAATTGAATATGAATATTTAACTATTCTTATATTTCATTAAAAGTCGTATCATAAAATTCTAGAACAATTCATAAATTATATCAAAATTTTAATCATGAAATTTGAAAACCGTCAAACTCAAAAACAAACAAGATAAAGAACATAATCAAGAAGTACTTCTTAAATGGAAGTAGTTAATGACAGTAATTTTAGCTGACCACAATTATTAAACAGAGAGATAGAGTGAAGATAACCACGCGTCTGGATTTCAGACTGAATATTCCTCAGCAGCTGCATGCAGAGTTCTCTTGTTTCTCAATATCTGGACGGAATGAGGATAGGTAAACGGTGCACTAGTTACGACAAAAGCTATTGTCTATGGCCCCAGATTTTAACCTTGAGGCTTGCCATAGTCTAATGGCTTTTGATAATTATCATAAGCCATTTCTAACTGGAAGATTTTTCCATATCAAACCTATTTGTAAATATTGGAAAGAAGAAAATGCCTAATGCTCACGAAGTCATTTACCTTTAACTGCTGCATGCTCTGCCACCATACACAAACCCCAGATTTTAATTTTGTCAAAAACTGTGGCGGACATTAATCTGAAGGTGTTATCACATAAAATAACTTATATTACTTTTAGCATAGTTTGCCTTTGACAGGAAGCATTCATTAACACCTTGGAGACGAGCAATCGGTATATGCGTGCCACATATACCGCGCTCAGAATCCTTGATTATTCCCACCAGAAAATTTTTATTGTAAATGTTGGCTTATTTAATCTGAGCATTTTCTCAATTCAATTAGGCAAAAGTTTCTGTTTCGAAAAACCGGTGATGGACGATTAAAAATTGCACAAAAGTTGGTCGTCCCGAAGGGGTTAAAGCGCTTTTCTCTAAGGACAGGCATGACCAAATTAGAAGGACGGGAGCACTTGCTGCCAGAAAAGCGTTACCTGAATCAACTGACGACTGAATTAAAAACCTTAAAATGAAGATTGGATGATTGTTGTTTCAAACTTACTTTTATACTATTAAAAAGTAATCATAAAATGATACATTTTTTTTTAAATATTATATTTTACCTTTATGGTTCTCCATGCTCCGACATTTCAGTCTGACGTATATGCTAGTTATTATATCTTTGAAAAATGTATCACAAACCTAATAATCACTCTCTGCGTCGGTGTTGCTGTTATGGGCCCCCATATCGCATTCTTATAGTATTCAACCCTTTTCGCATTCTTGTCCGCAGAGAAAGCACCCTCTCAGAAAACACAAATTGTATCGTTTCATTTTTAAAATCCAATTTCTGCCCTTTCGCCTGCCCCCCCCCCCTCCTCTTCTAATTATTTATCTTCATAATTTTTCTTCTTTCTTATGGCAGGCAATTTTGGAGGGTCAAATATTGCTATTTTGTGAAGTCATCCGGTAACCACAGTGTCGCTCTTGAAGACTTGCGGCCACGATTGCTTTTTTCTTATTGTGAAATGAGACTGAAACTAATTCTTAACCATTTAAAATAACTAGCAGGGGTGACCGAGCTCAGCTCGGCCAAAATGAACTTTGTGTTCAACTCTATATAGTATTTTCACTGTATCATTCACTCTGCATTATTACTGTAAAATATGTTATTAATAATAGTATTATTTACAAAAACAATCAATAAGAAAACTATGTTTGTATGCACATGTTCATAAATTTTACAACGAAAGGACATCAATCCAAATCACTTTTTTAGCTCGACTCTGATTAGTTTAACTATGCATCTTCAATGCTATTAAGAAGGTATAAGAAATTTCTTCACATTCTGAAAGACAATATTTTTTGCCAGATATAGCCAAATTTGGACACATTCTTTCATTTGGTGAGAAATACGTGTTTTGGTTTCGTAATCTTAATAGTTGATTTTTCGGCCAATTTTCGCCAGTAGTTTGTCAAATTTCGCCAACTTATTGGCTTTTGCCATATTCTCGTGATCCTGACCCTTATTACCGAAATGATCCACTAATCAAATGTGATCAAACATGTCACTTAGCTCAATGGTCTTCAGGTAATCAAAAACAGTAGAGTATAAAATGAATCGAAATCGTGTAAGCCATTTCTTAAGTAGAATTAGCTTGACAGCATTCAGCAATGAAGCGATATGACCCACTAATATAATTTTGTTTAATATGCAACTCAGCCCAATAGTCTTCTCGTGAGAAAAGACGTTTCGTTGCAAAATTTAGATAAAATTGATTGACTCAATGATATATATAATTAAAATAACCCGAACCCATTAAGACCTAAAACGACCCACTAATTGAATTTTTACGAGCATGTGTCCTAGCTCAATGGTTTCCTCTTTCCCGAAAACGATATAATAGAAAGTATACTCAAAATGGTGAGAACGATTTTCTAGATAAAATTAGCATAACCCACAAATGACCCTTATATCGAAATCTCCCGAACATGTGACCTAGCTCACTAATTTTTGTGTGCCGAGAAACGTTAGATACAAAATTTAGATAAAATCGATTGAGCCAATTTTTAGTAGTTAGTTTGAAATAGTTTGAAATAGTTAGTTTTAAATAGCTTGAAATAGTTAGTTTTAAATAGTTTGAAATAGTTAGTTTTAAATAGTTTGAACTTGACCAATTATGACCCAAAATGACTCATTAATCGAATTTTCTCAAACATATGACCTAACCCAATGATTTTCTTGTGTCCGAAAACGATAGAATATAAAATTTAGTCAAAATTGCGCGAGACATTGTCAAGATAAAATTAGAATAACCCAAAAGTGACCCACTGATCGAAATTTCTCGAACATGTGACCTAGCACAATGATTTTCTCGTGCCAAAAATATGCTGTATACAAAATTTCGTTAAAATCGATTCATCCTTTCTTTAGATATAGCTTGACCATGACCCATTATGACCCACAAATGAACCTTATAATCGAAATCTCTCGAAAATGTGACTTAGCCCATTAGTTTTCTCGTGTATAAATATTGTTACACACAAAATTTTGTTAAAATCGATCCTGCCGTTGTTTAAGTATAAATAGCTTGACCCAGACCCTTTATGACCCATTAATCGAAATTTCTCGATCATGTGACCCAGCCCAATTATTTTCTAGTGCCAAAAAAACGTTGTATACAAAACTTCGTTAAAATTGATCTACATGTTCTTTAGATATAGCTTGACATGTTCCATTATGACTCATCATGACCCATAAATGACTCTTATAATCGAAATATCTCAAACATGTGAGATAGCCCATTAGTTTTCTCGTGTCAAAAAACTGTTACATACAAAATTTTATTAAATTTGATACTGTCGTACTTTAAATATAAAAAGCTTGACCCAGACATTTTACGACCCAAAATGACCCATTAATCGAAATTTCTTGAACTGAGACCTAGCCCAAAGATTTTCTCGTGCCAAAAAAAAAAACGTTGTATACAAAATTTCGTTAAAATTGATCCACATGTTCTTTAGATATTGCTTGACCATGACCCATTATGACCCATCATGACCGACAAATGACTCTTATGATCGAAATCTCTCGATCGTGTGGACCATTAGCTTTCTCGTGTCAAAAAACTGTTACAGGCAAAATTTCGATGAAATTGATTCTGCCGTTCTTTAAATATAAATAGCTTGACCCAGACTCTTAATGACCCAATATGACCAATTAAATTTTTTTCTCGAATATGTAACCTAGCCCAATGTTTTTCCCATGCCCGAAAACCATAGAATGCAATTTTTAGTCAAAATTGCGCGGGAAAATCTCTAGATAAAAATAGCATGACCCACAATGACCCCAAAAATGACCCACTAACCGAATTTTCTCGAACATGTTACCTAACCCAATGGTCTTCTTGTAATCCAAAACGATAAAATATAAAATTTGATCAAAATCGTTAGAGCCGTTTTTTAGATAAAAATGGCTTGACCCTTAATGACCCACGAATGACCCTTATAGTCGAAATCTCTCAAACATGTGATTTAGCCCATTAGTTTTCTCATGTCAAAAAACTGTTACATACAAAATTTCGTTAAAATCGATCACGCCGTTCGTTAAATATAAATAGCTTGACCCAGACCCTTAATGACCCTATATGACCCATTAAAATTTTTTCTCGAACATGTAACCTAGCCCAATTTTTTTCTCGTGCCCGAAAACCATAGAATGCAATTTTTAGTCAAAATTGCGTGAGAAAATCGCTAGATAAAAATAGTATGACCCACAATGACCCCAAAAATGACCCACTAACCGAATTTTCTCGAACATATTACCTAATCCAATGGTTTTCTTGTAATCCAAAACGATAAAATATAAAATTTGGTCAAAATCGTTAGAGCCGTTTTTTAAATAAAAATGGCTTGACCCATAATGACCCAAAAATGACCCACTAATCAAAATTTTTCGAACATGTGACCCAGCCCAATAGTTTTCTCGTGCCAAAAAACGATTGGATACAAAGTTTCCTTAAAATCGATCCAGCAGTTCTCTAGATATAAATAGCTTGATCCTGATCCATTATGACCCAAAATGACCCAATAATCGAATTTTCTCGAACATGTGACCTAGCCCAATGGTCTTCCCGTGCCCGAAAATGGTAAAATCCAAATTTTTGCGAAAATCGTTAGAGCCGTTTTTCAGATAAAATTTACCCACACACACACACACAATTTTTGCTCGCATTATAGTATAAGATTTATTAATTATGGAACTATTTGAATAAATTTATTTTTCTTCTTTTCAAGCAGAGTTATCCCAGATAGGTCATACCGACTAGCTGATGTTTAGGCCACTCCAAGTAGCTGGTATTTCGACCATTCTAAATAGCTGGTATTATTCGGACCATTGCTATGTTTAAGTTAAAATCGGCATTACTCATTCATATATTAAAATACTAATAACGTGCTAGCGGCAGTTGAGTGCTAAATATATTTAGGAAATAACTTAATCATCAATTCAAGACAATATACGATCAGAATGTTATATAAAAAAAAAGGATGCACACATGCCTGAAAAACTGTTGATGCCTCAAATTTCGCCTTTATGACACTTTTGCTTTTAACCCTCTCACTGACAAGCCCGTCTATAGACGTTCCCTAAGCTCCAGGTTTCACTGCAATGCAAGCAATAATTAAAATAATATAACTCAGTTGATTTAATGGATTTTTAATACAATGTGCAATGATTAACACACTGAAGGATAACATTCATATTCGTAAATAAGATTTTTCTATAATTTTGAAAGAATCATATTTTTTTAGCAATTAAAACAAAATGCTGAGAAAACAACATTACAATTTTGCCCTTTTGCAAGACTGTCAGAGGGTTTTAATGTTTGTGCAGGTTTCAATGACGTATTTCTGCTAACTTTCTTCGGATGCAAACTCTACCTATCGCCACTAGACTGCGCTGCGCTCATCTCCTAGAACACCTAGTAACCAGTATTGGACCCTAGCTAGTATTTGGACATTCTCTTGAATTTTATATAAATATAATTTTTTTTTTCTGGACTTTGGAAGGGTATGCAAACTTTGTTATTCATAATCAAGCTTGAATTTTATTGGGTGAAGTGTATGATAGTGTTGGAAGGATATATATAAATGATAAAAGCAATAACATTTTATGCTATGGAATTTCAATTTAAAACTTGTTCTCTTAATCAATGCCTTCTATTATGTATTAACTTCTGAAATTACGAAAACTGTCTGCGAGTCAATTATAACCCTGTCATACACCAGAATCTATTCAAGTTCCTTAATGAACAGAATAAATATACTTTCTGAATTGTTTTCAAATTTCTCTGTTTCAGGTTTCACGTTACCTCATAGGGGTTTGGTAATAGGGGAAGAAAAGTTTTCTTTCAAAGAAAATGTACATTATATTGCTTACAACAAAATGTATTTCCAAATTTCCGCTATGTATTTCGGATATTTCATTTTATGTTTGTTGTTCGTGAGTCTGCAGACGGGCGGTCTCAACATCAATTATATCTTTAAAAGAGCTGTATAAATACCTGTCCTAAGACAGTATGCAAAAATCGTTATTTTCGCTTAAAACTCGAAATAATTGATAAAAATATTCGGTATTACTTGGTTATCCCGTCGATCAAATTATACAAATCGCCAAACTATTTATTAGCCAAATTATATAAATTAATATAATTTTTCGTTTAAATAACGAAAAAACAAATAAATTAGAAGAAATGTTATAATTAGTATGTATATGTATACATACTAATTATAACGTAATATATGTTATTATAATAAACATATAATATGTAATATTATAATATGTTATTATAATATATATTACGTTATAATATATATTATAACGTAATATATGTATACGTTATAAGTAGTAAAAATTAGCAGTGAATTAGTAGACATTTTTGAAATAAAATATGTAAAAAAAAGGGTTTTCCAATAATGTTTACAAAGTAAAGAAGAATGTGATATCATCTACAAAACATTTAGAAATTAGTAATTACTTTTTATTGAAACAATTTTAAAACACGGCATCCTTAAAAAATTACAATGATGGTGAATAAAATTCATAAATCACTTCCACCAGCATTATACACATAGATAAATGTGTTATCATACTGGAACCAATTAAATAAAGTTGGAATTTACGCGCTGCATCTTTTCTATAAAGGAACTTATAATATCTTCTGAAATTTTGTTGTAAAGGAAGGACACTTTTTACAAGAATCAATCCTTTTTCCTGTATTTTTTTTCGGATTCCTTTGCAGAGATTTTGTGCTTCTGAACTTTTACAGGTTCTTTCTTATTGCGACGACGGGTCATTTTGGCATTTTTAGATGAACTTTTTGCACGAGCCTTTGCGTTCACGACCTGAAAACGTAAAAATTTACTTCAGTTCGGCATTTAATAAACAATGAGACATAAAGCATGCGTTTACATGTGAGATTTTCAAATCCAAAGCCAGTAGTATCCATAAAATATTATCCAGACATATGTACTTTGTGGTAAAATTGAAACAGGAGTTCCCGTGCATTTCATTGAAAATATCGTATAAGACCAGCGCTTTTTGTTGCTCACTATTTCAATCTAGGACTTCGTTCGTAGCGGCACCGTATAAATTATTTCTTTAGAGCAAGAAATCATCTTAAATTTGTTTGAACGAAAAAACAAATTGATCCACTTTGTTTCTGAAAGTTTCATATGTTTTTATTGAATTCTTCCAATATAAACATTCCGGATAAACATTTATGTAACCCTAATTGTTTGCAATGGTGCGGTCGTAAAAAACAGAGGGTATACTCTAAAGTATTTACTAGAGCTTTCTTGAAAAACCCTTCAAGCAGAAGGTATACCCTAGAATATTTACTATAGCTTTCTTTAAAAACAAAGAATAGGGTGAACAGACGGTGTTCACAACCCCATGGGGACCAGCGACACGTATACGTGCCCCCAAAAAACTTAAGAATCCTTGTTTATCCCCACCAGTAAAATTTTACTGTAAAATTTGTCTTATATAATCGGAGCATTTTCTCAATTTAATAAGACACAAATTTCTGTTTTTAAAAACCGGTGGCAAAACATTAAAAATTTCGTAAAATGCTCTCGTCGCGTTGGAGTTTAAAAAAAATCCAGAGGGTATACGGTGTATACCCCCGTATACCCTCCACTGCATCCCTGATTGGTTGAACAAATAATATTTTTTATCTTTTCAAGAATATTAAGTCACATCTTCGAAAGCCAAATTATTACAACTGACTGTCCATCTGTTATTGAATATTGAATTTTCAGAAAGTATGAAAAAGAAAGATGCAAAAAATTAAAGTTGAAAAAATAACCCGTTACTTTTATGTTAATTAGACGCAGGCGATAAGTAGGCAAATATTAGGTACAAATGTTTCAGACGCGCCGGGAGGCCTATTTGGTACCAAAACGGTGATTTTATGCCTCTGCAACCCAGCGATTTTGGCACGTATTTGCTTCATAGGACAACCCGATAGAACAAAATTTGAGTGTGTTTTATATTAAATTGATCATCATGTGTTTAATAACAAAATAATTTTGCTTGAATTTCGAATAAAATTTGTATTTTTTAAAAAATTGTGTATTTATTTTTTTATAAAATAAAATTAATATATAGTCTTTGCAAGCTATGCCTAAAAGGCTCATAGACAGAAAGAAATTTGTGCGAACCCTGGGGCATTTGACACACCTGTATTTTACTTCGATACCATCGCCTTGTTTCTAATTTACACAAAAATAAATAAATAAAATAAAGCTGCTAATGGGGATTTTTAAAAATGCCATTGGCGAGATTTGCACCTAGCTAAAGTTAAAATACTACATGAATAATGTTTTTTTTTTTTTACATTCACTTTTAATTACGTTATCAACATATAACATATTCAACGGTAAAATTATCAGTGAGAAAGATCGGTATCTTGTTCCGGCTGGTGCGATTGGCGAAAGATTCCAAAGCCAATAGGCTGTACATTTTACCAGTATTGTTACAGATGGCAACAAAATATAGTTTCGAAATATTTATAAACATACATTTTTAAATTATAAATGTTATAATTGTGTTTTATCTAACATTAAATACATCTTATATGCATTGTTGGTGTCCGAGGTTCACGAAGCAGTTCTTTGGTGTTGTCAAGTGTAAATAAATTCACACTAATATATCTTTTTTGCGTTATATTAACAACTTAAAGAAACATTTAGTAAATTGAAAACAAGATACAGGAATGCAGTTTCCTGCTGCGGTTACTGGATTAACATATTATCCAAGTATGCGAAATCATAGCGAAGAGAAATATAAGCACCGTGTGTGCTTTACAAAGACATAAGAGAAACTGAACTAAGTTCGTTCACAGTAAAATATTGTCCTTGAAGTAATCAACAAAAATGATTTCACAATCATGTGCAATCAACTACTTATGAATTGCTTTAAATAAACAATGATATTATATTAATATCATTAATGTCACTTTTGAGTTATAAAGTAATTTACCCTTTATAAATATTATGGTTTTAAAGTAAACAGTTAAATTGATTGTCACTTCTGAAATATGAAGTAATTTAACGTTTATAAATATTACTGTTTTAGAATAAACACTCTAAGCATTCGAACACACTCCCACCCTATCAGGCCTTAGTCCTGATATATAGGGAGGAGAGCTAATTTATGTACTGGTCGTCTCAAATAAGATCCTTTACACTGTATGGTCACAACACGGACATGTCCGTCTTTTCCTGGATGCACCTCTTTTACCCGGCCCAATGGCCAAGAGTCTGGTGGCTGGGCATCATCAAGGAGTAGCACAACTTGTCCAAGTTGAAGATTACGTTGCTCGACTCTCCATTTGCCTCTTTTTTGGAGCGAGCTCAAATATTCCTTTTTAAATCGATGGGAGAATCCTCTTTTTAAATTTTGCACCAGCTCCCAGCGATTTCTAGGGTTGCTCGTAATAGATGAGGTCGCCTCCGGTAGCGAGAAAATTACATCACCTGTAAGAAAATGTGAGGGTGTGAGAACATTTATGCAGTCACTATCATTGTCATTTAAATGTATAAGAGGTCGCGAATTCAGTAAGCCTTCGACTTGGCTAAGTAGGGTGGCGAGCTCTTCGAAAGTTAGAAGTGTCGCTCCTATTACTCTTTTGAGATGGTATTTCGCGGATTTTATTGCAGCCTCCCAAATTCCGCCAAAGTGGGGGGAAGAAGGAGGGATAAAATGCCATTCAATGGATTTTTCAGTTAAATATTGAGACATGATTTCATTTTTAGGAAATGACAACCATGCCCTCTGTATTTGGTCGATTTTTCTTGATGCCCCGAGAAAGTTCTTCCCGTTGTCACTATAAAGGTGACGTGGGGTACCTCTTCTTGCACTAAAACGTCGAAGAGCTGCTATAAATGCTTCAGTTGTTAGATCACTTACAGCTTCTATATGGACCGCTTTCGTAGCAAGACAAATAAATAAGGCAATGTAACCCTTAGTTGTTTTTGCACCCCTACCCTTGCTAAATTTAATGGATATGGGGCCGTAATCAATTCCGCTGGCAAAAAAGGGGCGTTCAAGATTTACTCGAGGTTTAGGTAAATTCCCCATTAATGGAGGAGTTGTAATAGTTTTCTTATATCTGAAACATTTTAAACATCTATTAATGCATTTGTTGATGAGCTTTTTTCCACCAACTATCCAAAAAGATTGTTTTATAATGTGCGATAGTAGAGAAGGTCCAGCATGTAAAGTGGCAATATGCTGTTGTATTATCAATAGTTCACTCATTTTATGTTGTGATGGAAGTATTACCGGATGCTTGTGATTAAATGCTAACTGTGAATTTTGCAGGCGTCCTCCCACCCGTAAGATACCCTTAGCGTCAATAAACGGATATAGGGAGTGTAATTTGCTTTTCTTAGCTAGAGGTTTTTGTTCCTTGATACATTTTAACTCTTCTTTAAAGTAAGAATTTTGAATCCAAAGAACGATCATTTCTTCAGCAGATTTTGTTTCGTTAGATGTAAGTACTGTTGAAGGGATTTGATATTCATTAGCATTTTTGCATTTTTTAATGAATCTTAGGCAATATGCCAGAATGCGGATAATTTTTGAAAGTGAAGAGTGCTTTTGAAACAAATTATCTAGTACATCATTTGAAGGCTGCATGTGAAATGAAAAAATGGGATCCGATCTTTGCTCAGATTTGATTTGTTCATCGAATTCATCAACATTTAAGTCGTCTTTCGGCCAATTAGATGGGTCTAGAAGTAGCCAGCTTGGCCCTTTCCACCATAGCTCGCATTCCGGCAAACCCTTTGGGTCAATACCGCGAGAAGCGATATCTGCGGGATTTTCTTTTGAGGGAACGTGTCCCCAGTGCTTCGTAGGTAAAACTTCTGTTATTTGAGAGGTTCTGTTCGCCACAAATGTTTTCCACTTGCGGGGGTGTGCGGATAACCATGAAAGGACTACTTTAGAATCAGTCCATGCAAAAATATCGAACTTGTAATTCTTTAGTGTGTCCATAACTGTGCGGAATAATTTAGATAATAAGTGAGCACCACAAAGTTCTAATTTAGGGACAGAAATTTGCTTGATTGGTGCAACTTTTGTTTTAGAAACCAAAAGAAAAGCATTGGTTTTTCCATTGCAAGTTTGTCGGCAATAAATTGCGGCAGCATAAGCTAGTGTTGACGCATCGGAGAATCCGTGTAATTCAAAGGCATTCTCGGATGAAAGCGTAACACATCTTGGTATCGAAAATTGATTGATTTCATTGAATGAATTTTGAAATTTGAATAATTCCTCGGTTAGATGTTCTGGAACAATAGTGTCCCAGTCCCCTTTCGTCAACCACAGTTTTTGATAAAATATTTTTAAAGTTACAGTGCATGGGGAAATTAGACCCAGTGGGTCAAAGATTCTAGCAGATTCTGCTAAAATTTGCCTCTTTGTAAGAGGTGGAGTGAGATTTAGTGAAACCTTGAAAATAAAAGTATCTGAAGAAGAGTTCCAGCTTAATCCTAGAACTTTAGAGCTTCCGTTATCACTAGGAATTATTTCAAAATTCGATTCGGTATTGGAATCATCTTCAAACTCTCTAAGAAATTCCTTTGAATTTGAATTCCATTTTCTTAAGTGGAAACCATGCGCGTGCAAAACATCGGTAATTTCTTTACAAGTTTCTATTGCCTCGCTAACAGTGTTTGAGCCTGAAAGTAGATCATCCATATAGAAATCTTTCTCTAATGTTTGAGAAATAACAGCATTTTTTGTATAATCATCAGCAATTTGTTTGAGACATTTAGTGGCTAGATAAGACGCTGGAGCTAGCCCATAAGTAACCGTTTTTAATTTGAAATTTTTTATTTCCTCATTAGAGTTAAACCTCCAAACTATTTTCTGATAATTTTGATCTTCTTCAGAAACTAAAATCTGGCGGTACATCTTTTCTATGTCAGCGCAAAAAACAATTTTCGGAACTCGAAAATTAAGTAAAATTTCAAATATGTCCCGTTGTAATTTAGGACCTACTCCCAAAATTGAATTCAAGGAATTACCTTTTGAAGTATTACATGATGCATCAAACACAACTCTCAACTTGGTAGTAGTACTAGAAGGTTTAATAACCGCATGATGAGGAAGAAAATATTGTTCGTTTTCTGAATCGTTAATGTCATTTTGTGTTATTAATTCCATATGGCCTAACTGTAATATATTCGCGCATAAAATCCTTGTATTGCTTTTCGAATTCTGGATTTTCTTTAAATTTCCTTTCCATTGCCAACAAGCGAGAAATTGCGGCAGGTCTAGAATTACCTAATTCTGTCTTAGATTTTACAAAAGATAATTTTACTACGAAACGACCCTCGGAATTGATTGAGTAAGTTTTCTGAAAATGTGATTCAACAAATTGTTCTTCTGGAGACAGAATTTGAGCATTATTATTGAATACCTCTTCCATTTCCCAAAACCGTTTTAATTCATTATCAATATTAAGTTCATAAATATGTAAATTATGCATTGAATTAGGAGTTGTGTTAAGATGCGGCATTTTTCCAGATACGAGAAAGCCAAAGATCGAATTTTGCGCAATTAAACTGCTCTGAGCACATGTTATTTGACCAGGCAGCAAAATAGAAAAAAAGTAATCTGATCCTAAAATAACATCAATTTTATTTGGAGTCCCAAAATGTGGATCTGCCAAGTTTACATTTTTTAAGTGTGAATAATGCTCTTCATTTATTTTCTCAGAAGGTAATGGAGCTGTTAATTCGTCTAAAATAAAAGCTTTCACTGACAACTTGCTGTCAGCATTATGAATTGATATAAGATCAATCATTACGTAACCCTTGGTTACTGCGATTTTTGAATTAGAAAGACCTTTCACGGGAAATCTGGCATTTTTCCTTTTGAATCCTAACACTTTCATGCATGATTCTGAAACGAACGTAGATTCTGAGCCACTGTCACACATAATTCTTAACGTGTGCTTTTGACCCATGCAATCATAAATATATACTGTAGCAGTGGGCAAAAGTGCGAAAGATGTTTGAACAGAATTTATTGAAGGAGAAACTTCTTTTTTATTATCATCAGGAATCGAAAGGTCCTCTGAATCAGATTTGCTTTTCCGACTCTGTTTTTCATTCGAACGTGAAGTTGACATCGCATAATTTTGTAGTTTATTCTCGCATAACAGCGTATGGTGTTTGAGCTGACAATGATGACAGCTAAATGTAGAATTACATTGATATGTGTAGTGTTTGTCAGACAAACAGTTGCTACATCATTTGTTTTTTCTCACAAATTGTTTTCTATCTCTTACATTTAATTCCTTAAATTTAATACATTTGTACAATAAGTGATTAGCTTTACAAAATAAACATTTGATAACGTTATTGGCGGGAGCTTTGTGAAAATTAAATTGTTTCTCTTTTTTATGTAACCCTGTATAATCATTATTATACAATTCTAAAGATAAACATCTGTCATTAATGAACTGAATAAATTGATCAAAAGAAGGAAAATCATCCTTTGATGAATATTGAGCCCATTCTTCACGTGTTTTATTATCAACCTTTTGAAGAAGAATATGAATTAACCAAATGTCTCTCTCTGATGCTTTAACATCGATTGATTTGAGAGCACGAATTACCTCGTCAGAGATATCTGATATATTGCGTAAGTTAAGTGCATTAGCATGAATAATGGGAGGTATATCCATAAATGTTTTGATAAGAGCTGCGACAATTTGTTTTTTTTTGTCGTATCTTGACAATAATTTTTCCCATGCTTCTGCATAACTGGTTTCAGAAATGGGTATATGTTTTATAATTGAAGATGGCTCCTCACCGAGCAAACCTCTTAAGTATTGAAATTTTTGAATATTTGTTATACTGGCATTATTATGCACTAACGATAAATATAAGTCTTTAAATGACATCCAGTTTTTGAAATTACCATCAAATTGCTCAATATTCAATCTGGGTAATTTAAAATTATTAGTTGTATTAACTATAGGTAATTGTTCATTAACAACTTGAGAATGTGCATTCATACTATTTATAGAAAATTTTTCAAGTTCTGATTGCAGTTTGGCTTTGGTTTCATAATATTTTGTTTCAAATTCCTCCATTTCCGAGGATTCTTCTGGTAATTGTGCATCATATTTATCAAAATCGAAATAAGCTGTTTCTAATTTTTCTAATTTATTTAATAAATCATTCTTTTGAAAAACTTGATCAGCGTCAATGAAGTTCGTGATACGTGTTAATGCAGATTTAGCTCTGCCACGTAAATTTATTGCTGTCTTTTCTAAATCTTCTTGACTCATTATTAAAATAATGAGTGAACCAAGTTAAAAAACAAAGCCAAACTGATATTAAACCAAAATGTACTTATCTGAAACAACTGGGCTGAAGGGTGCTTCTTTACGGCGACTTTGAAACGAAGTAATCCATAAAAAGCGATGTGTGCAGGTTATCTCGCCGGTGCCTCCATAATGTTGGTGTCCGAGGTTCACGAAGCAGTTCTTTGGTGTTGTCAAGTGTAAATAAATTCACACTAATATATCTTTTTTGCGTTATATTAACAACTTAAAGAAACATTTAGTAAATTGAAAACAAGATACAGGAATGCAGTTTCCTGCTGCGGTTACTGGATTAACATATTATCCAAGTATGCGAAATCATAGCGAAGAGAAATATAAGCACCGTGTGTGCTTTACAAAGACATAAGAGAAACTGAACTAAGTTCGTTCACAGTAAAATATTGTCCTTGAAGTAATCAACAAAAATGATTTCACAATCATGTGCAATCAACTACTTATGAATTGCTTTAAATAAACAATGATATTATATTAATATCATTAATGTCACTTTTGAGTTATAAAGTAATTTACCCTTTATAAATATTATGGTTTTAAAGTAAACAGTTAAATTGATTGTCACTTCTGAAATATGAAGTAATTTAACGTTTATAAATATTACTGTTTTAGAATAAACACTCTAAGCATTCGAACATGCATATACAAATAAATATTATATTACTTATGTATAATTTATAATTTTATCTGTTTCATATTTTATCGACGTGTTTCACATGCTTGCAATTATCAATATGTTTCATATTTCATCATATTTTATTATACACCTGAAATCAGAACATAATACTATTACATAAATATCGTTTAAAAAAACTGAAAAGCTATAAATTAAAAATATATTTGAAAAATTAATAATATAAAAGTATTCAAAATAATACTTGTGCCCTTTTAGCATTTAAGTAATTAAAAAAGCAACCCCAAATACTTGAGATCACAAAAACCACATCAGACCATTTATCGCCAAGAAAGCACAGACTAAAAACCGGAACAGGATATGGAACAGGGTCGGACTGGGTCATTGTAAAGGGCGCAGACCTTGAATTTTTGGAGGGCGCAACTTTTTTAACGAAACTCATTATTTTATCATCTTATAGGAAGCCAATAATATTCATTAATAACAAACAGACTGTAAGAATATGTAATAGAGCTTCGCTAGTCTGAATTGGGACCGTTGCCTATTTTGATTACAAAAATTGGGAAAATCCGAAATTTCGATTAAAAAAAAAAAAAAAAAAATGTTAGTTATAAGTACTCAGTAGCACAGTAAAGATCTTTTAGTTCGTCATCCGATGGTTCGGCTTGCTGGATAAACCAGCACAACTCTCGGAAAAAAAAATAGTATTCCTTCACTGAAAAAGAAAAAAAAAAAAAAAAAAGACCCAAACTGGGTTGTAAGATCTCTGCGTAGAGTACTGTTCTCAAAACAATACAGTAGTATTCCCAAAGTAGTCAATCAAAAATGGTTCAAAACAGTGCAAATCCTTAATAACATTAAAACAATCGTTTTGATATAATGTATACATTAGCTAAGATGTTTTGATAGTTAATGTTATTAAGGATCTGCCCTTTTTTTTTTTATAAAACCATTTCAGGCTACAAAGTGAACTTTCCTATTTGGAACACTTTGCTGTACCAAATCTTTCAACCCAATTTCGGTCTTCTCCTTTTTTTTTCTTTTTTTCTTACGGTTTTGTTCAATTATTTGATGTTTATAATAATACAATGGAATTGAGAATGAGAAATTATGTAACAACCCATTAACAATTAAAAAATCGGGAATCAATAAATAGCTCATTCACCGCGTCTACAAGGAGGGGAGGGAAGGGGAAACGAGAAACCATTTATAATTTGTGAAATCAAACTGCTGAAAGGAAATTTAAATTTTTATCATCTGAACTAAATATTTTTTGCGTTTGAGAAAAGAGTTTTTTAGCGATTGACAGATAAAATGATATGAGATAAAAAAAAAAATGGCTTCTACGAGCAGGCCAACAGTGCATGTTTTTATTTTATATTCGTATACATATGTTGTACTTTTCCATAATTGAGTATATTTTTACTCTTTTCAAGCTGTTTAAAAAATAAAAAAGTTGCTTGACTGCAATGTTTTTGTTTAATTATTACTTCTACACGACTTTCTCGACATTCATCTTGTAATCTGAAAAATTTCATAAGTTAATCTTATCAATTAATTTGTTCAAATATAAAATCCGTCCGGATTAACCGGAATTTCGGATTAGCGAGTTCTACTGTAATCCGAAATGTCTTTTATCGGTATGTCGGTACGTTTATTTTCTTTATCTTATTACAAATAGCTTAATCATTTAATAGCTTAATCAATTAAATAGCTTAATCATTTTATAAATTAGGATTGATTCGAAAATCTATTAATTTAGTTCGATCAAATGAAAGAATAAATTTCTGATTAGAAGGGGAAAGCATGTAAATTATATAAAAACAATCGTCGGAATAGCAAAGTAAATTATATATCGAATTCCGATGTAACGAACAAAATAGCTTTTAAAACCTTTGGAATAGATTTTTATACGTAAAAACTATTCGGACAAAATCAAATATTCCGCTGTAGACAATATTCCGCCGTATACAGAGTTTATCCTTATATATATTATAAATGTGAAAGTGTGTCCGAAAATTGGAATGAACTTGGCTTCAAAACGGATGGATTGATGTCTTTGAATTTTTGTATATAGATAGCTTATTGGCCTGAAATGAACATAGGCTAATTTTTATTTATTTTATTCAAATATTTTTCTTAATAATTCAACATTTCACTATTTTTCATACAGAATAAATTGAAAATTTTTCCATAATATTTAATCAACTTTTTTTTTCGTTGCCAAAAAATAAAAAAACCGGAATAATTATTTTTCTTCTGTAATTAATTTTCAATTGAAAGATTTTCACGTGATAAAACAAAATGAAATAAACAAATGGACCCTATTCTGTTTTTCGGTTCGAGGTTAAAAACCGCAATTTTACCAATTGTGACGTCAGTGGAATACTGTTTTTCTTCTTATATAAAACAGACGATTATATAAAATTTCTTTTTCACTTAGAGGACTTTACAAGAATATAACTTCACACTTTACAAGAATATAAATATTTTAGTAGCTTTTCCAGATATTAATCCGTAATAAAAATGAACCTTTTTCTTTCTTTCGGTTCGAGGCTATAAAATTCAACTTTTTACTAATTGTGACGTCACAGGAATACTTTCCATTAAGAATTTTAAAAATATTAATGTAACGTCATATTTGAAGCAAAGTATAAGTTTTCAAGTTTTCATTTTTAATAACACAAAGTAGAACCCGCCAAATTTCGACGAAAGTAAATGTTTAATAAGGAACTGTTTCATTGATTTATAATAAACCTAAAAAAATAACTACAGTAAAAAATGAATCTTACAATAGTCAGTCTAACTCTCAAACAAATATTATTTAAAGCTAAAATTGAAAAAAAAAGCTATTTCTATAAAACTCAGCTGTCCAAACTATTAAAATTAAACATTAATCGCATATGTAAAGATACAATAATAAAGCAAAATATAATAAAGATCAGTTATTAAGATAAAGTTATCAATTGAGGATCTTATGTTTCGTATAAATACGTATAATATATATATATATATATATATATATATATAAATATATATATAAATTGACACTATTTTAGAATTTCTCGTGAAATCTAAACCTGTCATAATTTCCATCTTAAAATTTACGTGCTCACATTTAACTTTTTATCATTATTATTATTATTATTATTATTATTATTATTATTATTATTATTATTATTATTATTATTATTATTATTAGAGCTTTCAGGTGTAGGTGCTGAGTAAGAGCCGGCATAACCTCAAATCAACACATACTTTTTATCAATTTTAGGAGAAAATGGCGTTTCTGTTGCCACAATTAGAAAAATCGTAATAAAAACTATTAAAAAAATAATATGTCAAAAATAAATTGAGATACAGCTTTCAAATAAATTACATTTAGAAGTACATATTTGTCTGTATATGAAGGTGTAAAATTTGAAAATGTGCAATGTTAAGAAGTATAAATTTTGCAGTACCGAAAATTGTAAAACTGAATTGCATAGGAATGTGTTTCCATTCGCAAAATGATGTATGCGTTACGCACAGATACGTTTGGCCTTTATAATATAGACAATGTAATTTTGAGTAAGTGCTAAAAAGAGACGACTGTGACGTCACATGTGGAAAATAAAATAAATATGCTCCGATGTTGCAATGAAATGAGATTGAATTATGATATCAAAAGTTATTATTTAAAGAAAATTAAGTTCTTCGTTTGAGCGTGGTTAATATAAATATTTAATTTTAAAATGAAATTTTTTTTTATTATTATTTTTTAAAGTTAAATATTAAATGACTAGAAAATGTTAATAATTTATAACGCAAATTTATTCATATCGTAAATGATCTAATGATCAATGAAAAAATACTTTTTATCATTCTTAGAAAGTAAGAAAAGCTCAACTAATAAAAATATATATATTTTTTTCTGTGTTAATTCTTCAAATTGTTCAATTCTGAAAATATAAGTAAAAATTCCTTTAAAAATGCACTTTCAGACTTAAAATCCAAAGATTTAAAGTAATTGTGAGAAAGTACATTCCCTCAGTCAATATCTCAGTTTCGCATAATGTGCTCGAAGTGTACTGGAAACAGGTTTGTAAATGGATATTAATTCTATAATTTTTAGCCCTTAAAAAATTAAAAATATGTTGTCACTTTTAAAAATATTTTTTATAACAAATTTCTATAACGTTTTATGGTATGCAAAGCATATATGTACAAATTAAACAAAAATTCTACCTAAAACACAGTTTTGTAATAGATTTTTCCTAACACTATTTTTTTTTTTTTCGTTTTACGGAAACTACCCCCTTTTTGACACTTTCTAACATGGTCTAAAAGTGTTTACGACTTCAACCTGTCTGTATACCGGATGCCGAGTGCCTGGAGTCTGCCGTCTGTTTGTCCGTGTTTTTACTTGAGAAAATATAGTGGGATTCATACGAAAATAATAAATGTTATTGAGATTTGCCATAGTATGTGCGGCGTTGAAAATGAACCAGGTAGCAATTATAGCTGAATCACAGGAGCACTCAAAAGGAGACTTTATATTATGGTCTAAGGCGAAAAAATCATTTGTGGTGTATTTTGATAATGTTACATAATTTTAAATGTAATGAAATTTACATACATTTTTAAGGTTCACAAGAACATGGTTACTATCGAATATGTTAAGTGTAGTACATATAGTGTGCGTACAGGAAGCTCAAAAGTATTTCAATATATCATGGTCTGTGAAGAAAAACCATTTGCAGCGCATTTTAATAATGTTATTTTATTAAGGTTATTTTAATAATATTGAAATTGATATCAGTTTCTGAAGTGCACTAAAATCGGATTTCTGTAGAAAATGGGATGCAAAGATTTAACATTCATTTACAAGATCACAGAAAAATGTTCGGTAATATAATAGGCTACGGGGAAAAATATTTCCAGCGTATTTTAATTGCGTTGCACTATTTCAAACATGATGAAATTAATATACTGAGATAATCAATACGATGATAAATGCTGAAATTTACTACAATATGCTTGCAGTTAAGTATGATTTGCATTACATTTGCTGTTCATTTACAGAGACCCATAAAAGATTTTGGACCTGTATCCAGATCTCAGATATTGTATCCAAAGTAAGATCTATTAGAAAAGATTGCTGAAGAGCTTTTTCAATTATCGTTTGTATTTTTTAAGAAAAACTAATCCATCCTGAACTTCAGCTACATTTGGTATAATAAGAGATGTTTGTATAATTTAAATAAATCATGTATCGGACTATACAATAAAATGGATATATGGTCACCTGTGCAATAGCGATTCCCGGAAATATGAATTCAATAATTTTAAACGGTTTTTTTGCTTGAGTAATTTAAGCTAAATATGCGGTCGTATAAATATCTGCACGTAATATACAGGATTGTACAAAAGAATTCAAGTACGTTTCTGTCTATTATTAGAAATTGCTAAAGGAGAATTTTAATCTTCGTTATACTTTTTCTAACTAAGCAAAATTTTAACATTGTATTTAGAATATTTACAAACACATAGATCATATACATAGCTGCAGAAAACAATGGGCCGGCGAAGTTACGTATTATGGAAATGTTGGATATTTTTTTATTACCTAGGTTTAACACATGATTTTTCTTTCTTTGATATGGAATTCTGAAATGCACTACAACATGATTTCTGTAGAATTGGGGTGCGTTACAGTTGTTCTACAGTATAAGTGGTTGCAATTTCTTTTTCGCGATTGTTCATATTATCTAACACATTTCCCTTTTATTTGACTGAGTTCTTTAAGTCCCCTATAAAGAAAAACTACTGCATAGCCTCCTATGAGATATGTGTTAGTTATATATGTTTAAAATTATTGTTAATGAAACGTTTTGCTTAATTAAAGCATTTATCTTTTTTTTAATGCTACGTGAACGACGTCACGGGTAACAGCTAGTTGTATAATAAAAGTCATAACGGGGAACTTGAAAATCATTTTTATGTTAGATTTATATCCGTCTAATGCAAAGTAGAAAAAAAAAAACCGATTTAGAAAAAAAAATAAAAAATTAAACGGGATAGAATAGAATATGGAAGGGACAGGACCGTAGCTAAGGGGACGCTATGGGCGGATCAGCCCCCCTAAAATATTTTGAGCCCCCCCCCCCCCCTGGAAAAGATTCCAAGGTCACCAAATGGATTTCTGTTCCGAAAATTCAAATGAAATTTTGTTCAAAAATCTAATTTAGTTTTGAGACCCTTTCACAGTTTTGCAGAGTTACTAAATTGTATCTAAAATAAGTGTTTCAACACTCTTTCATCCTATTTGTACATAGGAAGCAAATAGAATGTTTAATTTTGCACCAATTATACACTCAAAATTTTCATCATCATACACTCTTACGTAAAATGAATTCATTAGAACAGTTTAATAAAAAACATAATACAACTACAATGTGAATAGGCATTAATTTATCTTTTTGCGTCAGAGAGAGAGAAAAAAAATTATGAGCGCCCCTTACAATCGCTTGAGCCTCCCCCCCCTATTGTTCTTTTCTAGCTACGGCCCTGGGAAGGGATATAAAGAGAACATTCAAAGGTCGCCGTAGCACCCTAGGGGTGCGGTGCGGTGTTGATCAGCCCTACTTTACCATATACAGCACTGAGCGAAAGGGGCGATCGCCCCGGGCGCGGTTATTCAATAGGGCGCCAAATTTATACTAACGATTTCATTTTTTTGGCCTGCTACAAGAAAAAGTTGGCAGGGGGAGGGCACCAAAGTGACCCGGGCGCAGTTTTCTCTTCGCACGCCCATGCCATATCTATGACCATGAAAATTCGTGACAGACTTAACGTTTTGATTGTTACATTTAATATACAATATTAAAACAGTTTTGTTTTCGTATTAAAATAAAATTTTTAGCAAAAGAAAAAAAAAGTTTGAATTACCTTTTTTTGAAGAGGATATTCTTTCTAAAATTGTTTAGATGTATATTTAATAACAAAAATACTTTTAATAAGAACCACTTATGTTTTATAAATTAAAATCAAAAGATTAAACTTTACGGAAACACAAAGCTCCCGTTTTTGAAATGAATGATTTTACTGCAAACTAAATGATAATAATAATAAATGAAATCGAAGCGAAAGTGATGATCTTTGGTGCCAGACAGTCTGCATGTTCGTTGTCGCTATTGGTAACATATAAAATATACTTTAGATTTTAAAAGATTTTGATTGGATGTTGCCCTGAACAAAGAAACTGTCAAGAATAAACAATACAATTATTTTCCTTTGCAAAGGGAATAAATTCTTTTTATTGGTTTTTTAATGCTTACAAAATTATTGTTTTTTAAAAAGATGTATAAAGAATATTTTTAACCATGTTCTAGTTATTCTAGTATTTGTCATATTTTTATTTTTATTTTTTTTTTGTTTTATTTTATTTATTTATTTATTATTTTTTGTCTTTTTTAAATTATTAACTTCACGTAGATGAGGGCGCACATTTACTTGACCGAGGGCGCACCGGCCCACTGGCCGGTGGGCCGGCGGGCCAGTCCGAGCCTGATATGGAACTGTTCCCATGAATCAGATAAATGAACATTATTTGTAATTGCGACAAAGCAATTTAAAATGAATTAAAATGGAGTAGTCGTCATAATAAATTTCTACTGCATATATTGTAGGAGCATTTATTGCTGTCTCATATTACAGAATATATTTTTGTGACAAACATCTCATCATAACCAAGGCTAACTTATCATAATATAAAGGCTTGTCATTCACCAAGTTTCCTTTGACTGCAGTACAGGGGGCGCTGAACTACATGATTTTCACGTTGGTAGCGCCATCTAATGTTAGAAACTGAAATGTTTTCCATTATTTCCTATGGGATTATTAGCAGTAATATGCACCAGGTGGCGTTACATACGAGACAAAGTCATATAATAAGTTGGCAATTATAGGGACAATTTCAACAATAGATTTTCTCCTGAATGTGAGGCCTTGATATTATGATAAGGGGGCCTTGATCATAACATTGAAAATTATTGACAATACTATAGACTTAATACTGGTTCCATTTTTTGCGTTTTTAGATTTTTTTTTTTTTTTTAAATACATTAAAACTTTGACTCTTAATGTAGTTAAGTAATTATTACTCCATATACCTATTATTTTGTTGATTTTCTTCCTGCTTTTCTTTTTTTCTTCTTTGGACCGATTTGAAACGCGTTTCTATAATTTTGGAAAATTAGCTGTTAACAATAATATCAAATTTATTAGAGTTGGGAACTTGTAAAACTAATACTTTAAAAAGATATTTTAAAAACTATTTATTTCATTTCTATTTTTACAATTCACAAGATTTATAAAATAAATTAAATTAAATTAAAAACAGCTCTATCATGTATAAATATTCTAAAATTAAATGTTCAATCATTTTCAAAGATTTTTTTTCCCCTAGGAGAATCAAAGCAGTATTCAAGTCAAGCGTCCCAAGACGTATGGAAGAGTTGTCCGCAAGATTAAAGGCAGGGTCAAGTCTACGCTTCCTAGCGGCAGGGGTGCACAACAAGAGGATTATTAAGTAGATTCCAGTTTCTTTTGTGTGAATGGCAGCGGAACATTTTTGTTTCTATAAAATGTTATTTTAAAATATTGCGTAGAATAAATTTTAGGTTTGAAATATTGTAAATAAATATAGAATAAATAAGTGTAGTACGACTAAATATTAACATAAAATATACTAAGGGGCCGTCCATTAATCATGCGAGGCTCGAGAGGGGGGGAGGGGTCCATAAAAAAATCACGAAACATCACAAGGGGGGAGGGGGGGTGTAGTAATAGATCACGAGTATTTATTTTTTCGGCAAACGCGCGATACTGAACCGAAAAGCGGCGTTTCGTGTATTTATTTTTTCATCAAATGCGTACAAAGTCGAAAGCGGCTTGTATTGTGACCTTGATTCACCGTTGCCAGGCAACGAACGAAGTGAAGTTCCCGCGAGAGACATTCTCTGCGTAGTGCGTGAAAATGATGACGCCGAGTGGCTTGATGAAACCGATGTTAATCTTCAACAAAGCACTGTACCTACAACTAACTTGCAAGATGCTTATCCAGTTATTGGTGTTGAAGAAAGTCTTGCTAATCCGTGGTCTGAGGACATTGTAAATTAAATTATGTTTATGTATTACTACAAAAAAGTTTTTCGCATTTCTTTCATTATTTTTATGTCAGTCCAAAACAACTTGCAACCTCTTTGTTTACCTCTTAAGGTTATAATTGTAGTTTTTTTTTTTTTTTTTTTTTTTTTTTTTTTTTCTATAATAAAATGTGATGATACTTGAACCTGTATTTTATAATAAATTTTCTAAAAAAATTAAGATTCATTGTAGGTATTAAAAAATACACGTGATGTAGGGTTGGGGGGGGGGGGGGGGGGTAATCCTGAACCTCACCATGTATCACCAAGGGGGAGGGGGGGGGTTAAAAATGCCAAAAAAAACATCACATGATTAATGGACGGCCCCTAAGATGAAATATCATTTAACTATGCGATACAAATATGGCTGATTTAAATATGTTCCATTTTAATTATGTTTTTATCTTTAATGTAATGAAAGATGACTCATTAAATTTAGTAAGTAGTTAATATATAAAGGCAGAATTTTGTAGTAGTGTGTCATATTTTACTAAATTCTTGATGAGCTAAGTTAT
This sequence comes from Maratus speculifer, assembly GCA_964019185.1. Taxonomy (NCBI): domain Eukaryota; kingdom Metazoa; phylum Arthropoda; class Arachnida; order Araneae; family Salticidae; genus Maratus; species Maratus speculifer. Next base: position 385,380,412 of record OZ025292.1, read on the forward strand.
ACAAATGGTATACACCGTTTTATTTCCTGTGAGAATATAATGTTTATCAATGTTTAGAATATGTATAGAATTTGATACTAAATAAAGTATTCAACTTTAGCTCCTTTTTTTTTCCTTTACCGATTGCAGACGATAAAAATCCAATGTTTTCTTGGTCGCATCGACTTCTATTATTTAACTTGCAAACATTTCATTCTTTTAATTTAAAACCTATTTCATTATACGTATGTTCGGAATAACTTTAATTTTAAATGCATGTATTAAATGTTGTTTTGTTAAACAAAGAAATGTTGTTTATTTGTTTGTTTAAATATTTTGCGATTCTAGAAAATAATTTTCCTAAAATCGTAGATTAGACTCTCCCTCCCTCTCTCTCTCTCTCTTTTTTATTTTCTATTTATTTATTTTTTTTTTACAGACAAAGCTATTTCGAGAATTCCTATTAAAAATTCAATCAAGTCTACCAGATTTATTGCAAAATATTTGTTACAGATTTTTTTGATTGAAAATATGTGTATTTAAAAAAAGTCGCATTGTCATTTTAATTTTAGGGTAAAAGTCAATATTTTTCGTAGCATTAGTAATTTTTCTCCCGAAATTAAAATGATATTGTGATTATTTTTTTAAATGTACATGATTTTATCAAAACAAACTGTAACAAAAATATTTTGCAATAAATCTGGTGTAATCTGTCATAATTGAGTACAAATTCAGAAAATATGCGCAAGAGATGCGGAAATAATAGACACCTACGCATATATGACGTCATTCTAAAAACCCGCCCATTCATTAGAACCCCTTCCACCAGCTAGCGCAGCTATGTTAATTTACGACAGATTCCAGCATTGTTTTGGAACGCTTGATATGTATGCAGTTTTGAGGAGAATCAAACTTACAGTTTCAAATAAATTTCGCCCTCAAAGATATTCTAAAGCACTTCCGGGTTATTTTGTGAATTAGGCTACATTCATTTAAATTTCTTTGGGAAGAGTTCCATATCCTGTTTTTTTTTTTTTTTTTTTTTTTTTTTTTTTTTTTTTGATCGAATTTTTTAGGCATTAAATGAATCAATGTGATTGCCTTTGGGGTTGCTTTTTTAGGTGCGTTCGTAATTATGTAAATACGTAGCACCTATTGTTGTCGGTCAGTCCGTCCGTCCGTCTGTCTGTCTGTTCGTCCGCATATAACAACGAAAAAACTACCCAACCGAAACGTTTGAAATTTAAAATACATAATTATAACATAATTTTGTCGAGTCATTTCAAATTTTATGAAAATCGGATGGATAGATCAATTACAGGGACAATCAAAAGGATTCTGTTGCATTACGATCAATGGGGAAAAAAGTTTCAGATGCATTTTAATCGTTTGAAATTTAAAACATACATTTATTGCGTAATTTTATCGAGTCATTTTAAATGTTATGACAATCGGATGTATAGATCAATTACAGGGACAATCAAAAGTATTCCGTTACATTACGGTCAATGGGGAAAAATTTCAAATGCATTTTAATCGTTTGAAAGTTAAAACATATAATTATTACATAATTTTATCGAGTCATTTCAAATGTTATGAAAGTCGGATGCATAGATCATTTACAGGGACAATCAAAGGTATTACATTACATTACGGTCAATGGGGGGGGGGGGGGGGAATTCAAATGCATTTTAATGATGTTACACTCATTCGAACATAATAGAATTGGCATGAATCTATGAAATATATACTAAAATATGCATTTTGTACAATCTGGGATGCAAAGAATATTTATTAAATTACAGGGCCACACAAAAGTATTCCACTACATAATGCTATACGGGGAAACATTGTTTGGGGCGTGTTTTAATTATATTCAACTATTTCACATTTTATGAATAAGATATACGTTGCTGAGGTGTAATAAAAATTATTTCCTGCATATTTACAGAAACACAAAGATTTCGACTACTATACTGTATCCGAAGTACGCTCTACTATATCAGCAAGATCTGAATATTTTTAAAACTTCGTTATCGGACGAACGCACCTCATTTGCTACGTTCACGTGCAATTTCCAACTTGTTACTACTGGAATAGACTTTAGCCATTTGTTTTTTCTATTCCTTTGCATTTAGCATATTTTTTTCGGAAAAAATTATAACTTTTGTTTAAACTTGACATATTTAATAAACATATGAAACACACAAAATTATAAAAAATATATAAATAAGTATATAGTATTTATTCATAGGTATATGTAAGTATATATTATCTATTTATATATGTATATCGCTATATATAATTACATATGGTACTTCTAGGTTATTCCGTCGACCAATTTCGCCAAATTATACAAATCGCCAAATTAATAGCCAAATTATACATGTTGACATAATTTTTATTTTAAATCCTTCTATAGTAAAAAAAAACTAGCCTTAAAAGGAATGACTCCTGGAATGATGCTGATGTGGAAGATTTCCGGAACTAACGAATCCGGGTTGTCCACTCCTTCCATGAGTCGAATAGACCAATCAGTAAAGGGCTCCGTCTATGCATCGCCGTATGGGTTACCATAAAGAGAGGAAATGTTACCATCGCCAACAATCGCCAAGTTTGACGCCAACTTGGCGATATATCGCCAAATTTGGCGACCAAAATTAGTTGTCAAAAGTGACGCCAACTTGGCGATAACTGTAATATTTCGCCAAATTTTCAATTTCTTTACAACACCAGTCGTTTGATACATCATTTTAGAGGTTTGCAACTGCTTATTCATATAATGGATGTCTTGTGTGTTATCCCTCATTCTGCTCCCCAGGGGGGACACATTTTTAATTTCTTTACAACACCAGTCCTGTTACACAAGATTTGAAAGGTCTGCAACTGCTTATTCATATTATGGATGTCTTGTGTGTCACCCCTCTCTGCCCTCAGAGGGGGCGCATTTTGTAATTTCTTTACAACCCCAATTGTGTGACACATCATTTGAAAGGTCTGCAACTGTTTATTCATTTTATGGGTGTCTTGTGTGTCACCCCCACTCTGCATTCCTGGGGGGCACATTTTTAATTTCTTTACAACACCAGTCGTGTGACATATCATTTGAGAGATCTGCAGCTGCTTATTCATATTATGGATGTCTTGTGTGTCACCAACACACTCTGCTCTCCCCAGGGGTGGGGTCAAATTTTTAATTTCTTTACAACACCAGTTGTGTGACACATCATTTGAAAGGTCTGCAACTGCTTATTCACATTATGGATGTGTTGTGTGTCATCCCCCACTCTGCCCCCCAGGGGGGCACATTTTAAATTTCTTTACAACACCAATTGTGTAACACATCATTTGAGAGGTCTGCAACTGCTTATTCATATTATGGATATCTTGTGTGTAACCCCCCTTCTGCCCTCAGAGGGGGCGCATTTTGTAATTTCTTTACAACACCAATTGTGTGACACATCATTTGAAAAGTCTGCAACTGTTTATTCATTTTATGGGTGTCTTGTGTGTCAGCCCCACTCTGCACCCCTGGGGGGCACATTTTTAATTTCTTTACAACACCAGTCGTGTGACATATCATTTGAGAGGTCTGCAGCTGCTTATTCATATTATGGATGTCTTTTGTGTCGCCTCTCACTCTGCCCCCTAGTGGGGGGCACATTTTTAATTTCTTTACTACACCAGTCGTGTGACACATCATTTGGAAGGTCTGCAACTGCTTATTCATACCATGGGGTATTGGCGAGCGCAGCAAGCAGGAGTAGCCAATAATTTGGAATCGCGAAGCGATTACGCGGGGGTTGGCGAGCATAGCGAGCAGGGGGGCGGGCCCCCCTAGTAACGAAAAAAAAATTAGTAGAATATTAATAAAAAGTCGAAATAAAAATCACTTAATGACATTTTAAACCACGTGAATCGCATTTAATGTCATTGAATGTGACATTCACGATCATCCATTATTGGCATTTAATCTTATAGCTTGGCGATAATTTTTTGGTCGACGGGAAAACCTAGAAGTACCTTACATATATATAGAAATATATCTAAAATATATGTGCATAAAATATTTATATAAACATCCTATATATTTTTTAACATGTTACATATATAACGTTTATTAAATAAATATATCTTTATAAATTATTTCAAAGTTATGTTTTTCCATCATCTTGAGAAATCTGATTGAGTTGCTAAAATGACTTTTTGTCGCCAATTTCTATTTTTTCGCCGATCGCGCCAACTAGAACAGGGTATGGAACTCTTCCCAATTTTCTTATAGGAACAATGAAAAAAAAAAATGAAATGCATAACTGAACTCTGTTTAAAATTGAATAATATGAAAATTACCTTGTAAGATCCTCCTTCTCTTGCTACGATACCTCGATCCATAGCATTTTTCAGAGCCAACTTTATTTCCGAATCATGCTGAGCAACATCAAGCTTTTTTGCTTCCCGCAAGATCTTTTTCAACTGTGGTAGGGAAATTCCATTACTGCCTTGGTATTTACGAATGGCATTCATGACAATGCGTCCAACAGAAATAATTGAAGATTTAATTTCAACGTCGCTTTTTTCCATGACTTAATTGAAGGAATCCTGCACAAATATCAAAAAGGAATATAATAATAATTATTATTACTGTTATTATAAGCAGAAAAAATAATTAATTGAGATACTGTCAAAATCAGGGAGAAACGTTATTTGAAATGAAATTAATGGAAAATGGAATATCACAGAATAACGCGCATCGTAAATGATTAGTTTCTCGTGCAAGTGTGTAAAAGATATATATTTTTTAAAATATGTATTATCTGAATCTGATTCTGATATTACATAAAAAGTTTTGTCAGTAAAAATTATGGTGTCTGACTGATGACATTTACTCTATGGTTTCTATTAATTGACTGAGTGAGCTAAATTATGAAACATTGTGATTGTGAACATGATTATTGAATACGTATGTTTTAAAAATGTCTATGATTAATTGGTCTGCCGATTGTGCATACAGTAAAATGTTATAGTTTATTTGTGTCATGTCATTTTAGTAAAGAAAAGTGCATCATGTGTATAACTTGTCTTCGTTATTAAATATATTATTACTCACACAAACACAATAAAAAAAACCGGCCATGTTTAGCATAAAACGTACATTTTAATTTCCAAAGGCTTAATATAATCATTTGTTACATTAAAATGAGTAATATTTACTCTATCGCATGAATACTACATTTAAAGTCTGGCAAATATTAATATATATGGAGATTTTTTTTTCGACCCTTTCAGGGGCAAGATACTCGTATTCATAAAATGTTGAAATATTTGAATATGATACCAGTATTTACAAGAAAATTCACTTGTAAGCAAGTAAAAGTAATTTTTCTCGTACGTCATAAAAGTAAATTTTTCCTTAAAAATTCTGGTGCCAGTATTTCAAATAGGAATTAAAATTATGTGATGCCATAGCAGCATCCCCGCCCTTCAAAGGGATTAATAATGTGGCATCAAAGACCTTCAAAAGGAGAGATAAATTTCCATCAATGTAAATGTAAATAATTCTATCTTCAAATACTAGCGGAAAGGCTTGTAAGCCCAGTCATTTTAGCAAAAATAGGAGAAAAAATTAGAACAAAGCTGGGTTTTTGCGTAGGTACTAGTTAGGTTGTGTAGTTAAACATACTAAAAGTCCCCATCGATCCGATGTGAGCTTTAGCCGCCAGGGGGCGCTAAAGAGCTTGAAAATCGGTTTTTTGTGAATATCTCGCGAACAATGGCATTTAGAAAAAAAAAGTTCAATTACAAAGTTGTAGATAATTGAATTTCCTATAAAAAGTGTCATTAACATTTGTTTGACACACCAACGCTTCCCTGTCAAAAATATAAAAAAGTGAACATATTTGAAAGTAAAATTATAAGAATTCGAAAAATCTGCTGCTATTTAAAAAAAAAATATGTAAACAGATATAAAATTCTCACCTTTTAATGAAGAAACTGTATATATTATATACATTTATGCTTATTTTAACATTACTCTTGAGAAAAGCATTTAGCGCGTTTTCTTTATTGTGGTTTCCCCCGTAGGTATATTCCATTAATACTGCCTGCTTAATCCAATTTCAGTCGTTTAACTGCTTTAGTAGTTCTTTGCACAACTTCAATTACTACACACGATTCAGATTCGTCACTATCTGTATTTCTTTCTTTCCTTTTTGTGCTGCTTTCAGTGTTTTTTGTTTGTCTTTCGATATCACCACTGAATTTAGAAGTAGCGCTTCCCTTCTCCCTTGCAATGGGCAGGATTACATGACAATATCTTCCTGATTTTCAAATTCAATTTTACTTGCATTATGACATGAAACTCCGAAGCAATTTATGCAAATATCAGAACATTTCAATCCAAATTATCGGCATCCACATGCTTTTCCACATCCTTTGGAGCAAGTACAAAAACTTGATTCACTAATATTTTTTGGTGCGGGCTGTAAGGTAGCTGGAATTGGAGACAAATTAGGTGCATTTTGCCAGCAGCAATTCTCAGGATGTAGTTTATAGCCCAAACGGTATTGTACGAATGTGATACTCGTGTTTATTATGTACTATTATGATAAACACGTAAACTGTGCAATCTAGCTGCATCTTCGGTAGGAGGAAAGATGAAAGCCTTTTTTTACCAACAGCAACTTCTTTCTTGAAACATACATAACGGTGCTTGTTCAGAGAAATTTCTGCTTTACCACCGTATAAAGCAAGAAAAATAGTTTTTACTGCCTCGGAGACTTCAAATTGGGATACTTGATCACTTTTTAAAATGCTGACAGGTGACAGCTTGTATGTTATGATCTTCTTCCTTTTTCAAAAAATTTGCTAACGACAATTTACCTTTCCCAAACATTGCTGATGTCGAGTCACAACCTGAAAAAGCGTGAAGGAAAATATATGATCCTTCAGAACAGCATCATTGTTAAGACTGTTCGATGAATACAGGGTGGTTGCAATTCGTCCTCTTCCTGGTTTAGTAAAAAATATCTCTATCGCTGGAAGAGCTAAAGCAGTCAACAAAACGAGCAATTCAACATCATTGCCAACAACAGCAGTAAGCGCATCAGACTTTGCTATTTCAATAGCTGTTTTAACAATTAGTGTGTATGAATCATCTTCTGCTTGTTTCGCTTCGAAACCATTCTCTATAAATTTCTCCATAAGCATAGATATGAGACGTGTTTTACTTGAAAGATTAGATTAAAAAAATTCTTTTTTGCGATACATTAGAACTTTTTTTCCTTTTCTATATAAAAGCTTCGTCTAATGTATCAGAACATAACAAAATTTTTCCTTAAATTAAAACAATGGACTGTCTTTTCTCAATTTTTCCTTCAATGGAGTAATTTGTGCGGACATTGATGGTTTTTGTGCAATAGATTTATTGTATAATTTAATAGAATTCTTTCCTGTATAATTTTTCTACACTTTGGATGAACTGTACATTCTTTATTGTTTTCAGCCATTTCTTCAAATTTTTGCTACTTATGGTCACCTTTTCCGAACTTGCTGTCACAAGGAACTTCAGTCCTTTTTTTCCTATTTTTACATAATCTTTCGAAACACAATCCTCACCGCATACAAGAAATACTATTTTGTCAATTTCCATTTTTCGCTCACAATCAGAAATTAAGAAAGAGTTATTTTAAACTGTCATAACTATTTAAAAATTTCTATAACATGCGTTGAAAATAAAATTATTCCCTTCCTAAAACTCACACAGGGGCGTGCGAAGAGAAAACTGCGCCCGGGACAAAGCTTCAATTTGGCGCCCCCAACTTTTTTATGTGACAGGCCATATATTAGTTGGTAGTATAAATTTGGCGCCCCCGAAATATCCGCGTCGGTGGCGACCGCCCCCTTCGCCCCCTCTTTCGTAAGTCGCTGATCTCACAAAGAATACTTCGTTCAGTAAATTAGGATGATTTCATACTAGCGAAATGAGCACCAAATGAAAATTAAACATTGGAAAGGTACCTGCACGTGGTATATTTCCACAAATGCAAAGAGAGATAGGGTATTGGGCAATTACTATTGCACAAGCGCGCAAAAACGGCATACAGACAATGGGGGAGGAGGATCCAAAGTTGTTCCGTATTTGTTCTGCCTCTTAGCCGCGTTATGATTGTGCTTCCGCATTTTTTTCAATAACGTTTAGTTTATTTTAATTTTTAGCAGGGAAGGGTTGGTCTGACAAAAACATGTTAATGACACTTTTTGTAGGAAATTAAATTATCTAGATCTTTGTAATTGAACTTTTTTTTCTAAATGCCATTGTTCGCGAGATATTCTCAAAAAACCGATTTTCAAGCTCTTTAGCGCCCCCTGGCGGCGAAAGCTCACATCGGATCGATGGAGACTTTTAGTATGTTAAACTACAGACCCTAACTAACACCTATGCAAAAATCCAGCTTTGTTCTAATTTTTTCCGCTATTTGTGAAAAAAGTGCTAAAATGACTGGACTATTGGACGAAAGACAAAAACGCAGAAATTGTAACATTATTTTGACACAATCTCACACTTTTCTTTTTTAGTTGTATAAATAAAGAAACACTTTTTATACTTTTTTTTAAGTAATGCTACATTCACAGACGGAAGCATTTCACTTCTCCTAGATAGGTCAAATTCACCGATATATTTCGTTTGATACCAGGCTCGTTCGGTCATTGTAGCGAGCGAAGATTTAAGATGTGAAGTATCTTAGAATATATTTTTATGAAAAACTAATCTTGACATAATTTTAAAATATTATTAACGCTACAACGACCGCAGCGGTCATTTTGGTCACTAAATAAAAGCATTTCGATTCGAACCGGAATTTTTTTTTTCTAAAATAAGTTAAATATGTATCATGCAGAAAATAAGTCAAATTAAATAAACTAGGGTAACTGATATTATACTATGACTACCAGTAGTGGGCCACCAGTTTTCAAAGTTGATAAACAAGTTTTCTAGTCACCCGTGTCAGATAACAAACTAATTGCTGATTGGCTGGAACCCTTATCTGTTATCAGTCAAAGGGACAACTTCAAGGAAAGGGCAGCTGACGTCACTGTGGACGAATTACTGTGGATAAGGGAAAAAAAAACAGTCCGTTGTTTAACGACTGACACTGTACGGATGAACTCCGAGAATTTGATTGGTCTAAGTTTGCCATTGCATAAGTAAGCATGATATGATTGGGCTACTTCGTCAAGATGATTCCTACAATGATAGCTATGACAAAAAATGTAGCGGTAGATTGGTTGACAGAAGTGTTTGTTTGTAAACATGCCCTTTTCTTATTCTCATAGTCTTTGATCTGGAAGGGTGTTTTTACAGACTGTTCGAAAAAACTAAATAGAAGCTAAAATTGTTTTATGTAATCATCAAAACTTCTAAATATGATTTCATTACTGTGTATATTTAAGTTTAGAAATGTAAAACAAATTATAATTTCTGTACAGTATGCATTAAACTCAAGTATGGAGAGGCTCACTTCTAGGGGGGCCCCTACTGGAGCATCAGAAATTTACTTGGCCCACTACTGGAGCATAGAGGAAGGTGACATTTTTTATTTTTCATTTTTTCTAGAGAATATATTTTAAAAATTTGAATGTTTATTCTGATACATAAAAGTAAAGACTAGGCTAAAAAAATACATTTTTTTTAAAATTCCCGAATACTTTAATAATAATTAGATAAATGTCCTTAAGTGGCCCACTACTGGTGCATTTACCTTACATGTCTTTGTCTTGGTAATTATCTGGATACTTTCTACATCTAGAAATGATAGTACATGTCTATGGCTTTATTTATGTCTTGACATTTAGTAATTATAGTGATAATATCAGTTTACTTAATTCTCTTTGCACCATTGGCGATTCATTTATTTTATGCATAGATTTCATTCTTTAAATTTTAGGTAGCTTTCATTACAAAAAGTAAAAAGCTACCTATTGCAGCCGTCCGGAGGAAAGCACTTCCGGAAAATTTTGGTATATTTTCACCGATCATGACCCCCAGACCCCAAAACCACCCTCCGTTCAAATGTTGACATATATATATATATATATATATAACCATATATATATCTGATATTTGTCATGCGATAACTAACGTATTTATGAACCGATTTGAATGAAACTTGGTATGTACATAGTACATACAAATGTCTCGACCGAGTTCGTTGGCCAGCATCATCCGCCATTTTATTTCAAAATGGCGGCCATTTTAAATTTTTTAAAAAAAATTTAAAATTTAAAATTCAATGCAAAAACATTAAAAGTTGAAAAATATTTTTCTTTTACGAGTTAGAACTTAAAACAGCGATTTCAGAGCACTTTTTATTTTGTCTATATCTTAAAAAATGATTGAGTTATAGCACTTTGAATTTTTCTTATGGCTGACATTTTGAAATGATCTGATTTTTGTCACGTGATAACACGCTTATTTATGAACGGACTTGAATGAAACTTGGTATGTACATAGTACATACAAATGTCTCAACCGAGTTCGTTGGCCAGCATCATCCGCCATTTTAATTTTTTTTTTTTTATTTAAAATTCAATGCAAAAAAATTAAAAGTTGAAAAATATTTTTCTTCTACATGTTAGAACCTAAAACAACGATTTCAGAACACCTTTTATTTTGTCTATATCTTAAAAAATGATTGAGTTATAGCACTTTGAATTTTTCTTATGGCTGACATTTTGAAACGATCTGATTTTTGTCACGTGATAACACGCGTATTTATGAATCGATTTGGATGTAACTTGGTGTGTACATAGTATATATTGAGGCCTGAATCGAGTTCGATACTCAGTTCCATCCACCATCTTATTTCAAAATGGCGGCCATTTAAAAAAAATTATAAATTTTAAAATTTAAAATTAGGTACAAGAAAGTGAGAAATTGAAAAAGGTTTTTCTTTTATGCATTTGACCTAGATACAAAGATTCCAGAGCATTTTTTGTTTCGTCTGTATCTTAAAAAATGGCTGAGTTATCGCATATATATATTAATCGATTTCAATATGAGTGTGCATGTGCACCTGAATTAAGATTTCGACCAAGCTCATAATCAGGTTCTACTAATTTGAGCTTAGTATTTTTGAATAATATAACTTAATTTAAAATAAATAAATAAATATATAAGTATATGAAATCTACCTCTTCCTCCCGGCACTGCCGGAAGGACTATTGAAATATAGGTTACTTTTCTGAACGAATTATGGCTCATGAATCGAAAAAAGAAAAAAAAAATTCGAAAGTTTCAAATTTGTTAAACCCTGTTGTAATATGATATTTCCCAAACGCTTCAAAAAACTCTTCCTTATCCTATTACCCTATAAATATGAATTGAATAGTACACAAAATAAGTACATTCGTTGCATTTCGGACTACGAGATGATTTTTAAACATCAGTAAGTCTATTTGCATTGCTACGATCAACATTATTAAAGTAATAATAATTTTGTTAACAAAATGGAAAAAAAAAATCGACCCCGAAAGGGTTAAACAGGGGCTTCTATATTTAATGACGTGAATTTCAAAACTCGCCTTTATCCAACATTAAGAAAATCGAGTTTTCTTTTTAAATCAACTCTATGGAAGCTATGGAATTAGAATCTGCATCTAAAAAACACTATAATTTAATATAATAACACTAAAATTTAATATATATATATATATATATATATATATATATATATATATATATATATATATATATATATATATATATATATATTACAAATTTAAAATTTTTTCGCCTAAACTAACCTTTATACTACCTTAATTTTCTTATAATAATGTTCCGTACTTACTTCAAATTATTAAATTAAAATCTTATTTCTAGATCTAATCTGTTAATCTGTATGCAGACGATATAAATTCTTAATTTGCCTTAAAAAACATTATTCCAGTATGCGTAAATTTAAAAAGATGGCTCTAAATTAAAAATATTCTTAATTAAAACTTTATTTCTTAATATTCCAAATAAAACTGATTTCTTCTATGTTTTTATCAACCCTTTTTAAGAAAATCTTATTAAATTTATTCCAAAACCATACCTTTCAAAAAATATCATTATTTTATTTTATCTATTTATTTATTTTTCCGCCGTCAACCTTTGATGTGTGCATTAATAAATTCATTTCTTTTTTTTTTCTCTTAAAATTAATTATTTATAAAAATCGTCTGCCTAAGAAATTATGAGTCGATTATAAATTGGTTAAATAATATATTTTTAAAAATAAATTTATCGGTTGTGTAAAATAGTCTCGTATCTGGACAAGAATTCTGTTTACATAAAAGGATGATGGTTTGAGATTACAGAAAGTTCTAGAATTTTCTTTTTAGTTTTAAAAGGGGGAAGTCTCGAGATGAGAAGGGGAAAGAGTCTGGAGTTCTTTCGTCGACGAGTACGGCTGGTTGAAGTAAATGATGGAATATTTTTTGGACATTTCGGTAAAAGATCGTTTGCAAAAAGGAGTTTTTCCCTCTATAATGACTACAGTTGAATAAATAAACTTACAGCCACCAATGAGTGATTTATTGGATATTCTACATTTATTTATTTTTTATTTTTTCCCTCGCTGGCCATGACTTCTGTGCAAAGAACGGGGACCCTGGCGATGATGTTTCTGGCTCCTAACTTTAAAATGTCACAGTCTTTTCTAGAGCCGACAGGATCTTTTATGCCTGCGCTGCCTTTTTACGTTTTTAAAGCAACTTGCTATGGAACGAAGTGATAATAAAAACTGTGGATCGCTGAATAATTTGCCCGTCATTATTGGATGTGTTCTTTAAAAAAAACTGCCATAGTCTCATGATTTCTGGAGTGACAAAAACAGAGGAATTGTTCCTGTAAAGTGCTTTGGTCGATAAAAAGTAGTCCTCTTATGATGAAAAAGAAGAAAAAAATAATAATAATTACAAGACCATTTCTTGTTAATTGGTGAATAGAAAAATATTTTTTCGAGATAGTTGAGACCCATAGGATTTCGGTGAGATTTTTTTTCGTAGTGTTTTGAATATTATTATTTGTATACTTTTTATGTATTTATCTAAATTAATTATTCTCTGTTTGTCAGGTTTATTTATTTGATTATTTGTCTGTGAATTTTATTTACTTGCCTATTTATGAGTATTATTATTATCATTATTATGTGTTGGAGATTTAAACATTTTTGTTCTTAAGGATTAAATTGAAGAGTATGATATTTTTAGACAATTACTGTTGCATATTAAGATTATTATGATATTTTTATGCACGCTTAAAGATAAGTTCGTAATAATAATGAAGTATAAAAGAACTTAGAAGCTCAAGTTATTTTTTAAAAAAAAGTATATTTTCTATTTTATTGATATTTGTTTGTTATCAAGAACTATTCTCAGAATACAGTATTTTCACGATAATTTTGATTTAGATTTTTAAAATGGAGGGTAATGGTTTTGTGTGAGGCAGTTAAAATGTATACAACTCCAGTAGACAAAGCCCTCAAAATTACGAAAGCGCGAACTCAGGAATTTCACCTTAAAAGTAAAAGACTCTATGATCGAAATTTTGTCGAATGCCCATTAAAAATACAAGACTCTGTAATTTATGAAGAATTTAAATACCCTAACACTCGAAAATTAGAACCTACTTTCTCTGGACCATATAAAATTATAAATAAACTTTCTGATGTAACTTATGAAATAGATAAATTTAATTATGAGACAGGACAGAATTCCGTTATTGTGCATGTTTCTAAATTAAGACCCTATTTTTCACCAGAAGATTTTAAACTGTTTCATGAGCAACCAAAAAAAAAAAAAAAAAACAAACAAAACCTCAAATACAATCACAATCACTAGATCAAACTAAAGTCAAGACAGTAGATTAAATTTTAATTCTTATTCTTTAAATATTTTATCACCATAATTTTCAAAATTAGCAGGTATGTTCTTGGTGCGCAACAAGAATATTACTTGTTTTTGGGAGTTTTTGGGATTAAATTGGGCTCCTTATGCAGGCATAAGGTATGCACTTTGATTGTAAAGGCTTTCAAATTGATGTTGATAAATTAATTTTAAGTGTATTTAAATCTAACTATATTTACTCATTTATTGGCATTAGTATTATTCTACTTATTCAGCAGATATTTATGTTATAACAGTTATAAAATCTGATGATTCTACTCAAACCTATAACATAATATGTGATTTTCAGTGATTGTGAAAACTACAGATATTAAAAGTTGTTTTAAAAAAAGCACACTATTTTTATTTATATTTCTCAATTAAGAATGACACCTTTTATTCCTATTGTATTTTATTATTAAAGTTTATAAACCATGTGTAGATAAAACATTATTCTACATTTGGCATTTGAAAACTTATAACCAAATTTGACAATTTTGTAAAAGAGTATCAGAGAGGAATTATTGTAAGGAAATACTGGTTGAGAGTCCATTTTCTAAATAGTTAGATTTAATTTTATTTGGATTTTGGAATTATTATGATTTTTTTTTATTTATACTTTCGGCTAGCAAAAAATACTTTCTTATGCTATTAGAAGATAAGAAAATTATTTAGTTGCTATGTAATTATTTTTATCCTCAACCAATATTTTCCCTATCAATAATAAACAAATAGTGATATTTTCTTTTGATTATACTCTTGTATTACTATTATTATTATTATTATGATTTCTATAATGAAGTTTAGTATTAATTATACTCTTATTGAAAAATATTAGGATATGGAGTGTTATTATACTACTTATTATTGTTGTTGTTATTTTTATTTAAATTTTTCTATATTATTCATTATTGATATTGAGAGTGATGCTATTTATTATTAAAAAAATTGATATATTATTGAAAGAAAAATTTGATTGATTGTTAAAAGATGTTGGATCCAACATAACATAAAAAACAAAGATTAAACTAGATTTGGAGATCTTTAATTAAAGAGACTGTATTCAGTGAACATTGGAAAAGACTTTTATACACAATGGAAAGACTTTTTTCATTTGAAGAATTTTATTTAAAATAACCTATGCATTAAGTTATTGTAATTATTTAAACTTCCATGAGAACGAATTGTTATTGTTTTTATTATATTTTTTATCTCTTGCTTATTTATATTTATAACTTATTTACTGTTATTGTATGTATTATCTCCTATGCACTTACAAATAGTAAGTGATATTGTAACAGTATTGTATCTCTTTCAGGGAAATACTCCTACCTAAATTTAATTCAGATTAATTTTCTCTTAAATATATTATTTTAATCGCTAATATTTTTATATTGCGTTAAATTTCTTTTCTTCCATCTCTTGGCTTCCTGGGTTTGACAGTTTTATTCCAAAATTTGACTTTTCTAAATTATTATATTGCTGTTGTCTGAACTTGTAGTTTTATTTAACTATCAATTTCATACAAATTTTCGAGGAGAGGGGATAATATTACAAATTTAAAATTTTTTCGCCAAAACTAACCTTTATACTACCTTAATTTTCTTATAATAATGTTCCGTACTTACTTCAAATTATTAAATTAAAATCTTATTTCTAGATCTAATCTGTTAATCTGTATGCAGACGATATAAATTCTTAATTTGCCTTAAAAAACATTATTCCAGTATGCGTAAATTTAAAAAGATGGCTCTAAATTAAAAATATTCTTAATTAAAACTTTATTTATTAATATTCCAAATAAAACTGATTTCTTCTATGTTTTTATCAACCCTTTTTAAGAAAATCTTATTAAATTTATTCCAAAACCATACCTTTCAAAAAATATCATTATTTTATTTTATCTATTTATTTATTTTTCCGCCGTCAACCTTTGATGTGTGCATTAATAAATTCATTTCTTTTCTTTTTCTCTTAAAATTAATTATTTATAAAAATCGTCTGCCTAAGAAATTATGAGTCGATTATAAATTGGTTAAATAATATATTTTTAAAAATAAATTTATCGGTTGTGTAAAATAGTCTCGTATCTGGTCAAGAATTCTGTTTACATAAAAGGATGATGGTTTGAGATTACAGAAAGTTCTAGAATTTTCTTTTTAGTTTTAAAAGGGGGAAGTCTCGAGATGAGAAGGGGAAAGAGTCTGGAGTTCTTTCGTCGACGAGTACGGCTGGTTGAAGTAAATGATGGAATATTTTTTGGACATTTCGGTAAAAGATCGTTTGAAAAAAGGAGTTTTCCCTCTATAATGACTACAGTTGAATAAATAAACTTACAGCCACCAATGAGTGATTTATTGGATATTCTACATTTATTTATTTTTTATTTTTTCCCTCGCTGGCCATGACTTCTGTGCAAAGAACGGGGACCCTGGCGATGATGTTTCTGGCTCCTAACTTTAAAATGTCACATATATATATATATATATATATATATATATATATATATATACAGGGTGTCCCAAAAGGTCGTTTACAAACTTAACATGCTGGTCTGTCATATCATGATGAACAATATTAAATAGGAAACTAAGGGTCCCAAACGTCTTCCAAAAGAGATATGCGCCATTAAAGTTTAGGGTCCAAAAATTCAAATGATTATAAAAAACAGAAAAATTGGTCGATTCGTTTGCGGTTTTCACTAAAACTATTTTTTACGTCAGTATTTTCTTGAAAATAAATTATAAAGATAAATTTCAAAAAATGTCGATAGAGGGCGCTTTAGATTTTGGAGTAATGATAAACTAGTTTTTACCAATATTTTTTGCATCTCATTAAGTTTTTTTAGAAGCTTAGACATAAACTTAAATTTTGAGCTCACAATCTAAATCGTTGGAAGTGGTTAAGTAGCGCAAACTGAATTGCGGGGGGAGGTTCAAATTTCAAATGATTATAAAAAACGGAAAAATTGGTCAATTGATTTGCGATTTTCACTAAAATTATTCTTTATGTCAGTATTATCTTGAAAATAATTTATAAAGATAAAATTTAAAAAATGCCGATAGAGGGCGCTTTAGACTTTGGAGTAACGATAAACTAGTTTTTTCCGTTATTTTTTGCATCTCATAATTTTTTTTAGAAGCTTAGACATAAACTTAAATTTCAAGATGAAAATCTGAATCGTTGGGAGTGGTAAAGTAGCGCAAACTGAACTGTGTTCAATGGGGGTGGGGAGGTTCAAATTTCAAATGATTATAAAAAACGGAAAACTTTGTCGGTTTTCGCTAAAACTATTCTTTATATCAATATTTTCTTGAAAATAAATTTTACAGATATCTTTCAAAAAATTCCGTCAGAGGGCGCCTTAAACTTTATAGTAACCAACAACTATTTTTAACCGTTATTTTTTGTATCTAATAAAATGCTTGTAACAGTTCAAACTTAAATTTTGTACTCAAAATCTGCATCGTTGTGAGTAATTAAGCGGCCAAAAATTGAACTGCGTTCGAGGGGTGGGGAAAGTAACATTTCAACTCCTGAACACAGTTCAGTTTGCGCTACTTAACCCCTCCTATATTTAGATTTTGAGCACAAAATTTAAGTCTAAAATTTTGCAAGCATTTAATTAGATTTAAAAAAAAAAAAAAAAAAAAAAAAAAAAAAAAAAACGGTTAAAAATAATTATTGGTTATTCTAAAGTTTAAGGCTCCCTCTAACGGATTTTTTTAAAATTTATCTTTAAAATTTATTTTCAAGGAAATATTGACATAAAGAATAATTTTAGCGAAAATCGACCAATTTTTCCGTTTTTATAATCGTTTGAAATTTGAACCTCCCCACCCCCATTGAACACAGGTCAGTTTGCGCTACTTTACCACTCCCAACGATTCAGATTTTCATCTCAAAATTTAAGTTTATGTCTAAGCTTCTAAAAAAAATATATGAGATGCAAAAAAAAGGAAAAAAATAGTTGTACGTCACTCCAAAGTCTAAAGCGCCCTCTATCGGCATTTTTTGAATTTTATCTTTATAAATTATTTTCAAGATAATACTGACATAAAGAATAATTTTAGTGAAAATCGCAAATCAATTGACCAATTCTTCCGTTTTTTATAATCATTTGAAATTTGAACCTCCCCTCGCAATTCAGTTTGCGCTACTTAACCACTTCCAACGATTTAGATTTTGAGCTCAAAATTTAAGTTTATGTCTAAGCTTCTAAAAAAATTTAATGAGATGCAAAAAACAATGGTAAAAACTAGTTTATCGTTACTCCAAAGTCTAAAGCGCCCTCTATCGACATTTTTTGAAATTTATCTTTATAATTTATTTTCAAGAAAATACTGACATAAAGAATAGTTTTAGTGAAAACCGCAAACGAATCGACCAATTTTTGTGTTTTTTATAATCATTTGAATTTTTGGACCCTAAACTTTAATGGCGCATATCTCGTTTGGAAGACGTTTGGGACCCTTAGTTTCCTATTTAATATTGTTCATAATGATATGACAGACCAGCATGTTAAGTTTGTAAACGACCTTTTGGGACACCCTGTATATATATATATATATATATATATATATATATATATATATATATATATATATATATATATATATATATATATATATATATATATATATATATATCACTGATATTTATGACAAAAGGAAAGAATTTAATTTTAAAGTCAATACCTTTACTAATTTTAAATCTTGTCTTCATAATTCTGTATATCGTAATATAATACTTAACCATTTATATAGAATAAAATGTCTATGTTCTTCCCATTTAATTAATACTAATATTAAAAAGCTTGTTTATGATGCTATAAATAATGGTTATCCTAAAAAATTCATATATTCTTTAATTTATAATTAGTGATTACATGATCTTATAATTAGCTGTTACACGATCTTATAATTAATTCTTTGCGTAAAAATGTATAAAAAATTATAAAACATAAAAATAATAATAATAAATTAAAAATGTTATAAAAGTAATAAAAAAATATATAAATAGGTCGGTTGGGCGGGTAGATGTTAGAGTACGGGGGAGGGTGGTGTTGTCTGGATAAAAACGCAAAGGTTAATTAAAAAAAAAAAAAAGAGAGAGAGAGAGAGAGAGAGTGGGTTATTTATTTTTACATAATTTTAACATAATTTTTAAATAGTTTAATTGACACCAATATATGGATATTTGTCTATTTTTATCTATAGTTAAATAGTTATATTTTAATTATCAAATTAATTTTAATGTTATTGATATAATTTTTGGTATTATTATTATTACTATTATTTTTATATATTTATTTATTTTTATTTTTTTTATAATTATTTATTTTTTATATTTTATTTTTTATATATTTTTTTAATTTTTATTAATTAATTAATTAATTTATTTATTTTTTATTTTTATTTTATTTTATTATTTTTTAACTTTTATTATCCTATATTAAGATAATGAGTTTATACTATATAAAGTCACAATAAATGTTACTGATTAAAGTAACAAAATGGTATTTTAAGTTATAAGTTAATATGAATGTTATAACCTAATTCTAATTTTAATTATTTTATTAATTTAATTTTATGTATATATCGATCATTAATTATTTTCTCCGGTTCAATTATATTTCCATTCAGCTTTATCTTTTTTTGTTCGTTATGGATAAATCATAGCAAGTTTTTTTTGTTTCTTCTTTTTCAAATCATTTTTTTCGCCATTTGGCGCGCATCACATTCTAATTTAAAAAAAGAGCAACCCTGCTGTTCCTGCTAAGATCCGTTGCTTGAATTACTAACAAACTGGTTTTTCTACGTGATACTGTTTTAGCTCGTATAGTAAACTATTGCTTCCTGCTTTTATAATTTATTAACAATTTTATAGCACTGTCCTCTACATTAATGGGGATAACCAGATAAGTTTCTTCTTCTTTTTTTTTTTTTTTTTTCAATATCTTGTTTTCATACTTTTTATCGAAATTGCATATGAATGTCATGTTTATCATTTCCACGTGCATAAATAGGGTTAATTTGTACTCTTGTTACTGGCACTATTTGCTGCACGCTATTGTTTTAATATATGTATATTTTCATTTTTTCAACTATTTATTTCTATGTTCCTTGTTTAATAATATGGTTTTTGTGTGCTGGTAGCCCCAATTACGTATTATTTTGCTATTTCATGGCTAATACGTGGATGAAACCGCACACTTCATTTGTAGTTCCAAAGCAATTGGGGCCTGACGATTCTGCTCTGTGGACTACAAATTTCCTTTGCATTCATTTTATTTTATTTATTTATTTATTCAGATATACTCGTTTCACTGTTTTTTTTTTTTTTTTTTTTTTTTTTAATTTAATTTTATTCAAATTCTTCGTTTTGGTTTATTGTTTTATTGATAAAATTTATTGGTGAATTTTGTCTACTTTTAATGGTATTATATATATATATATATTACTAGAGCGCATTTCTGGCATTGTAAAATCTTGGTTTAAGATAGTTTTTCGCGATTCCCCAAAAGTTGTTTCCTAGATAAGGCGAGTTTTAAAATTTGTCTTCATTTTATTAGGGTTTCGTTCATCTAACGAAAACCTATTTGTCTCAATTCTCTGTCACACACTCCTTACACGAAAACTGCATAAGTCAGAGGCTTCAAATATTGTGTACTTAATTGCGTATTTATTTGTGTAATATTGTGTTCTTTACAGCTGAATACTCTGAGTCACGCGACAAATCATAAAATTTTGAAAAAGTATATACTTTTAATAAAATTAATTTTTTCAATGCCACCCGTTCATTTTTGCGATTTAAATTTTAGGTAAAAAGCCTTAATTTTAATGTTTTTCGTATATACGTCACTTGGACGAAAAGCATCTCTCTAACAAACAGAAAGTTCTTAGTTTAAACCCGGTTCTGAAGTTAAAATTTCCATATAACGATGGATTTAATTTAAAAGAATTTCTTATTTTTTGAAAATTTAAGGGTTTACTAAAATAATCACTCACATTCATAATATGTTTTGGAATTCAATTTTCTCTCTATTTTAAAAATATTGTGATTTATTAATGATTCATTTTAATATTAAATTTAAAATTTTTTTTTTTCGCTTTTAGAAATTTAAAATTTTATTTATATTTTCGATATATATATATATATATATATATATATATATATATATATATATATATACTGCTAGAAATAGAAATAGAAAACTTTCTTTTATAATTATTTTAAAATTAAATTTAATGGTGTTACCATCTATGTAAAAATTTGAATAATTATAAATTAACTATTTGCATTTTCAATTAAAGAATAAGTTGTTTTGAACGCTATATTAAATAAAATTCTTTGTGAGATCTGCGAGCACACTTTATCCAATTGTTTATAAACTGCTTAGAAACTGTATTCAAAGATACAAAAATGCAGCAAATCACTAAATGAAAGCAAACTGCAGTCACACAGGTGTTTGTAATTTAGGAGAGACATTTTAGACAGCAGAAGTATTTAGTAACACGAATCGTAAAACTAATGTATTTCGTAATTCGACTGAACGGCGTAATTATTTCTATTTAACTTTTAATGTATTGACTAGAAAATGCATCTTTTTTTTTTTTTTTTTTTTTTTTTTTTTTTTTTTTTTTTTTTTATACGCAGATTTATTTATTCTAATACATTTAAATGTGCACTTAACATAGAATTTCACTTAAAAGCAATATTTTCGAAAATATGCAAGTTTTTAATATAAGAACTTTTCTCTTAATTATCAAGCTATTCGAAACAGGGTTCGTTGATTTAAATCGGCTTGATTTTAATCATGATTTAAATCACCATTTAAATCAACTGATTTTTTAAAAAAAAATCATTGATTTAAATCAGTTTTTCTTTTAAGTTATTTTTTTTATAAATTTCAGATAAACAAACATAATAATGTGCTTTAATATAATTTAGTTTTATATACCATATATAATCAAACAACTTTCAGAAAGATAAAGCTTAAGCTTAGTAAAAAAGTAAAATAAATGTAAAGTTTAGAAAAAAAAATGCTTTCAAATTTCATTTGAATCAAATTATAAAATAATCTTGCAACGGTAAAGAAATCTAAGCAGAAATATATTGAATATTTGAATATTTACTCATTAGTATTTAGAAAAACTTTTGCAAGTTGAGGTAAAATAAAATTGTATGACTTTATGTGCTGTATTTTGGTGAAGCCTGCTATATAAGGATTTGATCAAAATCTGAATCAGCAATTGATTTATTTATCTAATTTAATACACTATCTACCAAAAAGTATTTGTACACTTTCAGTTTTTGACATTTTGTCAAATATTTAAAAATATACTGGTCGGATTCTTCTGGAACTTCAGAAATATAAAGATTATGTTTCACTTTATATTTATTTACATTCATTTGTTAAGCGGGTAATTAGGGGGCCGGCAAAAAAACAAAGAATAATAGAAATATTTGGGATCGCCCTGTACATGAAAATGCACGAAACGACTTATCGCTTTAGAATACAAATATATGAATACAGTAGAATATGTACACTAATTTTTGTGAGAATAGCATGTATATTTATGGCGATAGAGCGATTTTTTTGAAAAATTCAAAAAATTCTGGTATGTTTTTTGTTTATATCATAGAGGGTTTTTGACCAAATTTAACGCACATTTCAGAAAAATTGGCAAAATCTATTAAAAAATATATAGCGCAATTGGAATATAAATATATTTAATACTTTATGAAATATGAGTAGTTTTATGAAATAATTTTTATCTGCGCATGCGCGAACGATAAAAACAATTCTTTTACATCATTTAATAGTCAATTCTATGGAGTAACTTATAAAAAAAATCCAATCAAATATCGTGAAAATTCAAAAAGATATCATTAATATAAGTAGGCTGTTTTTACATTGCTCTCTAAAAACGGCTGAATGATAAGGGATTCTCCACAAATTGACATTTTTTATTAACTGACTGTCAGGAAAAAATTAGTACTATTTAATGAATACAATATTGCTGCTAATAAGTATCTTGACACCTGTGATAGAAAAGGAAAAGGGCTTTTATTCTTTTCCATCACAGATGTCAAGATACTTATTAACAGAAATATTGTATTAGATATTGTATACATTAAATACTAATTTTTTCCTAAAAGTCAGTCAATAAAAAATGTCAATTTGTGGAGAATCCCTTATCATTCAGCCGTTTTTAGAGAGCAATGTAAAAACAGCTTACTTAAAATAATGATATCTTTTTGAATTTTCACGATATTTCATTGGATTTTTTTTATAATTTACTCCATAGAATTGACTATTAAATGATGTAAAAGAATTGTTTTTATCGTTCGCGCATGCGCAGATAAAAATTATTTCATAAAACTACTCTTATTTCATAAAATATTTAATATATTTATATTCCAATTGCGCTACATTTTTTCTACTGCATTTTGCCAATTTTTCTGAAATTTGCGTTAAATTTGGTCAAAAACCCAGCATGATATAAACAAAAAACATACCAGAATTTTTTGAATTTTTCAAAAAAATTGCACTATTGCCATAAATATACATGCTATTCTCACAAAAATTAGTGTACATATTCTACTGTATTCATATATTTGTATTCTAAAGCGATAAGTCGTTTCGTGCATTTTCATGTACAGGGCGATCCCAAATATTTCTATTATTCTTTGTTTTTTTGCCGGCCCCCTAATTACCCGCTTAACAAATGAATGTAAATAAATATAAAGTGAAACATAATCTTTATATTTCTGAAGTTCCAGAAGAATCCGACCAGTATATTTTTAAATATTTGACAAAATGTCAAAAACTGAAAGTGTACAAATACTTTTTGGTAGATAGTGTATAATTGATCTCAGCCCTTTAGAATGGTGGAAGATATTTTTGTTACAGTTATCAAAAAAGCTCATACTAAAAATAGAATTAATAATCAACTAGCTTTTTACTGCGATAGATTTATCTGCTTCAATCGAACAAATGTTTTTTGCCTTCAGTTTGATACTTTCAGAAATTAGAAATCAACAGATAAAACTGTTAAACCGCTGCCATCGAAATGCTCAAAGCCAGAGGACACAAATTGTAGGGATGCACCGAATAGTGATTTTGGCCGAATACCGAATGCCGAATATTCGGCCGACAGATGAACCGAATACCGAATATTCGGCTAGCCGAATAGTAATTGTTGGGCCGAATACCGAATATTCGGCCAGCCGAATAGTTAACTATTCGGCCAAATACCGAATATTCGGCTTTCCAAATACTTTTTATATTTCAAAATTTAAAGGTGTTAAAATGTTACTTTTTAAGAGTTTTACATAATATTTAATAAAAGAAATTTACATTTTGATAAACAAGAGCTTTTTATAAGAACATTTAGTATTGAAAAAAATCTGCCTTGAGTTATTTAAGAGGCACAATTATGAAACTTTAATTAATAAAATTTTCTACGAATCAAAACAAAATGGCCGAAGAAAAATTTTACAATCTGATATTGTCCTTTTTAAATAACTCAAGGCAGATTTTTTTCAATATAAAGTACAAATACTTTCAATTTAATTCTGAATAAAAGCATGTTTGGCTCATAGTTCTTTTCTTATGAATGGTGGTATTTTCCACCCTTCCCATCGTATCATATTTTACAGATATCAAAGCATGTGAGTTGAAATTATGTTATCTTATTCATTGTTAATGTAATAAACGAACACACAAGTTTTGACCTACAGTGAGATGAAATACAATGTACTTATGACTCAATAAGTTGATTATGGTTTCATGAACAAAAATTGTCTGCCTTGATAGCTATTACTAATCTCAAAAGTTTTTCTTTTTTTTCTTTTAAAGGACTTTTATTTGGGGAAAAGCAAGAAACAGATTTTTACTAAACAAAATTTAGAAACTTGTATCTGAACATAATTTATACTTATGGAGAATCCTTATAAATCACCATTTTAATCCTTCTCATGGTTAATTTTCTTAAGTTATACTTTACAAACAGCAAATAAATAATGTAAAAACATTCTACTTTATTTAAATATGATTTTGTTTCTAATTATTTTAAATATAAATTAAAAAATTGACAGTTAAAAGTAGAAATAATGAAAAGTTTTTAAAAAGGTTTTATTAAGTATTGGATTCGGCCGAATACTTTGATATTCGGCCATACCGAATATTCGGCAGACCGAATAGTTTCATATTCGGCCAAGCCGAATATTCGGCTGAACCGAATAGTTTAATATTCGGCCTAACCGAATATTCGGTAACATGGCCGAATACCGAATAGATACCGAATATTCGGTGCATCCCTAACAAATTGTGAGGTATTCACTAATTGATTTACTTCTCACTTATGTTGGAATTCACACTAGAAAATTTTGAATAACAATTTACTTTTATTTGTGGAATATCAATCTTCGTATAAAACACTGAACATACTGATTAACTTATGATTAATTACTTCTTAAACATACAGATGAGAATTTGGAATCCCCCAATAAAAAAATATCCAGATGCGGCAACACTGTAGCATTCCTTCTCTGGCTGAATTTTTATTTAGGGATTCCAAGTTCTTTTTAGTGAGTTTAAATAGTTATTGTTTTATAAGATGATAAATATTCCACAAGTAAAATTAAATTGCTATTCAAAATTTTCCTGTGTAAATTCCAACACTACTGAGAAGTCAGTTGATTAGTGATGACATCTCAATTTGTGTCCTATGGCCTTAAGTATTTTGATGGCAGCAATTGAACTCATTTTTCTCAATCAACACTTAAAAAAAACAAAAGTTAAAAACTTCCAATTTTGTGTAAATTTTTTATGTGTTGCAGATCTGTTTTATTTTAATTAAAATATTGAAGGTTGAATTAATTTTTGACATCTGATTTGTAGTTTTTCATGCATTTTGTGTATTCAAGATTTTTTTCATAGCCTAAAATTTTACCTTGAAATAGTATGAATCATTTATGTAAATTGTGTAATATTAGTAATAGATAATACTTATAATATGCATGTCTATGTATGTAAACTGTATATTATTTAAATTAATCAAAAAATCATAAAATAATAATAATGTGTGGCAATTTTTAAAAAAATAAAAAAAATCTGATTTAAATCAAAAAAATCCGATTTAAATCAAAAAAATCCGATTGTTTTGATTTTTATTAAAAAAATCAAAAAAATCACGAACCCTGATTCGAAAGTTATAAATAAAAACCCCGATAATAACGAATATGGTAAATCAAAGTGCCGAATAAATCGAACTTTAAAAAAATTCTTTGGAAATTCCAACATGTTGTAAGGAAATTCTTTATAACGAAGTCTGTATTTAACTTTCACGTTCAAATAATTCATATGCGTTCACGATTATGGCCTTTTTAAGATAGTCTTTACATCGTTGTTAATTCAGTCTGACGCTTTAAATGTAATCAGTGGTGTAGTCGAGGGGGTACGCTGGGGGACGGCGTCCCCCCACTTTTTTATTTTATTTCAAGCGTCCCCTTACTTTTTTTTCTTAAGGGGGACGCTAAGGACGAGAGGGGACGCTGATCGTCCTGATTTAATAAATGGTTAAAATAAAAAAAATAAATAAAAAACACAGAAAAAACAATTTTATAAAATAAAGAAGTGATATTTTAAACCATTTTAGTTTTCTTTAACAAGAGCACTCAATAAACAAACCAAAAGCAATAGGGATGTTCACTTCATTATAATTACCACTAGTGAAATAGGCTCAGTACCGATCTTACATATGGGGATGCAGGAATGGGGAAAGAAACAACAGATAAGAGCCAACTGACTTGTAATTAAGAGAGGTTACCACATTGGCGCTTATTCGCTTCTTTCAGACAAACACTTTTTGGTATACGGGCCCTGAAGTAAGATAAGACGAATGATAATTTTTTTCCTCATTAGACATCTGTTTTCGCACTCTTTCCCGTCCCAATGATTCTTCAATGTCATGGTCATCAGTTACCCTTTCGAGAGGAATTCAACATCCTGCTCTGTTTTCACAGTACATATCTGAATAAAGAACCATTTTGTAGATATAGTTCCCATATGAAATATAACTAACCTCCGTAACGTTTTACAGCGTTAACGGGAATTATAATCCATTATGAATAACTTAAAAATATACGAAATGTATTACGTATAAATAAAATTACAAACATGCAAACATTTTTAGAACAATAGTTTTATTTTTTTTTCACATCATTAATATTCTAAAATTCCATTAAGAGGTTTAATCAATTAACTCCCCACCCCCTTATTAATGTTAAATGTATGGGAATAAAATGCATTCGTATAGTAAATTAGAAAGTTCAAGTGCTTAAAAGGATTTGCACATTCGTATATTTAAACAAGTTGGAAATTCCACGTAAAGCGTGGCAAATGAGGTGCTTTCGTATGATAACGATGTTTTAAAAATATTCAGATCTTGCTGCTAGTAGATAGTACTTCGGATAGAGTATAGTAGTGAAATATATATATATATTTTGTGTGTGTGTGTGTGTTCCTGTAAATATACGAGAAATAATTTTTATTACACCTCAGCGACGTATATCATACGCTATACTATCTACTTTCTTTTATACAGGAAATAACTTGTAGTATTCCTCAGCAATGTATATCAATCTCATGTTAAATAGTCAATATCAAATGTTAAATAGTCAATTACAATTATCGCACCAAAAACATGTTCTCCCTATACCATTATGTAATGGAATACTTTTGTGTGACCTTGTAAATCAATAAAAAATGCTTTTTGCACCACAGATTGTGCAAAATGCATATTATAATATGTATGTTCATAGAGGCATAACAATTTTATTGTGTTCGAATTAGTGTAGTCCATTAAAATGCAATTGAAACATTTTTCTCCATTGACCGTAATGTAACGGAATAATTTTGATTGCCCCTGTAATTGATCTATGCATCCGATTTTCATAAAATTTGAAATGATTCGACAAAATTATGTAATGATTATATATTTTAAATTTCAAACGATTAAAATGCATTTGAAACTTTTCATCTTATTCAAAGTAATGTAACGGAATACCTTTGATTGTCCCTGTAATTGATCTATGCATCCGATTTTCATAAAATTTGAAATGACTCGACAAAATTATATAATAATTATATATTTTAAATTTCAAATAATTCAGTTGGGTAGTTTTTGCGTTGTTATATGCGGAAAAAAATCTCCCTAGAAAATTAACATTTTTGTCTTATTTATTTGTACTTTTCTTAAAGGATGTTTCAAAATTGTCAAAATATTTATAAAATATGTGTTTAATTTAATATTTTATGCGTTAAAAGCTAATGAGCGGTGATTAATATTTTAACCCTTCCAGATAAATTTCGACAAAAACATTTGCAACAATGAATTCCAAAAAATGGAGTGCATCTCACTATTTTGCGTTAAACGTTAGGTTCTCATATTTATCGCTTTTTAGGTGCGTTCGTAATTATGTAAATACGTAGCACCTATTGTTGTCGTTCAGTCCGTCCGTCTCACAGTGGTCCCAAATCGCTATTTAGTGGCCAAAAATCATTTTTGGCTTTCCTAGTGGTTGTATATGATTCATTTTCCTTTTCTAACATACAATATGATATTACATTGTGAATTTCAAACAAATGTACCTCGGGTTCCGGGGGAGGGGATTTGGGGGGGAGGCAAAATACGGGGAAAGTTTTTGTTCGATTTAAATTTTCTAATTTTTACGAGTTTTCTCTCTCCCTCTCTCTTTACGGGTATGGAAATTTTCGATTTTTGTTTTTGGGATTATTTAATCTTTTTCAAGAAAAATCATCTGATTCAGTATTTCCGGAAAATTTCACACCCCTCAATTTCTCCCTTCCTCACTGAAAATGTATAGTTTAAAATCTTTTTTTTTCTTTTTAATGTTACTGCAAAGTAAAAACAAAAGTTTGCAAGCAATCAACGAAATACATAAAAAAACCGATCAGCTAAACTTTGTCCCCCCCCCCCCACCCTTTTCCCCATAAAACAAATGTGAAATCTCCCCTTTTTCCATCTGACCTTATAGCAAAGAAAATCTAAAAATATATTTTTTTAAGGTTTCAACATCAACTTAATATGAATTAATAATAAGTCATAGAATTCATTAATTAGATCACTTCGAAAATTTTCGATTCCCCCCCCCCCCCCCAAATATTTTGCACATCTCTAACACACATAGAATAATAACTTTGAAATTCAAAAAAAAAAAAAAAAAAAAAAAAAAAAAAAAAAAAAAAAAAAAGAAGAATATGTCTTTGTCACTTTATTTTGTTAATATTAAATAAATAAATATTTATCTCAATTTCTAGCATATTTGAAATTTCCCCCTTTTCTTCCTCTCCTCACCCCTCCCCCTTATAAAATTTCTAGTATCCCCATTTTTTTTAAATTTTTACAAACAAAATATGATTTGAAAAATAAAAATATTTTTATCGCTTTTATCGAAAAATAGAAATAAAATCCGTTTTTTAATCCTTTATCTGTGGAATTACTTATCAAGAAATTGCTTCAGCTCAATAATTATTTTCTTTAATATCTGAAGATATATTGTATTTTTAAATTATAATAATGTGAAATTTAGATAAATTTTCATTTAAACTGATTAAATATATCGGTAGTTTTAACTTTTTTTTGTAATCAATTTACAAAAATAATCAGATTAATTGGCCAAAAATACCCTTATGGAAATATCACAATTCACATACAAGTAATGCATTTAAATGTATTGAAAGACTTTTGTAGTTTAAAATGTTTCATATAATTTTTTCCTTAAAAAAGGCCATACCTATGAAAATGATTAAGTATATTACCACTTTTTGAAACTACTTAGCTAATATCTCGACGTTATGGAAATTTGATAGAGCAAATTTTATTTTATGGAAAGAAAAATAGATTTTCATTAATAGACAGAATAAATAAATTTAACAATAAACTTTCGTCAATGGTACTTAAAAGTACCTTTACTGCATAAAGGGTTAAATGCCCTTCAGAAAAGTGGAATTAGACATTTCGAGTAATCGAAACATTTCATCCCGAGGGTTGAGTAAAATGTTCATAATTTTTTTAATTTGTTCTTTCGAATTGCTTATTTAAAATCAATAAACCTTGCACATTTAAAATCATTAAATCTTGTTAATGTTTATAGATGCGTACACTAATAACTATAGACATGTAATAACTAAATTAAATATAATTTAATGCAGTACTTACACACATCATGAAATAACGAAAATTTCAGATGTCAAATCTAAAATTTACATAGTAAAACAAAAATCCATAGCTATATAACAATCCATCTGAAGCATCTGATGATTCTTCACTGCTAAGTCCCTCAGCAGTGGAATTATCGCTTATAGCTGCATTTACCTGCAAACTTTCATGAAATTGTCTTGAAATTAGTAATGCTTGCAAGTCTTTCTTAAATTCTGGAGCAAGCTTATGCGCATTTTTTGGGCAATTCACGAGCAGAAGAAATTATAGGATCGAAGATAGAAGCAGTCGGCAAAAATATTATATAAATTTAAGTGTGCATACAAATTAATATAATAAAATTATACTCATGTAATAAATTGAAAAAAAAACCTTTGTTTAAAAATGTAACAATAGATTTATATGACAATGCGTAAAAAAAATACATTTAAAAAAATTTATTTGTAAGTGGATAAAATATAACTTTAAAATAATCCAGAAATTTAAAACAATGAATGATTATTTTTTCCAGCTGACTAAAGTTCCTTACATTTATGTTGGTAGAAATAGTGTGTATATATGTATATGGTATATATGTATGTGTGTATATATATATATATATATATATGTTATATATATGTTATATATATATGTTATATATATATATATACATAAACTGAACTCTAAATATGTGCTTCAAGTTTTAATAAGATTTTTTATATAAACGGAAAAAGTAAAAGAAAAATTGTAAAATAATAACATTAATAAATAAATAAATAAATTTACATATTTATACCCCCTCCTAGAATTAAAAAAAAATTAAGTTGACAGTGTTATATTAATCGGAATCTTGCATTATATCAACACTGACAATTTTGTCTCAGTGCGGAAATTTCATAGCCCTTTAATCCGATTATTGATACTGGACTAATATGGGCGATATCCAGTTTCCAACTTCAAAGCATTGGTTCTCCCAAAATCGCAAAAAGTCGCAATAGATCTCTTGGGATATTATTTTAGAAGGTTCATTATACATATTGTAGTAAAATCTCCGATATGTTCGGAGGAGTTTTTTTTATATATCACTTTTTATGTACGAAAATCCCTTAAAACTATGTATTTTTAAAATGTATCCACTTTTTAAAATTTTTGAGATTTTTGCAACCGAAAAAACAAATTAAATATACAATTTAATGCTGTTTCAGAAAAGTGCAAAGAAAAAAACTTTAAACTATCTGAAAAGGTCTTAATTAGGCTATGAATGCGACGAATTTGACTGAAAATCGCGCAACAGTAGAAAACGCTCAAAACTCCCAACTTCAGATAAGCAATGCGAATGCATGAAAGCATATAAAACCAAAATATTAAAGAACATAAATCTTCAGATATTTCTAAATACTGTGGAATTTATTTCATTTCAAAAAACGAAACTTCGATTTTTTGATTTTTGGCCACATAATCGCAATTTGGGACCACTGTGCGTCTGTCCGCATATAACAACGCAAAAACAACCCAACCGAATCGTTTGAAATTTAAAATGCATAATTATTACATAATTTTGTCGAGTCATTTCAAATTTTATGAAAATCGGATGCATAGATCAATTACAGGGCCAATCAAAAGTATTCCATTACATTACAGTCAAAGAGGAAAAAAGTTTCAAATGCACTTTAATCGTTTGAAACTTAAAATACATAATTATTAAATAATTTTGTCAGGTTATTTCAATTTTTTTGATAATCGGGTGCATAGATCAATTACAAGAGCAATCAAAAGTATTCAATTACATTATGGTCAATGGGGAAAAAGTTTCAAATGTATTTTATACGTTTGAAATTTAAAATACATAATTATTACATAATTTTGTCGAGTCATTTCAAATTTTAAGAAAATCGGATGCATAGATCGATTACAGGGACAATCAAAAATATTCCGTTACCTTACGGTCAATAATAGGTTTAAAATATTGATTTACTTTCGGAGATATTTTAAATATAAAAATGCATCAAACGTCTATATACTTAGCCTTACGAAAGGGAATTCGGAAGCTGACTGACCAGCACCCTTAAACAATATTTTCCCCCTCCTGACTTTTTTAGTCCAGGCGAAATAAACATTTTATCTATTTAATTTAAATGCTTTAAGTGATAAATTAAAATAACATAAAAAGATTATAGCTTGACATGTTTCATTGCTCTTACGGCAACATTTTCAAAAGCAAATAAATGATAAAAAGAAATTTCTCGAAATAAACAGAAAAACACAAATCACGTGAACATGAGCATATAAAAATAAAACTGGAAATAAAAATGAATAAAAATATTTGTGAGCGTGAAATATTACAAATTATTGTCTTAAAAACCTTTGAAGCATTTCCTTCCATATTTTAGGTAGCTCCATGGAGGTAAATTCATTGCAAACATGTTTATTTCGAGAAATTTCTTTTTATCATTTATTTGCTTTTGAAAATGTTGCCGTAAGAGCAATGAAACATGTCAAGCTATAATCTTTTTATGTTATTTTAATTTATCACTTAAAGCATTTAAATTAAATTGGTATTTTAAAGTGATGTTTATATTATATGTAACATTTTACCTTTCAAAAATCGGGTGGAAGATTTTTTTTCTGATTTTTTCATAATGATGCTAACATGGATAAACCACGTTTTCTAATAAAAATTTCTCAAGTCTAAATTTTCTGTGGTCAAAAAACAACAAAATTTTGAGATTTTATTTTATTTTATTTATTTATTTTTTTTTTTTTTTTTAATATCTCGAGATTTGTTGCCATAGCAAAATATTTGTCAGTTACAATATTAAATAGGACAAAATTCTGTATAATATTTCTTATTTACAACTTTTTTATACACTAAGTAGCAAACGCAGTACGCCAAAATCCCCCCAAATGCCATTCTATTTAAAATTAAAGAGTATAAATAAGAAAATTTGTTTGTGTTTGTAGCTTTTGTATTGAGAAAAACTAATGCCTGAAAGTGAGGTACATATGAAATTATAAATAATAAACGGACATTAATATAATATAATAATTCTAATAGGTAGAATTGTTTAAAAAAAATAATAAATAAAAAAGGACATTTTTTTTTTAATTTTCTTAAAAACCGTGAAATAAGTAGTTAAGCCACGATTATTCAAATGTATTCATCGGATTTAACCGTGTATATATATATACACTATATTGCCATTGATTATGGGACACTTGCGATTTTAGACATTTTACTAAATATCTAGAAAAATACATGAGGAATCATCTCGAAACTCTTAGTGTATAAATATAATAGTATAAGTCATACATCTCCGTCAAGATTTTTTACCGAAACTCCAAAGGGGACCGTTAACAAATTAAAAAAGAATGAATATCTTTTGAATAACCCTGTCAAAACTAATGTAGCAAAAGCGCTCAAACTCTAGATTGTGATTGAATGCCTTATTGTAATAAGCCTTGTTCATTTTTATGCAACTAGCATGCATACTCGGAGAGTAATTAAGGTTTTTATAAAAATGATCCCAAATTTTTCCAAGTTTTTTCCTTATAATTTTCAGAGTTCTTAATTTAAAATATTATTTTTTTCAGAAAACATGACAAACAACATTGCACACAGTACCCTGCAATCAGAATTAAAAAATAATGAAAATTGTATAAAAAATGAGTTGGTTTACTAAATAATTTTTTACTGCGCATGCGTCAACGATATCAAAATTTCATTTGCATATTATGTTAGCTAAATGTATAGAGCAACTTTTGTGAAAGTCACAAAATCATAACTTGAAAATTCTGACAATAATCGTCAATTGAATAAGTCGAAAATCCGTTATTCTCAAAATGAAGCAAAAACAAGAGGGGTTGTATCCATATATTCATTGATTAGTGTCAATATAGAATACACAATATGGGATGTACTACTGCATTTGGATAAAATCCCTCATTTTTTTGCTTCATTTTGGAAACAACGGATTTTATCCCTTTTCTATAGACGATTACTTTCAGAATTTTCAAACTATGATTTTGAGATTTTTACAAAAGTTGCTCTATACATTTAGCTAACATAATATGCAAATGAAATTTTGATATCTTTGACGCATGCGCAGTAAAAAATTATGTAGTAAACCTACTCATTTTTCATACAATTTTTATTATTTTTTAATTCTGATTACAGGGTACTGTGTGCAATGTTTTTTGTCATATTTTCTAAAAAAATATATTATTTTATATTAAGAACTCTGAAAATTATAATGGAAAAACTTGGAAAAATTTGGGACCATTTTTATAAAAACCTTAATTACTCTGCGAGTGTGCATGCTATTTGCATAAAAATGAACACAGTGTATTACAATAAGGCATTCAATCATAATCTAGAGTTTGAGCGCTTTTGCTACATTACTTTTGACAGGGTTATTCAAAAGATATTCATTCTTTTTTAATTTGTTAACGGTCCCCTATGGCGTTTCGGTAAAAAATCTTCACGGAGATGTATGACTTATACTATTATATTTATACACTAAGAGTTTCGAGATGATTCCTCATGTATTTTTCTAGATATTTAGTAAAATGTCTAAAATCGCAAGTGTCCCATAATCAATGGCAATATAGTGTATATATATATATATATATAGATAGATAGATAGATAGATTGGTAGCAGTAAATTATTTATTTCAAGTTAATAGTAGGCTTTTTTGCATCCGTAGCAAACTCGGATTTTGGTGCCCGCTCTTCCTCTCTCACCCCGTTAAAAAAAAAAAAAAACTTATCATGAGAATATTAATAAATCTGTTATAGCCGGATTTGGGAAATCTTTAGTATGTAATCATTAAATACGTAATCAGCTTTGTTAAACATTGATTCAATAAAACTTTGAAAATTTAAACGAAAGGAATCGAAATATATCCAGTTTTATAAAAGGTTTCCATCTTAGCAGGTATAATTGTTCACATATTTTTTTTTTTCTTGAAATAATAATAACAATAATAACTAGTCGTTGGAGGCCACCGTAATACTTACCCACAGGAGATGCATAACATAATATATGAAAACATAACATATGTAAACAGTTTATGAAATGCATTGCAATTCCAAAACAAAATATAAACGTATATTTAAGTATTTTTAACACATCATCATGCTCTATTAATGAATTTCTGATGAACCAATTGCGACAAATTACATGAAACGCCATACTATTCTAGTAGCACTGAAATGCATAAAAGAAATATCCTTATAACTCTAAAAATAAATATCATATTCACTAACGGTTTCTTGCATCAAATTAAGTGTCTCATTTTCAATTAAAAGATATCTTTGAGTTGAAATTTGAATGAAATACAGGGTCATGAAAAATCAAAGAATGTGGAAAACAAGATTAGAAATTTCTCGACAACTAATAATCCGATCGATTTCGTTTTTTATGCAAAATTTGTGTCAATTTATTGCCTTTTACATCCGCTCCTTAAAAAAAAAAAAAAAAAAAAAAAAAAAAATCGAAAATTTTTGTATACCTTTCATCAGAACGAATTTTTCGAAAGTCCGAAAAAATAGTTCCGAATAATCGAAGTTACTGATATTAAATAGGCTTCGTCCCATTCTTACATACTAAGCACATACAAAATTTCAAGTCTCTATCTCAATTTGTTCGGGAGATAGAGCGGTTACAGACAGACAGACAGACAGACAGACAGACGGACGGACGGCAAATTTTTTTTTCTAAAAATATGTTTTTCAGTGTCCGAAACGTGTAAATCCTTCAAAAAAATCGATTTTCAAAACGATTGCAAGACTTACCCTATACTACGTATGATGGGTAAGTAATAATAATAATGATTCAATGGTAATTCAATAATTTCTAAATTTACAACTATGAGACTAAATTAGTCACCCGTAATATTAAACCTATTGAAGTGTTCATGTCTAATATCTTGCTTGCTTTTATTACTTTTAATATATATATATATATATATATATATATATATATATATATATATATATATATACATAATACCATTAAAAGTATACAAGATTCACCAATGGATTTTATCAATAAAACAAAAAACCAAAACGAAGAATTAGAATTGAATTGAATTATAATAAAATAAAAAAATAGTGTAACGAGTAAATCTGAAAAAATAAATAAATAAAATGAATGCAAATAGAATTTGTAGCTCCAAAAGCAGAATCATCAGGCCCCAAATGCTCTGGAACTACAAATGTAGTGTGCGGTTTCATCCACATATTAGCCATGAAATAGCAAAATAATACGTATTTGGGGCTACCAGCACACAAAAACCAAATTATTAATCAAGGAACAAAGATATTTTACAAAAAGGAGTTGAAAGTAAGTAAAAATAATAGTTATCCATAACAGACAAAAAAGATAAAGCTGAATGGAAATATAATTGAACCGGAGAAAAATAATTAATAATCGATATTAACATAAAATTAAATTAATAAAATAATTAAAATTAGAATTAAGAAATAACATTCATATTAACATATAACTTAAAATACCATTTTGTTACTTTAATCAGTAACATTTATTGTGACTTTACATGGTAAAAACTCACTATCTTAATATAGGATAATAAAAATTAAAAATAAAATAAAATAAAATTAAATTAAAATTAAAAAATAAAAATTAAAAAAATAAAATAAAATAAAATAAAAATAAGTAAAATAATAATAATAATAATAATAATAATAATAATAATAATAATAATAATAATGATATTATTAATAATAATACCAAAAATTATATCAATAACATTAAAATTAATTTGATAATTAAAATATAGCTATTTAACTATAGATATAACTAGACAAATATCCATATATTGGTGTCAATTAAACAGTTTAAAAATTATGTTAAAATGAATAACCCACTCTCAATTATATATATATATAATATATATATATATATATATATATATATATATATATATATATATATATAATTTCGGAAAATTGTTTGGAGCGTTTTCTGAAATTAAAGTAGCTTCTTTAAAAAAATGCAACCAAATTTACAAAATTAAAAGTACGCAACGTTAGATAGCGACCTTAAATATCAAATGAACAACAACAAAATAATCATAATAATAATAATAAATAAAATAAACGTCAAAATTCGAGCTTGAATTCTAAAAAGAATGCTCCCATAGGTTTAACATTAGCATGTAAATACTTTCCCGTGAAATTACACTACTCATACGAACAAACTAGAACGCTAAACTTAAACCTATAGGAGCGTTCTTTTTTACAATTTCTCGCTTGTAATTTAATAGTTTTAAAAGGTCTTTTTTCTGTTTGAGATTACAATTGCTCATGGACAATTGCTGCTAGAATTCTAACGGGATTAGTGTTTACTTTATCTATTTTGGTTACTTTAGTTTTCTATTTTGATTACAGTTTTTATTTATTTATTTATTTATTCATTCATTATTTTTCTATAAAGTTACAATTGATTATTAATGCGAAAATATATATTTGGAATAAAAAAGAAACATATAGTACAATATTTAAATATATTTCTGAGTAAAACTTGCTCTAAACATTTTTCAGATATTTTTTATGATCTTACTATGACTAGACTTAATCTTTTCAAAATAAATTTACTAAAAAACCCCTAAAACTCAAAATACTAATACTCAAATGGTAATAAATTTTTCTAATCACATATTTAATAAAATCAATGTAAATTCTATAATAAATGATAAAATCTGAAAATTTCCTATAAATAATATTCAAATATCAAAAACTTCAAAGTATTCAATAACTATAGGAAGAAAGATATTTAACTATAATTCGTTCTTAAAAATACTTCTGATGATAGTGCTTTCCCCTGCAAATGCAATGCCCCTCTCTACACAAATACATTAATAATGATCATGGGCATATTATTACTGGAAATCTAAATACTGTATATGACTTAACACTGAAAAAATTAATGGGTTATGGTACTAAATATAGAATTACATTCAAATAAAACATTAATTCTGTAATAAAACAATTTACTTATGATATATATGTGAGATATTGAGTGATTAACTTATGATTTAAGCAAAACTAATATTCTTGAAAGTATAAAAAGGTTTAATAGACATAAAACATGTACGTAACATTCAAAGATAATAGTAGAAATGAATAATATTCAGTATAAATAAGCTTCCCTGAGTTTTGCATTAAAAATCCATCAAACTCGTCGCATCGCTGAAATCTATAGAACACCTCGTTCTTTTCACGTATCATCACATGAGTCTCATTTGGGATATCACGTTCATTAAATCATTGAGTTTATTATCTTTTATTGCTGAATACTTCATTCTTTAATCCCACATATATATTTTTATTTATAAAATTGCAATATATTGTAACAAACCTATTGAATATTTCAATCAATGGAAAATTTTAGTTATTGATAAATTAACTAAGACTTTAAAATACAATATTTCACATCTGGATTATATAAATACAAAGCATCTTTTCCAGCAAATCACTAAATTGCAACAAAACTGTAATAATTTATGTTGACAAATCTCCAAATAATTATGCAATTATATATAAATCCTATTATCATCAACTGCTTAAATCTAGTATATCTTCTAATAACACATTCCAAAAAACTAATGATAACATAATTGTAAACAATCGTAAAATTAAAGGCTTTTATGAATTATTAGACATTAACTCTACTAACTTTAAATATCCTTAACTAGTTCTTATACTCAAATTTGATAAGAATCCTGTTAAATTTAGAACAGTTACAATTCGTTGCAATACTTATAAAAATGCTGCTAACAAACTTCTATTAACAGTTCTTAATCAAATATATAAAATTACAAAAACCAGTGATAATAATAAATACTACAAAGAATAGTTATGAATTGGTCAATATTATGAAAAATCTTAAATGTATAAAAAATATAACTGCATATGACTTCAAAGATCTTTCTAATAATATCGATTTATTAGATTTACATAATATAATAAATGCACTTAAAAAAAAAATCAACATGATTTGGATCGATCAATGAACATTGAAACTGATTATTTTCGTACTTTAACTAATTTCATTATCTAAGGTACCCTGGGGTAATAACGCCACATTGAGGTTCTACCAATTTTCACGGCTCAGTTTTAGTTTGTATTTTTCAAACAAATATATAATTTGATACAGCAACTTATTTACTATCTGTATAAAAAAAAATAATTTAACAGATATGTATTCATAAAATGTAATGGCGTGATTTCTTGACCAATGTTATTTGGCGTTATTACCCATCTATATGGGTAATAACGCCATGCAAACAAAACTATGAAATAAGATGGAATAATGGCATGTAGATTGTCCAATTCTAAAAATACAAACTCTACAAACTTAGAAATTGATAAATTGCATTCTAAGCTATTGAAAATGTTCAATTTTTTGTGTAAGAAAAGTGTAAGAAAAATAAAGGTGTCGTGTGTGTGTGTGTGGGGGGGGGGGGGGAGTTTGTGGCAAAAGAATATCAGACCGTGAGCTTCTTTTTGCTTAAAAAGGACCGCTTAAATAGAATTATTAGAAACATTGCACAGTTTTAACTCTATTTATTTGAATCAGTATTTAGGATGTAGCTCGGGCACTGTAGGGAATCAACCGGGGTATTAATGCCAAGGATTGGCGTTATTACCCCGTTATAGTTATTGCGCTGTACATTTTAAATTACAAATTATCTCGAGAAGTTATCCAAAATCTTCAACAACATTTTGAAAGTCCATGAAATGTATTACAAATTTATGTAATTAACAAAGTATTTCCGGGTAAAAAAAAATAGTCTTTACATCACAAAACGTATCTCGCAAATTTTAGATCAAGCGTTAATTTTAGTTGCTTGTAAAAACAATAAGACCTAAAAATGAAACAAATTAACTTGAAGCCGTTTTTTTGCGATTTATATGACTCAAAACCCTTCTGTGCAGAGTACATGAGTGTCATTTACCAGATTATTTCATAATTATGCAAAATATTACCCCGCCTGGCGTTATTACACCAGACCACCTTATAATAATTTTATAATGCAAGATAACATAATATATATACAAAAAGTTGGTATACCACAAGGTGGTTGTACATCTAGTATATTATCTGACTTATATCATCATGAACGTAAATATTTTGATAATAAATTACATTTATATCGATATATTGATGATATAATTTTAATTGATACTGATAATACCAGTATATCTCAATTCCCAGTTGATTATCCATCTAATCTAGAAATTACAAAACACCTGCTTTATAATAATGCCATTAACTTTTTAGATCTTAAAATTATGTTAAAGGAAAACAAATTAATAACTGATATTTATGATAAACGGAATGAGTTTAATTTTAAAGTTAATACATTTACTAATTTTAAATCCTATCTTCATAATTCTGTCTATCGTAATATAATCATTAATCATTTATATAGAATAAAATGTTTATGTTCTTCTCATTTAATTAATGCAAATATTAAAAAGCTTGTTTATGATGCTATAAATAATGGTTTTCCTAAAAAAATCCCTTATTCTTTAATTTACAATTAGTTGTTACATGATTTAAAAATTAATTAACTTTTTGCGTAAAAATGAACCAAAAAATTAATAAAACATAAAAATAATAATAAAAAATTAAAAATGTAAAAAATATTAAAAAATGCAT
Source organism: Maratus speculifer (assembly GCA_964019185.1). Classification (NCBI taxonomy): domain Eukaryota; kingdom Metazoa; phylum Arthropoda; class Arachnida; order Araneae; family Salticidae; genus Maratus; species Maratus speculifer. The sequence goes on from OZ025292.1 coordinate 385,421,237, forward strand.
ATAATAGGATGGTTAGGTGGGTAGATGTTAGAGTACGGAGGAGGGCGCTATTGTCTGGATAAAACGCAAAGGTTGTTTTATATTTTTAAAAAAAATGAGAGAGGGAAATGCATTAATTAAATTGGAACAAAGTTTCTATGGAGTTTAAATAACACCAATGTATGGATTATTGTTTAGTTATATCAATTACATTAAAATAATTTTATTCATTTACATTATTAAATTGCACTTCACTTTTAATAAATGAAAGACCTATAATACTACTAAATGTATAGGGTACATATATTAATTATCTATTTTTTAATCTTTTACATCCTAAATTAAGATATTGGTTTTAGCCTAGCATAGTCAAATTAAATGTTATTGATTTAAATATTAATAGGGTAAACTATGGTGTATGATATAACAAATTTAATATAGGAGGAAATATGGTGTATGGTTTATTTTTTCTGTTATCACTTTACTCTGCTTTTAATTTATTTATTAATTTATTATTATCATGTGTACGATAATTATTTTTTATTTTTTCCCTTTTCATTTTTCATTTTTCTATCGAATTTAGTAATTTTGTTGTGCCTTGTTTTTAATGTTATTTCTTGATTGAATTTTGGTTTTATGTGGATTGGTAGCCCCAAAATCGTATTATTTTGCTTTTTCATGGCTAATACGAAGATGAAACCACACACTTCTTTTGTTAGTTCCAAAGTATTTGGATCTTGATAATTCTGCTTTGGTTCAACAAATTCCATTTGTGTTCATTTTATTTATTTATTTAATTTTTTCTCATGTTCAATATGTTTTTTTTCTATTAAATTCAAATGGTTCATATTATAATATAATTAATGGTTACATATACATATACATACACATACGCATGTAAATATATATATATATATTAACCGAAAAAATGTAAAATGCGCAAAATCTTTAAAAAAGAGAATTGTATTATTTAAAGCGGAATATATTTCGGTTCTTTTTCGGTTTTCAAGATTTTATTGAATCAATGTTTGACAAAGCTGATTATGTATTTATTGATAACACACTTAAGGGGGCTCAGGGGTGTAAAACTTTTCAAAAAATCGATTTCTTTAATGATCTAATTTGATTATTCATTGAATTCTTAACTCAGTGCAAAAAACCGCATAAAAATATTTGCATTTTTAACGGAGTTATAAACATTTATGTATCAACACTTTCATAGCCGCATCCATATAACTTTAAGTCGCGTTTTCTCAAAACTTGATTTTTGATTACTAACACCAAGATTTAAAAAAAAAAACTATTTGGTGGAATGGCTTAATTTTTTTTTCATGCATATAACATTATTATCTAGATTATGAATTAATATATTTTAGATAGTTTAATATTTTGAATATTTTTAATGGAAAAAAGTTGTATTTTTTAGGGGGGGGGGGGGTTTAAATTTTCAACTTTGAGAGATTTTTTAATAATGTTTTTTAAGTGATAGTTATATCCTTAATTCATAATCTAGATAATGATGTTATATGCATGCAAGAAAAAAAAATTAAGCCATTCTATCAAACTGGTTTTTTTTAATCTTGGTGTTAGTCGTCAAAAATCAAGTTTTGAGAAAACAAGACTTAAAATTGAAATTATATGGATCCGGCTATGTAAATATTGATACGTAAATGCTCCGTAAAAATAACTCCGTTAAAAATGCTAATATTTTTATGCGGTTTTTTGCATTCAGTTAAGAATTAATTGAATAATCAAACTAGATCATAAAAAAAAATCGATTTTTTAAAAAGTTTTCAACCTCTGAGCCCTCTTAAAATTTTCAAGATCCGGCTATTACAAATTTATTTAAATTCTCATGGTAAATTTTCTTTTTAAGAGGAGGGGCAGAGAGCTCCAAAACCCGTGATTGCCACGTGTGTGAAAAAGGGTCCTGAAAAACATTATTTACTGCTACTAATATATTGAGGGTGACATACGTGATTAAATCTGTGGGAAACATTTGAATAATCGAGGCAAAACTACGTTTTTCACCGCTTTTAAGAAAATTGAAAAAATGTCCTATTTCTGAAATAGTGTACTGCTCTTGCTATTGAGTGTATAAAAAATTGTAAGCATGAAAGTTATAGAGAATTTTGTCCTGTTAAATATTTTAACTGAAAAATAATATGCTACGGCCACAGGTCTCAAAATATTTAAAATATATATATATATTTTTTAATTTATTGTTTTTTGACCACAGAAAATTTAGCCTTCAGAAATTTTGTTCGAAAAATTGTTTTTTCCATGTTGATATCATTATAAATAATTCAGAAAAAAATCATGTAAAATATGACAGTTAGTTATATTATAAGAATAATGTGTAAGTTTTTTTTTTTTTTTTTTTTAACGAGTTTGAGAAACAAATTCACGTCAATTTTAAGGCGGTTTTGGAAAAAAAAATCCCCGTTCAATAATTAAAAAAATTTGCACATTGGCATGCTTTGGAATATATTTTTTTTTTCCTATAAAGGAATTAAACCTGAAGTTATAAGCTACTGTTGTCTCACAACATTTTAAAAGCTGAAGCGTCCGGAAATTCTGTGCAAAATGTCATTCTAGATAAAATTCTATTTTTAATTAATTCCGAGAAAAAAGAAAAAAAACGAAGAATGGGAAAGCTATTCGATATCATTGTTTCTGAATAGCATCTGTTAGTCTCATGCGTTTCAGACCAAAAACGAATTCACAAATATATCAGATAATAGATCTTTTGGATTTCAGAACAATCTTAACACAGAATAATTTTAGCTTAATGCTCCAATTTTATTATTTTTAAATATTTATTTTTAATGTAATTTCGAGATTCAGAGTGAGAACAAACTTGCAATTTGACAAGTAGATAATAAAAAAAATTCCATTACATCTCAAACTCTAAATAATAGTATTTAATAATTAGCGATTTTTCTCGTTATAAAGACATTACTACAATTCACAATAAATATCAATCAATTTTCATTTTATCATAAATTATGTTACAGATTATAGATATTACTTGTTTTTTAAAGTTTTCTTTTTCAATTTAAAATTTCATATGATAAAATAAAAACGCATGTTTAAACAGTTTAATGATTTCTAAATATTACTTTTTAATTCTTATTAGTTTTTTTACTTTTTTAAAATATCTTGCAGGTCTTAAATGAAAATCTTTTTCTTTAAACTAGCGTAGTCCGAAATCTGTGGGGTTTCTCTCTCTCTCTTTTAATCATTGAAAGTATTTCTCTAAAATATTCAATGCAATCATTTGAGTACACTGGAATTCATTTTAGTGCAAAATTAATAAGTCAAGATTCCATTTATTAGCACACTACTTTTAAATTAGATATCACAATTTTCTAGATTCATGTACAGTTTTTGACTCCTCTCACTCAAAGAAATGTTTTGGGGTAAAAGCGTCTGATAATAAAATGAAATACACATTGGAAATTAAAGTCTAGTTAATGTAACTCAACGCCTTAAGGGTGTTCTTAACTGATCCGCTCAACAAGCGAAAAACGTTTTGACACATTTACAATTTCATTTTTTAACAGAAAGTTATAAAATTTTAATGTCTGACTATGAAAGCGATTTTGAATTGAACTTATTTTTCCATTTTATGATAATTAAATTACTTATCGAGTTATAAGCTATTTCGATGACGCAATCACCCGTTTTTTTCTCCTTTTCGACCGGTTTTTCTGCTTTCGTCGGGAAATAAGCTCAAAAGTGTCAACTTTGAAGACTTGTTATGAAAAATCTACTGTGTTTTTTAAAAAACAAAAGACTGAGTGCAATTAGACAGTTTCTGAATAATAACACCTGCTATTTTCATGCATTTCCGAACAAAAATAAATTAATGTATGTGTCACAAAGTAGCCCTTTTTGATTTAAGAACGCACTTAAGTGTACTTTTCTTATTTTCTCTGAAATTAAGATAAATTCTATAAATATTATGACATGTGAAATTACTTGGATGCAAGTTTAAAATCATTAAAACGTTTATATATAAAAATTTGATTCAATCCATAAAGATTTATAGTTTACAATGACATTTAGTATTCAGAAATTCACTCTAGTTTACTATAGAAATGTCAAAAGTGTTTTTATTTTTTTAACAGATCGCCAATGATGGTGCGAGAAATACATTCCGCATTTAAAATATGAGATAGAGTAAATAAAATGAAAGTAAAATAACAATACATAAAACTGAGCATAAATTTGGTAATAATTTCTGTATTTACAAATTCATAGTGTTTGTTTTTTACTGAAATCTCAATGTAAAATATGCTACTTCCAAATTATGTATTTCACACAAATAATTTATTTTAACCAGTTTATTTTATTTGAAAAATTAAAAGTTGTCAAATTATAGGTACAATAACTCAAGTAAAAGAAAAGATGAGATTGATGCGTGGGAATATGAGAAATCTTAAAGGAATCTATGCTGTAGTTTAAATTTTATTAGCTATTGCCAGTGTAGTTATTTTCAAGAAGCAAGAAGCAATAATTAATCTTAATAATAAATCCTAATTTCACTCAATTTTAATAATAATATATAAAAATTATCTAAATAATAAATCCTAATTTCACTCAAATTTAATAATAATGTATAAAAATTATCTTAATATAATAATTTAAAAAAGATAATTTAGTTTTAAACAGAAAGTGTTTCAATTTCCACTCAGGTTTAAAGGACAGCATTTTAAGAGCCTTCCATAAAAAGCAAATACTGCAAAATAACAGATAAAGCAACACGTGCATTTTTGCGGAAGTTAAAATGATTATTTCTAGTTGCTAAAGCAAAGAGAACATGTGGCAATTACCATCAATATCCTTTAGCTGAAAAGGGACCATCTCTGGCAAAGAATTTGCGTAAAAGTAAAGAGTTTTCAACCTCTTTATTATTTCCGGCAACCATCTAGTTAATGAGATAGTTGACGCACCGTGTCACACCCTTGATTGATAGATATGTGGATTTGGGACATTCCCGTGAAATACCGCGATACGCTAACATTAGCTCTTTCAGAGGCATCCATTAGTTTTACCTGGAATTCCCTAATCGAAAACTTTTATCCGCCTCCCGTTCTGGCAGAAAGACTACACATGCTCACCGAAAAAGATCTTCTTGGCACACTGTAGTCAAGTTTAAAAAGAAAAAAAAAAAAAAAAAAAAAAAAAAACGCAGGTGTTTCAATTATGAAAGCGTGGTCATTTTTTCCTCACCCGACAATGAACACCAACTTGTTTCTATTAGTCAGTAAATATGGCCTTTAAAGACATTCGGGGTAACTATCACAGCTGTCACTCTCGTTAGTTAGTGACTGTCAGTAGTTAGCTGTCACTATAGTTAGTTTAGTTAGTCCTCAGTAATGAGCATTATCAGTAAAAGAGCATCAACACAGACCAATAACTCCTGATATTTTTTAGTGAAAGAATGAACCAAAATCATTATCCTTCCTTCTCCCATTCACATTGACAATTATTTTCTGATTAGTTTCCCCAAAAAAAAAAAAAAAAAAAAAAAAAAAAAATTAAGCAGAAAAAACTAGAAGCATTGGACTAGTGTAAATTCTCCAAATTGCCTTTTTTTTCTTACCATAAATATTTTGTATCATAATTTCAATTTTTCAAGTAAAAATAATAATGAAAAGGTAGGGATCCAAAACTGGAAAGTTTTACAATTTCTTCCAAGTGTTGTCGTCAAAGCCGCAGCTAGAGGGCTAATAGGAGGGGGGGGGGGGGGAGGTAGCCAGATCTCCTATAAACAGAGCCTCCCTTGGAAAAGATTCCAAGGTCACTCAATGAATTTCTGTTCCGAAAATCCAAATGAAATTCTGTTCAAAAATCTAATTTAGTTTTGACACCCTTTCACACTTTTGAAGAAATACTAAGTTATAACTAAAACAAGTGTTTCAACATTCGTTCATCCTATTTGCACGTATGAAGGTAACATGTTGTTTAATATTGAACTAGTTATACACTATATGGCCAAAGGTGACCGGCCACTTGCGATTTTAGAATTTTTTCAAATATCTAGAAAAGTGTATGAGAAATTATTCTGAAACTCTCAAAGTGCGTAAACATAATAGTATAGGTCATACATTTCCGTGAAGTTTTATTCCCGAAATTCCATAGGCGACAGTCAAAAAATTGAAAGAGAATGAATATCTTTTGGATAATCCTGTCAAAACTATTGTAGCAAAAGTGTTTAAACTATAGATTATGATTAAGTGGCTAATTGTAATAAAGTCTGTTCGTTCCCTAATAGCACGTATGGTCACAGTGACGTCACTGTGAGTCACTTTGGTCACATTAATCACATCTGTGACCAAAATGCCACCACTCAGTGACGTCACATTGTGACTGAGATGTAACTTTTTAAAAAATCTTTAGAAATTTATAAATATCCTTCAAAACATGTTATTTACTTTTAAAAACAAGTTTCTGGCAATTTAAATATCGTCGCTTTTGTCACAGTTTCGTCACAATGTTAATGTTAAATTAGTCACAAATGACACATTTTTCACAAATTTGTCACATTGTGACTACTTTGTGAAACGTCACAAAAGAGCTCTAAAACGGCCATGACTTCACATTTTAATCACTGTGACTTCACATCGACAATCGATGGTCACAAAGTCACAATGTGACTTCACAACGACATTGCAGTGACGTCACCATGCTTTATGGTAGAGGTGCACAACCTGTGGCCCGCGGGCCAAACTCATACCACTTATTCTATGCAGAATAATTTTCCTTATATTAGTGACAGAAACTTTGCTATTAAAGAAAACAAACGCCACTTTTCTAATATTCTGGTGGCAAACGATTTTCTAGCAAAAAGGTTCTGCATCACTACTTTACGGGGTTTTATGCGGATAGCATGTATAGTCGTAGAAAAACTAAGGTTTTTATTAAAACAGTCCCAAATTATTCTTTTCCTTAGTTTTTTTTTTTTATAATTCAAAGAGTTCTTAATATAAATTAATATCCTTTTCCGAAAACATGACAAACAACATTGTCCACAATATCCTGTAATCAGAATATAAAAATAAAAAAAATTGTATGAAAAATGAGTAGGTTTACTAAATATTTCTTCATTGCGCATACATGAAGGCTATCAAAATTTCATTTGCATATTGTATTAGCTAAATGTATAAAGCAACTTTTATGAAAGACTCAAAAACATAGCTTGAAAATTCTGAAAGTGATAAACGAGAGAATAAGCTCATATTCAGTTGTTTACAAAATGAAGCCAAAAGAAAAAAAAAAACGAGGAATTATATCCGCATATAGTAGTACGTGCCAAATTGTGTATTCTATATTGACAATTGTCAATGGATAAATGGATACAGACCCTAATTTTTTTGCTTCATTTTGAGAATAACTGAATTTGCGACGAAAATAATCGGCGAAATTCGCGATTTCTCTTCGAATGATCGACGAAATTTACGATTTTTTTCGAAGCCGATCGAGAAAATTCACGCTCTTTCCGCATCTGATCAACAAAATTTGCAAACTTTACTAAGTCGATCGACGAAATTTGAGATTATTTTTCGCAACATCGATAAAATTCGCAATTCTTCCGCGCAAGATCGGCGAATCTTACTATTTTTCTGCACCTGATTGACGAAATTCGCAAATTTTACTAACCTGATCGGCAAAAAGAAAAAAAAAAAAAAAAAAAAAAGATTTTTACAAAGCCGATTGTTGAAATTTGCGATTTTTCTGCATCCGATAGACAAAATTCGCGAATTTATTTGAGCCAGATCTACGTAATTTGTAATTCTTCCGCGTGTAATCGACAAAATTCACGATATTAATATGCCCGACTAACGAAATTAGCGATTTTTTCGAGTTAGATAAATAGAAATCGCGATTTTTTCGTGGTCGATGGACGAAATTTGCGCTTTTTCTGCCTTTAACAGACGAAATACGCATTTTTACATACGTCAAAGGAATTCGTGTTTTTTATTTAACTTTGACAAAATCTGGATTTTTTTTATGAGGCAACATGAAATTCTCAATTTTTTTCTGTTGATAAACTGAAAAAACTCACGATTGTTTCGCGGCCGATTAAGAAAATTTTCAATTTTTTCGCGCATTATCGCAAAATTCGCAAGCGAAAATATGCGATTTTCCGCAACCGAGGGATTTAATTTTGCAATTTTTATGTGCGTCATCAATGAAACCGACGAGTTTTTTTGCCCGATCAACGAAATGCGCTATTTTTCGCACCAGACTAACAAAATTCGCGTTTTTTCCGTGCCTAATCGACAAAACTCGCGATTTTTCTGTGCCTGATCAATAAAACTCGCATTTTTCCCGTGTCTGATTGGCTAAATTTGCTATTTGAAAAATTTGTGATTTTTTTCCCATACCTGATCAACAAAATTCGCGATTTTTTCAAGCCTCATCGGAAAAATTCGCTATTTTTCTGCACTTGTTTAATTAAATTCGCGATTTTATCATGCTCAAGCTATGAAATTTGCAATTCTTAAATGACTGATGAAATTATATATTTTTGTAATCAAAAAAAAGCACGATTTTTCCCATCCAACCAACAAAATTCGCATTTTCTTCCGTGCCTGATCGATAAAACCCGCGATTTTTCTGTGTCTGATTGGCGAAATTTGCTATTTTTTTTCCAAGCCCATGAAAAAAATTTGTGATTTTTCCAGTACATTATCCACGAAATTTACGATTTTTTTCTCTCTAATCGACAAAATTTGTGATTTTTTTCGTACCCGATCAATGTAATTCGCGTTTCCTACGCGATAAACCGCGAAAATGTGCGATTTTTCCGCAGCCGAGGGATTTCATTTGCAGTTTTTTCGTACATCATCAATAAAACTGATGGGCTTTTTTTTTGCCCGATCAACTAAATGCGGTATTTTTCGCACCAGACCAACAAAATTCGCGTTTTTTTATTCTGTGCCTGATCGACAAAACTCGCAATTTTTCTGTGCCTGATTGATAAAACTCGAAATTTTTCCGTGTCTGATTGGCTAAATTTTCTATTTGAAAAAATTGTGATTTTTCCATGCCTGATCAACGAAATTCACGATTTTTACAAGCCTCATCGGAAAAATTCGCTATTTTTCTGAAATTGATTAATTAAATTCACGATTTTACCGTGCTCGATCTATGAAATTTGCATTTCTTAAGTGACTGACGAAATTTTATATTTTCCCAATCAATGAAATGCGCGATTTTTCGCACCCGACTAACAAAATTCGCGTTTTTTTTTATTCCGTGCCTGATCAACAAAACTCGCGATATTTTTGTGCCTGATCGATAAAACTCGCGATTTTTCCGTGTCTGATTGACGAAATTTGCTATTTTTTCCTAGCCCCATGGGAAAAATTTGTGATTTTTTCATACCTGATCATCGAAATTTGCGATTTTTACCGCCAACATCGACAAAATTCGCTATTTTTCTGAAATTGATTAATTAAATTCGCGATTTTACCGTGCTCGGTCTATGAAATTTACAATTCTTAAGTGACTGACGAAATTTTATATTTTCCCAATCAACGAAATGCGTGATTTTTCGCATCCGCAAAACCAAATTTGCGGTTTTTTTTTTCGTAACTGATCAATAAAACTTCCGACTTTTCTGTGACTGATCGATAAAACTCACGATTTTTCCATGTCTGATTGGCGAAATTTGCGATTTTTACAAGCCCATCGGCGAAATTCGCTATTTTTCTGCACTTAATTAGTTAAATTCGCGATTTTACCGTGTTCAATAAATGAAGTTTGCAATTCATAAGTGACTGATGAAATTCTATATTTTCCTAATCAACGAATGCGCGATTTTTCTCATTCAACCATCAAAATTCGCGTTTTTTTCGTGCCTGGTCGATAAAACTCGCCATTTTTCTGTACCTGATCGATAAAACTGGCAATTTTTCTGTGCCCGATCGATAAAACTCCGATTTTTCCGTGTCTGATTGGCGAAATTTGCTGTTTTTTCCGAGCCCCATGGGAAAAATTTGTGATTTTTCCATACCTAAACAAAGAAATTTGCGACTTTTACAAGCTTCATCTGCAAAATTTGCTATTTTTCTGCACTTGATTGATTGAATTGATTATTAATTTCTAAGTGATTGACGAAATTTTATATTTTCCCTCGGTAGATTGACAAAATTAAATTTATTTATTTATTTATTCGATCGTGCTATGCTCATAAATTGTAATTTTTTTCAGTTGTAAATTGATGAAATTCGCGGCCACACGTTAATCCACGGGCCATAAATTGTACATCCCTACTATAGAGATTATATAATAAAAATTAAGTATGTAGCAATTTTAAATGTAAATTTAATTAAATTTGAATTTTTTAATTTAATTAATTGTCAAATGTAAGTTTAATTTAAATTTAATTTTTCAATTCAAAATCAAGTTAGTCCTATGGGTGATAGAGACCCTAATATTCGAAAAAATGAGCGTCCCCCCACTTTTTCTTCCAGGACTACACCACTGAATGTAATGTATTTTTTCACGAGAATTCAAGAAGTCAAATAGAATATTAAAATACAAAAACATTCCAATTAATAACAGAGAAAACAAGTCGGAAACTGCACTCAAACATAGCAAATGAGGTACGTTCGTGCTATAACGGAGTTTTAAAATTATTTAGATCTTCGTGTAATAAATATAGTGCTGCAGCCGAAATCTTTTGTGTGTCTCTATAAATATTATCTGCTTTTTGTTATACATTAAATAACTTGCTGTAAAACTAAAAAACACATATCATTTTCATAAATGAAAAATAGTTTAATGTAATTAAAACGCGCCCCAAACAATGCCCCCCCCCCTATGCCATTATGTAATGGAACATTTTTGTGAGCCCTTGTAAATTACGCTGCACTACAGATTGTAATATTTATCAAGGTATACCTGAATCTGGAGTTTTATGAAAATTCGTGCATTAATTCTAGAGATAGAACTATTGGAGGAATAGGAAAAAAAAATCAGCATAGCAGCGCCACCTGTTTCGCGATTGACACCAAAAACGTAAACATAACCAAATCATATCAAGGATTAATAAAATCTGAAGTTTTATGAAAATATGTGCATTATTTCTTGAGATAGAGTTATTGTTGAAATCGCAAAAATTGCAGCATTGCAGCGCCACCTGCTGAGCGATTTACACCAAAATTTAAACAGCAACAATTCACTTCAAGGACTAACTGAATCTGAAGTTTGGTGAAAATCCGTGCATTAAAATTTCTAGAGATATCGTTGTTGCGTAAATCTTAAAAATAAAGATGCAGCATAGTAGTGCCAGTAGTTGAGCAATTTAACCAAAAACTAATCAGCATCAATTAATATCGGGACTATTTGAATATAAATTTTTACCAAATTCCATGCATTAGTTCTTGAGATAGAACGATTACAAAATTTATGTCACATACAGACAGACGGAGTTACAGACTCACAGAACAGACAGATATTTTGTAAAAACGTGTTTTTTGGTTGATTGATTGATTGATTGATTTTTGACGTCCGATTATCTGCGCTAGGGATATAGGACCAGGGGGGAATGCCCTTCGTGGGGGTCTTTCTAAGGGAACCTAACCCGTATTTACGCAAGGTTCGAAGAAAACCACGAAAACTCCGAACGGTTAGGCCGACAGCCGCGATTGGGTTCGAACCCAGCACCTGCCGTCTACCAGTTGAGAGGTCCGAACCTCTCGGCCACTGGTGGGGCCCCGTGTTTTTTGGAATCTCTGAACCCTAAAACGTGTAAACATGTCGAAAGCCAGAATTCGAAAATTTTCACGAATCCAATACTTTTTTCTTGTAAAGATAGAACACAGTAAAAAAAAAAAAAAAAAAAAAAAAAAAAAAAAATCGCAGCTATAGTTTTCTGCAGCAATAACCCTCCCCTCCTCCTCCCCAAACACACATACCTATCGCCACAATCCACACAATTATATGCCATCAAACATTTTTTTTTTTGTAACATTTACCGAAACACAACACACAGGGTTTCGGTGAGCAGTATTTATTAACTCTGATAGATTCCGACTAATGTTTAAATAATCACTAATGATAAAGAAACACTGAAACAACGTTCCGGTGAACTTCACTGCAAATTACGCACCGAGTGGAACTAGAAAGTTGATCTTTAAGAATATTTTACAAACATGATTATGATTACAAGTAAAAACGGCACATTCAGTTATGGTTCATTTTGGCATCACTTGCCATAGTTTGAAAACCACTAAGTCTAGGTTTGTGATCGCACTCAGTGGCGCCAACTTATAAGGGCCCATGGGCCCAAGCCCACCCAATAATTTTGAAATATGGCGCACCCAATTTTCACTGTTCTCATTATTTATTTATTATTTATTTTTCTCCTTAGAATAAAATATATTTCGCCAATGACCACGTGTTTTATTTCTCCGAATAACACCCATAAATCCAGGGCCGTAGCTAAGGGGGCGCTATGGGCGGCTCAGCCCCCCCCCCCCTGGAAAAGATTCCAAGGTCACTAAATGAATTTCTTTTCCGAAAATTCAAATGAAATTCTGTTCAAAAATCTAATTTAGTTTTGAGATCCTTTTACAGTTTTGCAGAGTTACTAAATTGTATCTAAAATAAGCAGTTCAACACTCCCTCATCCTATTTGTACATATGAAGTTAATACGATGTTTAATTTTGCACCAGTTATACACTCGAAATTTTCATCATCCTATACTTTTCTAAGTATTAAAATGAAGTTGTTACAACAGTTTAATAAGGAACATAATACCTACAGTGTAAACATGCACTAATTTATCTTTCTGTGTCACAGAAAGAGAAAAAAAATATGAGCCCCCCCCCCCTCCCCCCCTATAGATCACTTCTAGCTACGGCCCTGCATAAATCCCAAATGACTGAAATGTTTTGCTTCCATGTTTAACTTTCTTCTAATTCAATTTGTAGTCATGTTCATGATATCATGACATTACAATAAATATGAGTGCCTTTATAATGGAAAACGCATAAGAATGGAATTTAATTAAATTGCAACTTCATTAAAACATGATGGCTTGACTTAAAATTGTCATCTTTTACCATCTGACAACCCTTCAAAGAAAAACAAGCTGGTCGCACATTTTACAAAAATATTTTTGAGCCCAACCAATATTTTTCAAAAGTTGGCACGACTGATCGCACTAGAGAGAAGTAATGCTCTTATGTGCATGACACTCTACATCATATATATACAAATTCATAGATATGCATGTAACATTTTGGTAGCAGAGAGTGCAAAAGATTGTACATGGGAATAACGGGAAAAGATAATTTAGGATTAGGTATTTTGGAAGTGCTGTTCCGCAGTGCTCCATTTATGAGTTACAGTAAATTCCGACCAATTTTTGAATTGAATTTTTAAATGTGTTATGCGTTAAATTAGGCAGAATATTTTAATTTTCTTGACGGTGCAGATTTGTTACATTATTCTGAATGTTTCATAACTTACGCTTGAAGCATGATTTTTCCTTTTTTGTTTAACATGACATGGGGTGTCTAAATTCTATAGATCCCATACTGGGCTGTATAAAAGTTTTCAAACACATTTCGTTTATTCACAGTAAATGCTGAATGAGAAATATTCTAACTAAAAAATTTTTTAGCATACTATGTAATATACATACAAATCCATATATCATGTACATGTACAGAACTGCACACATGCACACACAATATATATATATACTGGGTGTCCCAAAAATGGCTGATGGATTTTAAAATTCAATAACTTGCAAACGGTGACAGCTATGTAAAAATTTTTTGCAGGAGGGTTATGTATAATGTCAGGAGTTTTTTTACCGTAATTTTTTATTTTACTTTGAATTTCCAACAATAGGTGGCGCTGACGGCGATTGAAGGCCAGGACAACGCTTCACTCAGCCCTGATCACCTGGCCTTCAATCGCCACCTATTGTTTGAAATTCGAACTAAAATAAAAAATTACAGTAAAAAAACTCCTGACATTATACATAACCCTCCTGCAAAATTTTTTTAAATAGCTGTCACCGTTTGCAAGTTATTGAATTTTAAAATCTATCAGTCATTTTTGGGACACCCGATATATTACTATTGACACTAATAGTAGAAATTGGATTTTCAAATACATTATGCTTTTCAAATATTTTGTTTAGACATCATCGTTCTCTTTAATAAACTGTAAAGTTTTGTTACAATATTCTGGATGTGTTGGGAAATGTTTCATAATCTATGCTGAATGCATGATTTTTCATTCTTGTTTTCCTTATTTTGAAAATTATGTTATAATTTTAAAAACTTAATTTTGAAAAAGAACTTTGCATTCATTTAGTACAACACCCAGCGATTTTCAAAATTTAAAAATGTATTTTGTATTTTGAATGTATTTTGAAAATACATGTATTTTGTATTTTGAATGTATTTTGAAAATACATGTACTTTGTATTTTGAATATTTTTCTTTTGTAAAGTATTTTGTATTTTAGGTTCTAAAACCAATGTATTTTGTATCGAAAATGATTTTTCTACAGAATTAAAATCCAAGACTAAATGATGTGAAAGATAAAAACATCAAAATTCTAAATGAATTATAACTTTATTATCTATGATATCAGTACAGCAAAGCTTGTTTTGACTAAATGCAATTTAGTCAAAATCTTTCACTACTCTATAAAAAATGTGAATGATTTCTTCTAATACTTGAATGAAAATATAATGACACTTGTTTAAAAAAAAAAATTAAATGATTATTGCTCAGTGAATGTATCATAGTTTTAATAAAACAAATATACAACAAGGAACAATTATGAACACAAGGCATGAAACAGGACAAAACAAATATCAAAATATCTGTTACACTTATGCCCTAATATATAATAGTGTGAAACAATCCATACAATGTTACTGAAACAGGTATTTATTTATGCTGATCCTCTGAACAGTACATATGGCTTTTAAGAGTTTATTTTTCTGGTAAATTCATTTAAAAAATAATTTACTTGACATGTATATTTAATTAATTTTACCTTCTATATATTCTGAATTTTAACACTTTTTTCAAATAAATAAATAAATAAAGAACTGGCATTAAGATTGCTGAGAGAGGAGCCTTGAGTGAAACACATTAAGACAGATCTTACTGGTATTTACATAACCACCAAATAAAACTGTTCAGAACTAAATCTAGCATGCATGGATTTGATGTAGTTACTTAAAACAAACTTGGTATTACACAAAGGTGACAATGAAATTTTTAAATTGGCTGGATAATTTAAATTTGAACTCTTTTACCTGCAGACAATAATTTGTGGAAACACGGTTGATATGAAAGTGTTATTGAGTTATGTTTTTCTATGATTATAAAATGAAGAAAAATGCATTTAATATTTACAATTAGCATAAGGAAATGAATCACCATCTTGTGTCATAGCAATAAGATATTATTTACATTATTTATAAGAAGTAGAAATTTTCTCCTAAATGAAGAATACATTGCTGTTCCAGAAAATATGCCAACTGTATGAAAATTGTTAATCAATGATAATCACCATACCTACAAAATGGTTTAGATGAAATTTAATATTGGATCTGCAACTATACATTAAATTATTCATAGAGAAGTGTATATAAAAAAAAATATTTTGTTGCTAAGTTCCTCATCAAAAAATGAAATGCGTCAAAGTTCATAAATTTTTCAAGAAGTGAATGTTAGAGGATTCATATTTCAACAAGACAATACACCTTCTCATCAGCAAAGATTACAGTTAAGTTTCTTGAACAATAAAACACCCACCTTATTCTTCTGATCTGGTTATATGCAGTTTTTTTTTTTTTTTTAAATCTAAAAATTAAATATATGGAGATCATTTTAATTCCAAAAATCAGATGGATGAGGCTATGAAAGCATATTTATTATCTAATAATAAAAAAGAAATTGGAAGGCTTGAGGCATTTCATCTTTGGAAAATTCCTTTACAAAAGTGCATTGATTCTTAAGGTGAATTGAACTACTAAAACTTAGTAAGGTTAATTTGTATCATTTAACCATATGTCAAAAATTTCAATGTGACCTTGTATGTTTTATAATAAGCTTATCCAACTTTACACTAACTAGGAGTGTACCACAGTTGGTGGAAGGCTGCCATTATTCATATGATTGGAAACATGTCTCAATACTACCTTTTTAAAGTTATATTACAAATAAAATCCCTATAATTGGCAAAATTTATGTAAAATATTTTGAAAAAAAAATTGAAAATTTTAAATTAATTTTTCTGATAGATGGCTTATCTCAAACAATTTTGCTCATGAATAAACAAGAAACCTAAATAGTGCCTATAATAAAGAAACATGGAAAACATCCTTTAACCCTTTAAGCAGCCTAACCGGGTTTTTCTGTCACATTGTTTTTGGATTAAAGGGTTATTTAACTTAAAATTTATATTAATGCTATTTTTTTCAATTGCATATGATAAAAAAAAAAAAAAATCTAAGATTGTAGAATAGAAATATCCATATCAATACTTACCATAGCTGTTATTTAATGAATTAATAAACTTGCATGTAAAATTGCATAGAACACTTAAAGGGTTAAAATGTAGAAATAGGAAACATTTGAAAGGGTGTGAATAAAATCTTTGAAGCATGGCATGTTGGACAGCATTATAATATTTATAAAAATGATAAAAAAAAATAAATAACAATTGGTATATCTAATTGGATATGTATATATGAATTCAATTATCATATTTACCTCATACACAATGTTCACTTTTTTCCTTAATTTAAGATTTCAAAAGTGGGATCCATGAATATATTTGAATGCATGATTTCACTAAGTTATAGAATACAACACATCAGTATAGTATACAACACATAAATTCATATAATTTAAATGTAATAAGTAAAATAAAAGAAACAATTTCACTTTTGCTTGCTATAATTTGTGTATTAGGAGCATAATTAAAATTATATGAATATAGATGCAGTAAGTAAAATAAAGAAAATGATTTCACTTTTACATGTTGTAGTTTGTTCATTATGGTATCAATAACATAAAAAAAAGTATACATTTAATTTAACAAGTTTTAAGTTGCTTTATTTTATTAAAGAGGCCAAATATATACTAGTAAATAAAGTAAATAATGTTCAAAAGGAAAAAGATATTTTGAGTCAAGATTTTTACAGATTTTGTTATTTAATTCCTTAATTAAACATTATTAAAAAGCATCATGTGCATTATGCATAAAATATACATGTTTTTTGTTTTGCTTTATTAAAAATGCAGTATGCATTATACATGAATAAATACAATAGTTGATAATTTTATTACATTTTGATATGCAGATACAGTGCAATACAGACACTCAAACCTTTCACAAGCTAATGTTCTTACGATTTGGAATATCAGTTTTAAAAAACACTTAAAAATAAAACTTTATTGATATTCAATTGAAAAAATTATCAATTACAACAGAATGATGGCTTAACTTTTTTTCAGATCGAAATTACATTTCTCCTATAAAAGGAGAAATGTACAATGCAATCATAAAAATGGCTTTATTGCAATTTTTTATATATAAAATTAAAAACAATATTTCTAAAAATGATTCACAATATTAAACAAACATAAAATATAATACTATAGATAATAATAAATTAATTTGTAATTGTAAGCTGTAATTCACGAAACTTTAAATAAAAATATTTATTGAAAATCCCATATATTTTTTCCTCCTCCATTTTAAAGATTGTTACCTTTAAACTAAAAATAGATAAATAAAATTTTACAAAATTGCATTTGGATCTGAATTATACAAAATACAAAATTAATCAAATAAACAACCCTTAATAGTTAAATTTCTATTCATTAAAATAGTGTACCTATGATTTTTTTTGCATCACTAACCAAAGCATGAATACAGCTTATGGAATGAAAGATATAACTCTACTCTAATGTCTCAAACTAATGTTCAAAGAGAGAATGGAATATAAAAGCCTTAAAAACTATATTGGAAAGACATGTTACACACATTGCTAGTATAATGTGGGGGGGGGGGAGGGGGGAATCAAATATACCACTAGTTAAAAGCAATTCTTGCCTATTATCAAATCTTGTATTAACATGTGAAAAAAAAAAATATATATAAACAGGATTAATCATTATTTAATAAAATTTTCAAAATTTGGTTTACACTATCAGAAAATAAATGTTCAATATCAACATATTGCATTGTCAGCTTAAAGTTGTGGAGGAGACAAAGAAATTGAAAAGTACATTGAAAGAGATTGTATATGCTTGTTTATTGCATAAATAAGAACAAAGTTAGTTTATTTAACAAAAAATACAAAATTTTACCAGAAACATACACAATCAAATTTCAATATCTCAAAGAGTTAAAAACAAAGACACTTTTAGTTTAGAAAAAAAAAAAAAAAAAATGAGCAATAGAAAATAATGTAAAACGATTTCTTTGGTAGGAAACAAACTGCTCTGAGATACTGTTACAGAAATCAGATTTTAAAAAATTCAATTTTATACCACCAACTTTCAAAACCTTAGTAGAAAGGAAGTGACTTCACATTCTATTGGAAAGATGTTTTGGATATTTAACAGCTGTATAAGCCATGGATAAATTTAAAATAGATACAGAAGATTCTAGAGTGTGTAACAGATATTATAAGAATTATATATATTATTTATGAAACACAAATATTGTATTATTAATCAGAAAATGCAATTGAAATCATCTTACAAATTTGACAGTTAATTTCAGAGTTTAATAATGAAAAACAATTAAAATAATTTATTTAGTTTACATATATTCCCAAACAATTTTTTTATGAATTAAAAATATAAAATTTTTATACATAAAAAAAATAAGATAAATTATATTTATCACTGTAATGATTATAAAATTTCAAAACCAATAATTACATCCTGATTTCTGAAATTATATGTATAACAATTGAAAAAGAAGAAATAAAAATCACACCAACTCATAATTAATTTACAACAATTATTGAAATACACAAGAGTTTATTTACATGTATATAACTGCATTTAAAAAATGACATATAACTGATGAATGATATTCATAGTACATGTAAATGAATGTAATAAATAACTTGTTTAAACATACAACTGTTTTTAGTTACAAGATAAAACAAATGCACAACAATACTAAAAAGGACAAACAGCTAAACATTGAGTTGTCCACAATTACAAAACAACAACAGTTTTTACTCTATAAAGCAAAATATAAGTTTAAAAAACCTTTTAAGACACCTTTCATAAGACTGAACATGCACATATATCTCTGCAACCTGAGATCACAATATACTATATACACAGTCTAGATTGTATCATGAGAAATATAGTATATACATTAGAAAAGGAGTGACCTTAACAAATATTTTGCATTCTGTCTGCCATTTAAAAACTTTTCCCGTTTGAGCAGAAAGTCTCACATTCATGTGATGGATCCAACATGATCCTAGCATAGGCACTATCCGTTAGAACGCTTACACATTGCATTCCATTCACATAAAAATGTCTTGCATAGATACTAAGTTGCAGTCACTACTTTCATCAGAAGGCAATGAATCTGGAGGCAGGGAATTCTAGAAAACAGATAAACAGATGTTACAGAGATGATACAGAAAACAAATAAATAACTACAAAAGGTTTTTTCTTTTTTCCTTTATAGATGTTAAAATTTACAAATTTTGAACTTGTGAGTAAAATAATATTTATTCTTGTATTCGACAATCTAACTCTTCTTCATAACTTTTTATATCAAACATATTTTAAAAAATAATTAAAAGTTATTAGAATTGTTTTCTATAAGTATTGTTATTAAAACATTATACTTATTTTTAGAAATCATTATATGTGTTTTCTTTTTTTGGATAATTGTTTATAGCTGACATTTTTTCAACACTTTTATTTGCTCAAAAAGCTAATTCTTTCTTTTGTGAGAGAGTTAAACAATTGATTTATACATCAATTACACCCAAAATATGTCATTTCAGAATTAAAATTATAGGATCTACTTATTAATAAGAAAATATGTACATAGCATTATTTTTATTAAGACCATGAAATTACAAAAATAGATCTCGGTATATACAGTAGAATCCTGTTTATCCGAATCCCGGTTATCTAAAAATCAGCTTAATCCAAAGACCTTATAATTTCTTAAAGTCTATTTTAAATGTGAAAAATTTTATTGTTAGTGCTATTTTTACCAATGTTAAATGACACCTTTCAACATATTTTGATTCACGATTACTATTTTATTTGTAAATTTAGATCAAAACAATTTTGAATCATTTTTAATACATTGAAGAGTTGTTTTAGCACATATTAGCTCAAAAAATTTAGAAGCAATATAAATAAAAATGAAAAATTTAAAAGATATTATTGCACACTGGTAGAAATAGTGTTAAAAAATGATGTTCTTTATGAAATAAACAAAGTCAACTTACTTATTTGGTCCATTACGTAATTTCGGGCATTTTATTACATTTACACATACAACACTTTTTTTTATATATAAAATATGTTGTAATTTTCTGTTGTTTTTCAACTTTATGGTGATTTGAATATGATACCACAACATATTTTTATTACAACTGTATTCTAAATTACAGTCACACCTTTCCGTCAAATAAGTTTTCACAAGCTTTCCGGTTAATCAAAAATTTCCATGGAACCCCAGCTAACCGAAAATGCTCTGGTCCCATTCTTTTCGGATAACTGGGGTTTTACTTAGTGATGGGCGATAAGGAGAAGTTTTTCTCGATTGTAAGAACATTTCGATAACTTTCGATTGTGTAAAATTTTTCTCAGTGACTCCAGTTTGCAATTGCTTTTGTTTTATACCATACAGGATTCAAGATACAGATACAGTGGTTATCAAGAGTCATCTGCAGGTGAATGAGTCTTGTGTTAATAAAGACATGACGGATTCACTCGCTAGAGACACCAATGAAAGGAAAGGTTCACCCTCCTTTCATTGGTGTCTCTAATTTATATGCAATCTTGTAATATGAAATCTCGAACTGGGTCCTCCTTGTATCATGTACCAAACGCGGTGTGCACGCGCAGCAAAATCTTGTAAACTAAAAAAAGAAAATAAACCTCGAACCGAAGGAACCTCTGGCCGGATCCTAGGGTGTGCCGAAGGTGGGGAAAGGGGCATAGAAGTTGCATAATATGAATAAGTGGGCATACTGCTTCCCAACTATGTATCACACGAGGAGTATTGGCAAAATTTAGAGAAGTGCCCCTGAGAGGACAAAGTGGAGTAAAGGTCGCCGAAGGTGTAAAACATCAATAAGTGGCCACAAGCTTTTCGAACCATATGCCACCTGAGAGGTATTGATTTTAATTTACATAAATGCCCTTCCCTAGAGCGCAAATGGGGGGAGGAGCAACGGAAGTGCTTAATATTAAAAGTGGTCACAGGCCTTTCCGACAATATGTCACATGACGGGTCTTGGATAAATTTATAAGAATGCTCCCCGGGACGGGCAAAGTGAGGGGAAGACCGCGTAGGTGCATAACATAAGAAAGTGGTAAGAGGCTTTTCCAATGATATGGCACATGAGTGGTCTCGGCTAAATTTATAAAAGTGTCCCCCATGATGGTCAAAATGCGTTGAAGGTCTGCAGAAGGTGCATAACATGAGTAATGGTCACAATCCTTTCCAACAATGTATTATATGAGGGGTCTCGGCTAAATTTTGAAAACTGCCCCTCCCCCAAGGTAGTGAAGTGGGGCAAATATACAAGATCGAGGCACATAAGAACAATAAGTGGTCACAAGCCATACTACAACTTCCTGCTTTTCTAATTTTCATATATTATAAATATTATTTACTGGAGGCTCTGTGAAAAAAAAAAGTGGCACTTTAGGAGTGCCGACAGAAGTGAAAACTTAAACAATTATGTGTGTATTTTTTTAATAGTCAGGAAATATTTTATTGTGCAGGAAATACAAGGACTAAGTACCTGCGGTAAATTAAAGAATACACCCGAGAGGAAGCCAGAGTCCCAGCAGTGGTGAACAATATTTATATGGCACAAATATCATACACACACCACATTGGCATGATTTTTACAAATGCCAATTTGGCAAAAACCTCAAAGAAGTTTGAGAAATTTTAAATTTCAAACCATTATGAGTCCGTAACGTGATACAGAATGACGTGAGAAATTTTTTTATGCTAGATTTGTAATGTATGAAGCATAAGCTTTCAATTGACATATTACTTCGAAAATTAAAAAAACGCTCCCCTCCCCACACAAAAAAAGGTTCTATGGGGGAAAACCAGAAAACTGAAAAAGGAGCGGAGAAGAAAAATTAGATATGCTATAATTTTTTTCCCCACTGTAGCTCCAAAGAAGCAAAGTTATAGTCTTCTAAAAATTGAAATTAAGTGAAGAGATGAGCAAAATTAGGTGAATAACCTACATGGCAGGTGCCCACATCCCCAGGGGTGACATGTAGCTTAAACTTTTACATTAAAATTGGTAGAGGATTAAATGAGCGATATTTTAAGGGGGATAATGGGGGGGGGTCAAGCTCCTCCCCCCTGGAAGAGGCCATTCAAGAAAGAACTTTAAAAAAATTTGCCTAGGTTACGGTAACAATGTGATGAATTCAATGGTTTTTTCCATATCAAAAAAATGCCCAATGCATCTAAAGACGCTTTCAATTCAAATATTCGATCTATAATGATAAAAATGTAAGAAGTTTCGAAAACTGCCTTCCGCCCCCACCCTCCCCGTGGCAACCAAATTCGGAAGGGGGGGGGGGGGGAGAAAGTATCATAATATGAAAGAGTAATCTGAGATCTTCAAGATGATATACCATATGATGGGTTGAAAAAAGTAAAAATTGTCCTCTTGGATACGATGAGGGGGTGAATTTTTTAAATCGTAGCTATTTCGGCAATAAATGTTATTTTTCATGTGGAATTTTTTTTTTTTTTTTTATGGAATTCTCCGGTAAATATTATTTATTAAATATAAAGATTTTAAAGTGGGAGCTGCGCCATTTTTAGGTGTATTCTAGGAAAAATGAGTGAACTCATGGGTGACATGTAAATTCAAACTTTTTTTTGGACCCGTCATATTATATATATATCATTGAAAAATTTTCGCACCTCTCTTTCATTTTACGAACCTTTCTCTTCCTGGAGTTAAATTTCAGGAGGCGGGGGGGGGGGGGGGAGGGGAGCGATAAGGGGTTTAATTTTTAAAATTGTTGCTATTTCGACAATAAATATCATTTTAGATTTGGAGTTTTTTTATGGAACTCTCCGGTAAAAGTTATTTATTTAATATAAAGGTTTTAAAGTGGGGTCTGCATCATTTCTGGGTGTATTCTGGAAAGAAAAAGTAAACCTACAGGTGAGGAGTAAATTTCAAACTTTTTTTGGACCTGTCATGTCGTATATTATCAGAAAGTTTTCGGACCTCTTTTTCATGTAATAAATTTTTCTCCTCTGTTGAATTTCTTGCGAGGGGTAAATTTTTTAAATCGTAGCTATTTAGACAATAAATACCATTTTTGACGTGGTTTTCGAATGGAGCACACTTATCTATCTTTTGCTGACATTTCTTTCGCGATATATCATTGGAAAACTCTGTGACTGCTATTTTATTTTATATACCTCCCGTGCTCCTCCCTCCACTATGCTCCCTTTTCTAAATTTAACCGACACCTGTCATGTGATCTATTGTTGGAAAGCCTTATGATCATTTATTCATATTATGCACTTTCATTTTTCCTCCACCTTTTTGCCTGCCGCGGAGTTCTTTGAATATATTCCAGTAGAAAGTCTTCTAATAACGGGGAAATTGTAGAACTTATCTCAAATGCTGTATAAAAAACAATAAAAGATTTTGATCACATTTACCATATTTTAAGTTCATATTTTAGCCGCAAAGGGAGCTTTTGATTATTTTTTCTTTGGCCATTTTGCTACTAATTGTAGAAAAATTTTAATTTTTGATATTTAAACTCCCGTTACCTTTTCATACCTATTCGCAACTTTTCAACTTTTTGCACCCAGAAAACTCCGCTGCATGGCTTTTCTATTATTGTGGTTCCATTATAGACTCCTTTTGGTTTGTTGTTGTTTTTTAAATCCATTTGTTTTCAATTACCATGTATTTACTAAATTATCCTTTTTAAACATGTAATTTCAAAGATTTAATAATATCCATAATCGAGAGTAAAACCTCTTGATTGTAGATTCTCGAAATCAATTGATGACTTTATCGATTGTGTTTTTTTATGATTTTTATCAATTGTTAAATTTTCGAGTATCGCCCATCACTAGTTTTACTGTATTTAAATTCACATTTCAACAAACAATAGAAAAAGTATACTATTTTTATTCCGGGATTTTTTTTTTAATGTTCTGGAAAATTGATTGACACTTTTTAAATAAGTGTGTAATAATAATAATAATAATAATACTAATAATAAAACTTGTATCAATAAATCAACCAATATGGGTGCACAAAAAATTGAAAGTGCCCTGGGCATAAAAACATGCTAATTGAATCGGTCCCAGGTACCCATCATGGTGATTCTAATGATATGAAGTTCAATGCATTAGTTTTTGAGGGTTCCTTCTGATTCCTAAAATGTGTAATCAATTAAGGAAAAATTTCTATTTCCATCAAAAACCAGAAATAGAAAGTTTTTGTGATTCCAATACTTCTTTTCTTGTAAAGATAGAAGAATGTAAATACATCTTTTATTGTAGCATTAAAAAATTACAGGGAAAACAACATTACAATTTTGCCCTTTTGCTCAGCTATTAGGGGTTTAAGATCTAAAGTAAACTAGTGAACAAGTCTAAAATGAAACTAATGCAACTACTTTTAGGTGAATACTTGAGAGACAGAGATGTGATGCTTTTCTTGCATGCTGAGGCACCTCATACATATTTTTCCAAGACATACCTTGCTGGGGTGGGAAATGTTTAAAAATATTTAACAAAAACCATGGACTAAAATCAATACTGCAATTTTTGAGCATTTAATTGAATAAATTCCACGCTAATATTATAAACAACTCACTCGATTGATCCTATTCAATTCAAGAGTGTCTCTGTTTCCATAAATTATGACAGAAGGATCAACCATTGTGTGCCTCCGGAGATGTCTATGTACTTGAGGAGTTAAAGAATCGGATACTTTCATGCTTCCAATACCATGCAGGATTTCATTGGGTGGGGAAAAGGCATAGTCATTATTTGATTCAGAATGGATTGTTATATCTGCATCATACCTGAAAAATCATTTAAAAGTTGAATACTTTATGACTGATAGATAGCTAAAGTCACATTAAAAAAAGTTTTGATAAAAAATCAATTTAATATATGACTGTTGAAAACAGAAAATATTGGATTTTATGCCAAATTACTTGTTTATAAAGCTTGATAAAATATGAAGTGAATTTTTTTTTTTTTTTAATTTTCCATTTTTTCTACCATTTACATTTGGATAGCTTTTGTGCTGTAGAAACTTTTATGTTCTGAAAAAAAAAAAAAAAATCTCTCATTTACAGATAAAAACTCAATATATTTATATTTATATTTGTTACTTTAAAAAAAAATGAGAGATTAAAATATATCTATCTATTTGTTAATTAATCTAAGCATTGTAATAAATATTTTACAAAAAAGACTATAACTATTTATTTAATAAAAGAACTGTTTTTTAGTTCATATAATTATTACATGAATTTTTGAACCTATCTTAAATTAAATGAAGGCATTTTTAGGAAAATTTTTTTAAATTAATAATTTTGAGGGAAATATTAAATATTTAGGTGATTCTAGTCAGGTTTAATATAAAAAAAACTTTATTTTACTTCTT
Source organism: Maratus speculifer (assembly GCA_964019185.1). NCBI lineage: Eukaryota > Metazoa > Arthropoda > Arachnida > Araneae > Salticidae > Maratus > Maratus speculifer. The sequence continues at coordinate 385,447,141 of OZ025292.1, forward strand.
TATTTATTTGAAATACATATATACATATATTTCAAATAAATAAATATATATATATATGTTTCAATTTATATATATATATTGTTACCGCATATATACGGTTCTTTCGATCTTATGGTTAGACAACTTCAAACTCTTTGCTCTTAGAAAAGTAGAAAATAATTTATTTACAGAACTTCAGAACAACAGAGTCCTCGAAACTCATAAATATTTCCAGATATTCAAAAATAATTGCTCAAATCTATCGTATAAGTGCAGATATAGGTTCCAGAGACTCTTTATACAACGTCTCTACACTAAATCACATTCAAAATAACGTAAATAAGACTCAAGCAAACTTGCTTAACAAACGCGTTGTTCACTCAATGACTGACTGGTAAATAATAACAACAACAGCTCGTACTGCTCTCTTTATATAGGCTCGTAGCATGTGCTGGAAATTTCTAGAACCATCTCGAAAAATCCACGGAACAACAAACAATGTATCAAAAACTAATATTAGTAAAGAAATGGAGCTTAATAAGATTATTTACATTATTTTACAGTACAAACACTAACTATTTACAAAATTCGTAACACCACCCCCTCCTCAAAGACTGCACGTCCCGGGCAGTGCAATCCCTGAGTTAGAGGAAAACACTTAAAATAAATAAATAAAAATAAATAAATAAATAAATAATAACAATAATAATAAAATTTACATAAATAAGAACTAATTACTATTTACATATTTACAAAAAGTGACTTTTATGACCATGGTCTGAAATTCCAGTTTTGAATTTCTAATCACTTTGGCCAAAATAAGGGGCTAGCCGGTTATAATGTACGACCTTGGGCTTGGTGTGTGGTGATTTTCGTATGCATATGACGACATCATTCAGCCTGTTGACGACTGTGTAAGGACCGTCCCAGTTTGTTTGTAGTTTTGTCCATGCCGAGTAGCCCACACATTTCTTTAAACACAGCCGAATCAAAGTTTCTTCCTTGATCAGAATGGATTTGAAGAGGAACTCCGTATCTGGAAACCCAGTGTTGAACCAGTATGTCTGCTACGGTTACCGCCTCTTGATTAGGAATGGCGTAGGCTTCAGGCCACTTGGTGAAGTAATCCATGACAACGAGGATGTACTTGTTGCCATCAGATGTTCTAGGAAGAGGGTCCAGGATGTCTAGAGCAATTCGTTCGAAAGGAGCTCCTACATTATAACGTTGCAATCGTCCACGGGTGCGCCTCTTTGGACCTTTATGTGCTACACAGGTGTCACAAGTTCGACACCACCTCTCCACGTCACTGCGAACATTATTCCAGTAGAAACGCTCTCGAACCTTTTGCAGGGTCTTCATTACACCAAAATGACCTCCTGTGGGACTACCATGCAGTTCTTGAAGGACCATAGAAATTCTCGACTTAGGGAGTAGTAGTTGCCATCTACATGTCTTTCCATCGTCAGACTCCCATTTCCGGTACAAAATACCGTTCTTCAAATGTAGGGAATCCCAAAGAGCCCAATAACGTTTAGTCGTAGGATGGTAATGGGCCATGTCTTGCCAGCTGGGCTTCCTGTTGGACTCCTCTTTCAGCTCTAGAATTGGCTTAATTTCAGGATCAGCAAGTTGATCTTTACGCAGGCTCTCGTCACTCCACGGATCTTGCGATGATGTAGACCCAGTTGTAACTTGTCTTACTACAGGGCCTTTGACATTAAATTTCTTCTCAACCCGGTCGCAGTATCTACAATTCTCTGAGCAGGGTCTTCTTGAGAGAGCATCTGCATTTCCATGTGATGAGCCTTTTCGATGGCGTATCTCCATATCGTACTCTTGAAGCTTTTGTATCCACCTGGCTATCTGGCCTTCAGGGTTCTTAAAATTCAATAGCCAAGTTAGAGAAGCATGATCAGTTCGAATCAGGAATTTCCGACCGTAAAGATAATGATGAAAATGGTCTATGGCTTTCACTACAGCAAGAAGCTCTTTTCTTGTTATGCAGTAGTTTCGCTCTGCCTTTGATAAGCACTTGCTGAAATAGGCGATAACACGCTCCTGGCCGTCGATTTCCTGGGACAGTACAGCGCCAATGCTTTCGTTACTTGCATCCAGGCACGTAGTCAGGGAGGGGGCTAAGGGGGCTGAAGCCCCTCCCGAAAGTTAAAAAAATTAAGTTAAATCTAATGACAGTAAAAACTGCCAAATCTTCTTGTTTTTTGTTGGTTTCTTTGTTTGTTGTATTACATTAGAACTACGTAGATTTTTAATTGTAAAACTGTAAATGTATTCAGCTAAAATTATAAACAGAATGCTTTTTCCTTTTATGCACATTAAAATTCGAAAAGTGTAATGTATGTATCATATCATTAATTATACTTAGAAAAAAAAGTTTAATGCGCGTATGTCGCATAATTTAAATTTAGGAGTCAAATTTAAAGCATTTAATTTCGTGTTATTTCTTAATTTCCTATATACTCATTATGCCACGATATAATAAATACTTAGAGTGATCAGTGGTAACATGTTTTGTAGAAAAGGGAGCCAAAAACTGTAATAGACGCTTGTAATGTAAAATTATGTGAAAAAAAAAAAGATTTTAAAAAATCTTTAACTATAAAAGGCTTCTTATTTAAAAAATTAATAACAAGAAATTTCATTAAGAAATGGTGCGAAGAAAGACGATAGGATATCAACAAATTTTCAAAGGCACCATAATAGCCGGTGTTTCTCGGCTCTTCACAGAATAAATTTGAGTTAAATTGTTTGCATATCCGTATATCTTTAAAAGAAAGAGAATGTGCACAAAGTAGTCTGTTTGTGTGGGAAAGTTTCTTTGTCTTTTGTAAAATTATCAACTGCAAGGATGGATACTCTTGGGTAGGGATCAGTGTTGTAGTCATGAAAAAAAAAAAAAAAAAACAGAGAATATACGGTATAGGCAGAGGTTAAACGCTATCCTTATGTACATTCATAGATGGGGTATACGCTATTGCTTTACTTGAAAAACAGAGGGTATATGGAACTTTTTAAAACATCCAGATGGTACACGGCGTATCCCGCGTATACGCTCCGCTACATCCTTGGTAGGGATTCTTTGCAGAATCTTATTTTGTGCCGAGCAAGAAACGCAACTAACAGGCAATCATAATACCTGTCCTCTAACATTAGAGAAAAATAAAAAAAGACGGCAAAACTATTTTAAGATTTATAGCAAAGCCTGGAGATGGGGAATTGAAACTCTATAAGCGCCCTTAGAAATACTCTATAAGCGCCCATATACTACTTAAGCTCAGGCATTCCGAACGAAATCTTTCAAACATGCTGGGCTATAATTATTAAAGATTCACAAAATAAATTAAGCGATCTGTTTTAGGTTGAATACTGATGAAACTATCGACATTTCAAGCACATTGTTCTTTCAGTTAGATATGTGGGCAAATATTTATAAAATGCACAAATTCCAATAATTCCGAAAATTATTTTAAGTTTATTTAAGCAAATAATAGCCTGCTGAAAATATCACAGAAGAAATAATACAACATTGTAATGAACTACGTAATGATATGTGTAAATGTGTAACACAGGCGTATGATCCGTAATATGATTGCACCGAACATGTCAGTGGAATCCAATTTACAATTTCTCAGAAGTCTCCAAATATTGGATACCTCCAATTTTCAAGCCATTGTTTAAACCTTACATTGTCCAAAACCACATGCTGATTCCTGCCATCCAAATTTCACTTGGAACAGCTAAAGAACAGACAATTAAAAAAAGAAAAAACCATCCTAAGGTAAATTTGATTTTTTAGCAACCAATTTAATCATATTCTCCAGAAAACAAAAGAAAATTACTTCTTCGCCTTTGAAACACAAGATTTATAGAAAGTCATGAAAATATAGTAACTTTTGTCAAGCTCAAGCTTTGAATGAATTTGCATCAGTAAGAAAATATTTCAGAAAACACATGAAATATTTCTTCACCGGAGACCTTTCTTGGCAGTCAAAGAATGGAAAAGAGTGTTTTTCACAAGGCTATTTGTTTTTGACAAGGTTTTCAATTTAACAAAGCCATTGTCAGCTCATCTTCGTGAAAAATCTCGTAACACAATTTCCGTTATACTCATACTAAAGATGCCGTAATTATTTTAGAAAACATTGAGAAAATGAAAGAAAAAGGATATCTTTTAGGAGGCATTTAATTCTACATCAAAACTTAGAAAAACGTCTTTCAGATTGAAATAAAAGTTTCAAAATCAAAATTTAGACAGACTACACATACAAACCACCAAATTACATCCACTGAAGAGTATTATAGTGCTATAGTTTGCATTTCCTGTGTTGCAAGTCTTTTTCAAAATTTAAATAACAAATTCGTTTCATATGAAGACATTTTAACCGATTTTCAAATGCTTATTTCAAGATGCGCTTTTCAGGAATAAGCAAACAAATTAGAAAATTTATCTCAATATTTCGAACATAAGGTGTTAATTTCGTAAGTGAAAATTTAATAAAAAGTATAGTGCGAGAGAATTCGTAATATTGATAAAAATACAGAGATCCTAAAAATTTTAGAGCACTGTAATGCAATGCGTAACAATATAATGAACACTTGCTGATCTTGGTTGCCATTTCGGTAAAAACAGCCAGTGCTGAAAGCACTTTTTCAGCAATGAGATAATTAAATTTTTGCCTTGAAGCACTATGGCTAATGAGAGCGGGTCATCTATGACTAATGAGAGCTATTGGCGGGTCAATCCATTTCAAGTGGTCCAGCACTGGTCGCTCGACTATTTTTAAAAAATCTGAAATTTTTTGTACAACACCCCTAACATGATGGAAGTTCAAAATGACTATTATTTTAATTCTACTATTTTTTGTTTGTTCTTGGTGGCCATCTTTGTTTCATCGTGTGCAGCGGTTTTCACGGATACTAGGATACACAAAATTGTAAATATCTCGTCTTCTATTTTCCCAATTGAAATAGGGTTTAAAGCATTCTATTCAGAATAAAATAGGCTAAATATACAGTGGTAGAAAAATTTTGAAAAATAAATTTTTATAGGTGAAATTTTAGCACAAAATTTACGATTTTTTCCAAAATCTATCCGTTTGCAGGAAGAAAATTTTCATGCAAGGGAAACTGTCAACCTTACACATTTTTTTCTACAAATAGGTCCAAAGTGCGTGTACTCATACACCAAGTCCCAGATTTGGGAGTTGATTTCTCTTTGCGAAAAAAATTTCGAAATTCGTCAAAAATTTCAAAAATCGCACTTTTTAGGCTTTGATATCTCTGGTAGGGCACAAGATAAAAATCTTAAATTTTGGCCTGTGATAGTATTGTGTAGTAGCATTATGTACAAAAAATTTCAAAAAGGAGATTTGACTACGAACTGAGATATGACATGGAAAATATGTGAAAACAATACTGCCAAACTATTGTAAATTTACTATGTAATTGTTCAACAAAACTGTCAACCTTGCACAATTTTTTCTACAAATAGGTCAAAAGTGCATGTACTCATACACCAAGTCCCAGATCTGGGAGTTGATTTCTCTTTGCGAAAAAAATTCTGAAATTCGTCAAAAATTTCAAAAATCGCACTTTTTAGGCTTTGATATCTCTGGTGGAGCACGAGATAAAAATCTGAAATTCTGGCCATTGATAGTATTGTGTATTAGTGTTATGTACAAAAAATTTCAAGAAGGAGATTTGACTACAAGCTGAGATATGACATGGACAATATGCGAAAACAATACTGCCAAACTATTGTAATCTATGTAATTGTTCATACCTCCAAAATTTTAAATTAATTATTTATGGTACAAAGTTAAATGTTAATTACAAATATTTTCTTCAAATGCTTCTGTGTGATTTAAACAATTCAGAATGTATGCTAAGCCAATACGCTATTTGTCCAGATGAACAAACCTACTAGAAGTGCTATTGCAACAATTTTACTCGGACCACATTTCAGGAAAAGTAAATTACAGAAAATGGATTGCAACTGATCGAGTTGACATGGTTTCAATTATTAAACCTAGAGAATTTCAATCAAGTTAACAAGGGATGACAAGACTTGGGGGGCTTCAAATAAAATTTTGAGAAAGAACAGCCTGATGGACTGACAACAGTAACTGGTCGAACTCATAACATCTCTCGTAAATATTGTTAAGCTCTTTGTTGAGCATATATAGTATCTTTGTAAATTAAATGTTTATTACTTGACTGTTTTCAACAAACGATATTTTCTGTGTAAATAATGTAATAAAAGAGACTAATCTCATTTCTCCTAATGTACTCGTAACAGCATTTCTTAACATTTTTTTAATCACCGTATCTCAGCTTGTAGTCAAATCTCCTTCTTGACATTTTTTGTACATGACACTACTATACAATACTATCAAAGGCCAGAATTTCAGATTTTTATCTCGTGCTCCATCAGAGATATCTAAATTGTACGATTTTTGAAATTTTCGACGAATTTCGGAATTTTTTTCGCAAAGAGAAATCATTTCCCAGATCTGGGACTTGGTGTATGAGTACACGCACTTTTGACCTATTTGTAGAAAAAATTGTGCAAGGTTGACAGTCTTGTTGAACAATTACATAGTAGGTTTACAATAGTTTGGCAGTATTGTTTTCACATATTTTCAATGACATATCTCAGCTTGTAGTTAAATCTCCTTCTTGAAATTTTTTGTACATAACACTACTATACAATGCTATCAAAGGCCAGAATTTCAGATTTTTATCTCGTGCCCCACTGGAGTTATCAAAACCTAAAAAGTGCGATTTTTGAAATTTTTGACGAATTTCGGAATTTTTTTCGCAAAGAGAAATCAACTCCCAGATCTGGGACTTAGTGTATGAGTACATGCACTTTGGACCTATTTGTAGAAAAAATTGTGTAAGGTTGACAGTTTTCCTTACATGAAAAATTTCCTCTTGCAAACGGATAGATTTTGGAAAAAATCTTAAACTTTGTGCTAAAATTTCACCTGTAAAAATTGATTTTTCAAAATTATTCTACAACCGTACATTTAGCCTATTTTATTCTGAACAAAATGCTGCAAACCCAATTTCAATTGGGAAAATAAAAGACGAGATATTTACAATTTTGTGTACCCTAGTATCTGAGAAAATCGCTGAACACGATGAAACAAAGATGGCCGCCATACACAAACAAAAAATAGTAAAATTAAAATAACGGTCATTTTGAACTTCCGTCATGTTAGGGTTGTTGTACAAAAAATTTCAGATTTTTTAAAAAAGGTCGAGCGACCAAAAAAATATTTTCTGGATCACTTGAAATGGATTGACCCTGGCATTGTTTATAACGGCCAGTTATTTACACGAAGTATATAGGTCCGGAGGGATGTGGGTTACCCTACATGGGAGTCGTGCAAAGAGAACCTAGACCGTAACTATGCAATTAAATCCCAGGCTCGAAGAAAATTATGGCAAAATCCCAACGATTAGGCTGACGGGCGAGATTGGGTTCAAACACAACACCTAACAGCAACCGATGATAGATTGAGTAGCCTTGCAATGATATCCAATCGTTGGAACATTACAGTAGATCCTGATAAAGTAATCAGCCTCACGGCTGTGAAGAAGTTATTCAGATTTCTTCTGTAGCACTAGTAAATTTATTGTACCAAGAAAACTGCATCTATAACTTTTGTAATCGAAAAATGTGAAATATAATTTTTACGATCACCTATAATTTGTAACAATTATTATTATTATTATTATGGAAAAAAATGATATGCGTAATTAGTTTTATTCATTTTTAGACCCCGCACCCGCAGTGCAAGACACGTGTACGCTAATATTAATCCTGCATTTTAAATCCATTAAAATTACTTGCTTGCTTTAACATGATACTTGCTTTGTTTGCCATATACATACATTTAATTTCCTGTAAAAAATCATGAGGTTCATCACAAAAATTGCTACTTTGTGCTTTTATTTTCTTTGCAATTTTTTTCCCCTCAAAAACACTTTTGGTTTTCAAACTGGTACTAAAAAAGCTCTTAGAAACCAAAAATTGTAATAGAAATCTAAAAAATATCGATTTTTGGAATGGACAAGTATATTATGTAGGATTATATCGTAGGCTAAACTTTGTTTATTATTTTTATTTACGTTTTATCTTATGCCCATTACTGCTATCTGATGAAAAAAATATCTAAGATTCAGCCCCTCCCGAAAGGAAATCCTGACTACGGGCTTGCTTGCATCCGTATCAAGTATAAACTGTTTATCTATTTGAGGATATGACAGAATTGGAGTGGATGTTAAGGCCTCCTTGAGCTTTTCGAAAGCAGTGTCACATTCCTGTGTCCAGATAAATTTTTGATTGGCTTCTGTTAATTTATGAAGTGGTCTTGCAATCATCGAGAAGCCTTTGACGAATTTTCTGTAGTAGGTGCATAATCCTAGAAAACTCCGAAGCTGGTGAACATCTGCTGGACGATTCCAATTTTTCACGGCTGATATCTTCTCCGGATCAGTCCTGACTCCATCCGCCGAAATGATGTGTCCAAGGTAGGCGACTTCATTTCGAAACAAACTGCACTTCGAAGGGCTTAACTTCAAATTAGCTTCCTTTAATTTTTGTAGCACCCGCCTGAGGTTGCTAAGATGTTCATCAAAAGATTTTCCTATGATTATGATGTCATCTAAATAAACAAGACATGCTTCATATGACAGCCCCCGGAGAACCGTTTCCATAAGCCGTTCGAAAGTTGCAGGTGCGTTACATAGACCAAAAGGCATTACCTTGAACTGCCATAATCCTTGTCCCATTGTAAAGGCAGTCTTCTCGCGGTCGTCGGTAGGGATGGGACGAATATTCGGCCACTATTCGGTATTCGGCCTATTCGGCCCTTTTGCCGAATATTCGGTTGGCCGAATATTGCAGGCTTGTTGACCGAATACTTCGGCCGAATACCTATAGCCGAATATTTAGAGATACCTTGCCGAATATTGCTGAAATCTTGCCGAATAGTGAAAGATATCTTGGCAAATAAATTTAGGATTTGAAGAATTTCATTTCTTGCAATTTTTTTTCCCTCTAATCCAAATTAATTACTTCATTTATGAAGTCATTCTCATTCTTACTTGCAAAACATACAGTTATTCAGATACTAAAAAATATACAGCCTTTCTGTGTTTCCTATAAAGGTTGGTGATATTTTAGAAAATGCTGCCCAAGTTGGAGATTTAATAGTACAGGAAATGTCTTCATTAGAGAATGATATGTTGCAATTCAAGATATAAAAACTTATCGAAAAAAAAAAGAAGCACTACCTTATTTTAAAACACTCAAATATTTATTAATGTTTGCAAATTCTATGCACATGTAAAAAAGGCTCTTATGAAATTCATAACTTATTTTCTATGAAGTGAGAAATGAAAAAATTCATTCACTAGGTATATTAACGAAGATTCATTTTCAAAATTAAATATCAAATATTACTATTCCAAATACAACGACACATCTGAAAACAGAACTGGTATCAAACTAGATACACATTAGATGACACAACTTGCTTTATGAAGATGGTTTTATAAATATTTAAACATAAATTCTAAATGCTGAACAAAATATTTTTTTTATTCTATAGTTTTCACTTTTAAATAATTATTTGCATAATTTCTGGCTTAAATATGTACAATTATTATGTATATATTTTTAATTTACATCTTCCTTCATTAATGTTGTTATCAATTTCAGTTTATCCTTTTAATGCTTGTTGAATAAGTGGAATATTGTATGCGCCAATTCAAACGTCAAAGATTTTGTTAATATATGCATTCTACTTTAAGCATAACCTTTTGCTTTAACATGATTTGTAATTTAAAGATTGACAACTGATTTCCAAACAGTCTCGTTCTTACGAATTTTATTAGGGACACAAAGTCTTAATGATCAAATTTACTTCATTAAAGGTTACTCCAGGAAATATTTCCTTGTGAATTCTGAGAGAGAGAGATTAAGAATATTATTAATTTTGGATGCAAGAAAAGATAAAAATATCATTTGATAGTAAAAGTGAAATACATTGTTCATATTTTAATGGAAATATTTTACCATCCTGACTTACTGAAAATCAATTTGATGTACATTAAGATAAAAGAATATAATGCAATTTCATAATTTTTTTGTGTTAAAATAAGTGTTTCAAATTTAAGAATACATTTAAAAGCACATTTAAGAGTAGTAATTATTAATGAGTGGCTATTTTTTAAATTATATATAATCAAAATTTTTTTTCTTTATTGGGGAAAAAAAGTTAGTATTCGGCCGCCGAATATTCGGTATTCGGCTATTTGGCCAAATCACTATTCGTCCCATCCCTAGTCGTCGGGATGGATCTCTATCTGCCAGTAACCACTCTTCAGATCCAGAGTCGAGAACCAAGTGTTGCCCGCAAGTGTGTCGAGAGTGTCGTCGATCCTTGGCAGAGGGTAACTATCCTTTTTAGTGACATCATTCAGTCGGCGGTAGTCTACACAAAATCTTGTAGAACCATTCTTCTTTCTTACTAATACAATGGGAGACGCCCATGGACTTGTCGATGGTTCGATGACGTCATTTTCTTCCATATCCTTAATTAAATTCTGCACCTCTTCTTGCTTGGCAAAAGGTAATCGTCTAGGGTGCTGTTTAATAGGAGAGTGATCTCCCGTGTCAATTCAGTGTTGTGCCATTTTGGTTCGTCCAAAGTCTTCAGATGTTTGGGAGAATAAACTTTGGAATTCCCTAATTAAATTTTCCGCAGCTTCCATCTGTTTTGGATCTAAGTCTGTATTTTGTAACAAATCCTTGACTAAATTATCTAAAGATATCTCAGAGTGACTGGAATTTTGACTTATGCACGTCACAGGAGCACATGACGCTATCACCTCTCCTTTCTTGATAGTCCTCGTCTTATCACTGATGTTAGCAATTCTGACTGGAATGGTCTTCTTCAAGAGGTCCACTACAGATGAAGCCACCAATACTCCTGCTTGTTTACTATTGTCTTCGGGATAATCTATATGGCCAAATCGGCAATTAGTTTCATTTTTAATTTCAGCTGGAACTAAAAACTCTGTTCTTGGATCTAGATTGATGTCTTCTTTGGCTATTACTGTTTGTTTACATTCAATTTCATTATTTAATCCAAAAAGACTTATTTCTTCAAATTTTGAGAGCATTTTGTTATTTTTGAAATCAAGCTTGAAGCCAAACTTCTTCAGAAAATCTAGCCCGATTAAGCAAGGATCTGTTATGTTAGCCACATATGCCGTATGATAATATTTCTTTCCTCCAAAGTTGATGGTTAAATTGGCCTTTCCATATATGACTATCTTGTCGCCCGTCACAGTTTGCAGGGTAACGCAGGGTGGAGTCCAGATGAGTTTAGATTTCAATTTTCGAGCCAAATCTTCTCTTATTATTGTAACATTGGCTCCTGTATCGACAATCATACGGCACTGAATTCCGTTAATAAAGCCTATCACATATAATTCATTATCACCGCCACTCATTTTTGATATCTGGAGGATCTTCAGGTGGGGCTTTTCATTCTCTGGCAACCTCCGCCCCACGAGATGGCCAAAATTTAGTTTCCCTGCTGACTGTTTGAATTTATCTCACGTTCGTGGATTTTGGGGCAATTTCTTTGGAGATGTCCTGTATCACCGCATCCCCAGCACATGAGATTCTGTCTTCTTGAGCTTGTTCTTCCATATTTTAAAGCTTCAATCTCTTGATTTAATTTCCTAATTTCTTTCAAGACGTCGCTCTCAGTGTCTGAGCTTTTGTTCACCGTTGCCCATCGGAATGAATGAAGATCTCTTCGGCTGGCTTGTGTAGCTGCTTCCAACTTTAAGGCATATAGTAGTGCAGCCTTTAGATCCTGTACATCTGCCATTCATACCGCTCTCTGCACTTCTGGATCTTTTATTCCGTCTACAAAATATTGCAGTGAGAGCATTTCCCGTACATTTGTTGGACAGTCAATGAATGCTAAATTTGCAAGCCGTTCAATTTCCGAGGCAAACTCTTGAAGGGTTTCACTCGATTTTTGATGGCGGCTCTTCATTTGTATTCTCGTATAATCCTTGAAGAATTTTTCGCCGAATCTCATTTCAAGTGCACAACTTAGAGTCTCAAAATTGAGTTGCGTCATATCGGGCAATGTTTGCTGCACGTCGGCGGCTTTTCCTCTTAATGATGCTGCCAGTTGACAAGCTTTCACCTCGTCACTCCATTTGTTCGCTTCGGCTACAATGGTGAATTGGGTCTTGTAAACTTGCCAGGAACTCTTTCCGTCGTATGTCGACAGCTTGATGTGCACGGGAGAAGCAGGCGGATTCCTAAATTCTTCATAATTACCACTGGACGCTGAAAGCTTCTTCTCAAGATCTTGTACTCTTTTATTTAGCTTTTCATCTACTTCAACTATTTTCCCTTCCATTTTCTCTTCAACATTTCTAACATCATTCTGAATTTTCTCTTCTACTTCCTCTATTTTCCTTTCCATTTTCTCTTCTACATTACTAACTTCATTCTGAATTTTCTCTTCTACTTCCTCTATTTGTCTCTCTACCGACGAGAACTTTTCTTCTAAAGTTTTCTTCATTTCTTCTTGGCCTATATTAATCTTTTCGGTCACTTCTTCTTGGCACTTATTCATTTTATCCGCCAATTCTTCTTGGCCTTTATTTATTTTTTCCGCCAATTCTTCTTGGCCTTTATTCATTTTTTCCGCCAATTCTTCTTGGCCTTTATTCATTTTTTCCGCTAATTCTTCTTGGCCTTTATTCATTTTTTCCGCCAATTCTTCTTGGCCTTTATTCATTTCTGTCTTTATGCCATAGAAAATAATTTATTTACAGAACTTCAGAACAACAGAGTCCTCGAAACTCACAAATATTTCCAGATATTCAAAAATAATTGCTCAAATCTATCGTATAAGTGCAGGTATAGGTTCCAGAGACTCTTTATACAACGTCTCTACACTAAATCACATTCAAAATAACGTAAATAAGACTCAAGCAAACTTGCTTAACAAACGCGTTGTTCACTCAATGACTGACTGGTAAATAATAACAACAACAGCTCGTACTGCTCTCTTTATATAGGCTCGTAGCATGTGCTGGAAATTTCTAGAACCATCTCGAAAAATCCACGGAACAACAAACAATGTATCAAAAACTAATATTAGTAAAGAAATGGAGCTTAATAAGATTATTTACATTATTTTACAGTACAAACACTAACTATTTACAAAATTCGTAACAATATATATTAATTAAAACAATAGGAAAAATTAGAAACAATTCTGAAAATTGTTCCTCCCCTCAAGATTCACATGCTTGCCCATTAACAATACATGAAAGTACAATAATTTTTTTAAAGAAAACCGCTATCATACAGTATAAATCAGAAGGTTCCACATTGGTGAATAACAACACTCAGTAGTCAATAAAAAGAGGTCAATAAGAGGTCAATTTGATCTAGGAAATTGATGGAAAAAACATTTAAAAATCCTTTATTATAATAAATGGTTATGAGTTGGAAGATGTTTTTATTGTGTTCCCATTCTAAATCCATGATGTTAAATCACAATAAATATTATATACAAAGGAAAATCATAAAAAAACTTATGAAAATGCCAAACATTCACAATTTTACAAGCATAATCAACTTTATCACAATTTAGTATAATCGATTGCAGAAATAAAATAAAGATAACATTTGAAAGGATCTGAATGCATGTAAATATATGTAATACAAAAGATAAATAATGTAAAAATTGCAGAAGAATATATTTTTATTAAACATTCGATATAGTAAGTCTAGGTCATGTTTGTGTATGAAGGACAAAAATTAAAATGTGTTGGTGAATATATCTAGGGTTCTAAAGATAAAGAATAAATGGTACTTAAGTATTAATGCCACCGCAGCAGAAGTTGTGCTAATGCGGCAATAAAGAAGCAATCTTCTTGTTTGCACGCGCACAAAAAAATGACGTCAAAAAATGTGAAAAAAAAAGCCTTAAAAAAGCACTAAAAAATGGCATAAAGAATTAGCAAACAACAAGGAATCCAAAAGATAACTGCGTGCACGGGCGAACAACAAGATTACTCCTTATTGGAGCATTAGCGCAACTTCTGCTGCAGTGGCGTTAATACATAAGTACCGAATAAATTTATGGAAGATAAAATAGATTAAAAGTAATGAATATTTAAAATTTTAAAAAAATATTTTTTTTAAATGCAGATTTCTAACATAACCAAATGATTTGTAAAATTTTGGCAACATTGTGAAATTATTTTTGTCTTCATTAGGGAGATTATCCTTTAAGAATTAAAATCGAGATATGAAGATAAATAAGAGGGCATTCAAAAATTGGGTGCTAGTTATAGCAGTTTGAAAATACAAATCTTTTTATTTATCTATTTTTTTTCTGAATTTATTATCAAAAAATGTTGACTTGGAATTATCAATCAAAGAACAAAAACAAAGAAATATTTGAAATTTATTTTTTGAATATTATATTCAAAATAAATAATAAGAATAAAGAAACAAATATTACATTCATGAAACTAAATTAAATATTTATTTATTATTAGAAATCAATCATTGGGAAGATTATCCTTTAAGAATTAAAATCGAGATATGAAGATAAATAAGAGGGCATTCAAAAATTGGATGCTAGTTATAGCAGTTTGATAATACAAATCTTTTTATTTATCTTTTTTTTTTTTTTTTTTTTTTTTTTTTTTTTCTGAATTTATTATAAAAAAATGTTGACTTGGAATTATCAATCAAAGAACAAAAACAAAGAAGTATTTGAAATTTATTTTTTGAATATTATATTCAAAATAAATAATAAGAATAAAAAAACAAATATTACATTCATGAAACTAAATTAAATATTTATTTATTATTAGAAATCAAAAGATTGTTGATATAGATTTACAAGGATCAGGGTTTCACTGTATTGAGCAATTTATTCTTTGAACATAAGACTGTTACAAGTATGTAACATTTAGAAATAATAACTATAAAAGATTTCAATTTTCTTCAAAATTGACTGAAATTCTTTTTACTTAAATTATTTTGAAATGAAGTTATAATACTTAATATTCAACAATATGTATTTTAATCAACAAATATGCATGTATATGTAATAAAAAAAGATGTTTTGGAAAAAAAAAAAAAAAAAAAAAAAAAAAAAAAAAAAAAAAAAACGTATATTTTTGTTCTAACCCTGGTAACAGATGACTAAACATATTGTTTATCTTACATGATAATAACATGTTAATTCTTTAAACTGTATCACAACTTTAAGCCAAAAATGGACTTTTTTTTTTTAATTTCTTTTCAAATGATTTCTTTTGTTAAATTCATATTGCACATGGATAAGATGACACTTTACAAAATAAGACAATTTAAGTGTAAAATTTATGAATACATCAGAAAATATTTGTATATGATTATATAATTCAGTTTTTAAACTAATTGGAAATATTTATTGGAATAATCAAAAGGGAACAATGAAAAGCAGGAAAAGAATTATAAACAGCAGTTCAACATAGTTAATGATATTTTCATGGAACTATAATCTAACTGCAATTTTTATTGTTAAAAACTTCTTAAAGATAAGGACAATTTGAAATTTACATACTACTCAAAATAATTTTGAAAAACTAAAATGACAAAATATGTAAAGTTTGCAGAATAAAATACTTTTAGAATGCTTAGAAAATTTTTTAATAAGTCAACCATTCTCCTGCACCTCCACCACCATTCGATATTATTAATCAAATGACACATACAAATTCTAACTCAAATAATATTGCAACCAAAAGTATAATATTGATTACCATCTCTTTTTTAGAATGTTGCCATCTACATCATGCACAGAGGGATTAGTATTTCCTAAGTCTCTTCCCATTTCCTAAAATTGATAGAAATCAATTATTTCATGGCAATCATTCAGTTGGTCTCATTTTTTTTCACCAAAATTGAAACATATCTCAGATCAATTTTATTAAAATAATAGTAATAATAAACTGAGATGAGATAGAGGAAAAGCAAATAAACAAACTATATAAAAATGAATTAAAAATAATTCAAAAGATGATTAGAGTAAACAAGTTTTTTTAAATAAATTTATAGCTAAAAAAGTAATTAAGTAAATAAACTATGTAATACATTTTTTGGTACTACTCTGTTATCCCATTGACCAATTTTGCCAAATTATACAAATCGCGAAACTAATAGCAAAATTGACATAATTTTTATTTTAAATAATGAAAAAACAAATATTTAGTAGAATATTAATAAAACTATCAATAAAAATTTTAAATAAAAATCACTTAATGACATTTTTAACACGTGAATCGTATTTAATGTCATTGAACGGGACATCCACGATCATCCATTATTGGCATTTAATCTTATAGTTTGGCGATAATTTCTTGGTCGACGAGCTAACCTAGTAGTACCCATTTTTTAAAATGATCTTTAAAAAAAAAAAAAATAAGCAGAAGTATTTAATAATTTTATAAATTATTAAATACTTCTATTATGAAAGTATTAATTTTTTGAATTTTTTAACCTTTCAGCATACGCACCCATTTCTGTGACGTAACCACATGCACTGGGTCAATATGACCCTAACTTTTTTGCGAACTTCTCAGTAAAATAAGGACATTATAAATAAAATAAAGTCAAAAGTATTATTTCAATCATTTTTTAAGTAACAAGATATATTATTTGTTTTAAAAATCAAATTTCAAAGCTAAAAAACCCCCAAAATTTACCTTTAATTTTGTATCTTTTTTCGGCATTTATTCCTTATCTAGCATTTTGGGATGCTCAGACATTTAGTATATAATGTTAACGCCTTTTTTTTTCTTGAAAAAATATGTTTAAATAGCATTACAAACAATATTTTGTATTAAAAAATGTATATTTTGTTATTTTGTATATTGGGTAAAACTGACCCATTCACGCTAGTCACTATAGAAAAATCTCGTGTTTCAAGTTTCTGTTACCATTATTCCCTCTTGCCAGACCACCTAGTAAGGTACCGGAAGTGGCAGGTGCAAGTCTTGAAAAATTTCTGAAAATCCTCAGCATGATTGGGGAGCGTCGGGTCAAAAATACCTGATGCGTGTGCTTACGGGTTAAAATTATGAAAAATCTAGTAGGTTAAAATATTCTTAATTGCATAAATAGGAAAAAAAAAAAAAGAAAATGAGATGAGGCAATTTTTGAATCTCACTCATTAAAATGTGTCGATGGTGCACTGTAAAAATTTAAAGATATGAAAATCTTTCTTTCAAAACTAAAAAACAGATTTTTTTTTAAATGAAATTTGAGTAAAAATTTTTTTAAATCTAGTATAAAAAAAGGAAAAAGATCTGAAAAATATTATTCTTGAATAAATAAGAAATAATTAGCATCATAATGACCCTAAAAGTTTTGCATTTCTTATTTGTGAACAGTGCAATACTTAAAAGATAAGTCATTGGGGGTTCATCTAAAATAAATAAATAAATAAATAAATATACATGTAGTTTATTATTTTCTTTTAATTAAATTAAAAGTTGTGATGAATTTTGTCTATTTGAGTTATGAAAAACCTATTTCTTGAGAATTTGTCTCAGTTAAAGCATAAGAATAATATGATTATTATTATAAAAATAACCTGAGGCCAGACAATGTTTGGAGCTTCTATTACCAGTCAGATGAAATCAAACAAACATCCAGCAACTTAAAAACATAGAAATACTACATGATTTTGAATTTTTATAGACAGATGCAGAATATATATTATAAGGCAGCAAATGAGCCAGAGTTATCAAAAATCCATAAATTCATTAGATGTATAAGCATCATATTATTCCGAATTTCTTTATAGTTATAATCAGTGGCGTAGCTAGAGCATTTTGTTTGGGGGGGTGTGGAGATTGAATTTACCGAATGTTAATTGAAAGTCACCAAATGATTGTGATTTAATTTTTTTATTTTCTATTATTGTATATTTGTGCCATTTTATATTGTAGAATGAGCACTGTGAAAATGAATGTGTCTACGGTAAGGATAAACAATCTTTTCAAGAAAAGAGACACTTAACAAATATGTCTGGGTGATCAAGGGCCACATGAATAACATGAAGAGAACTATATTTTAAAAGGATGATCTGTGGCCTATAATGAGATAAAATATTTAGTCTTAGAGAGGAGGCGAGTATTCCTCTAGGTTCACTTACTTGAACAAAATATCCAACTTTGTTGGTAAGGATATATCAACAGTTTTTATGTTTGTATATATAACAGATATCTCAAGGATTATTTTCAAGATGTGATAATAATCCCTGACTTTTCGGAAGACTAAATTTTGTTTTGTGAAAAGTGTTAAAAAACAAACATAAAAAATGTGAGCTTTATGAATGAAGGCAAGACAGTAAGCTGATCAATGAAATTTCCTATTTTTCTCGCACCCCATCAATGAAGTTTGCAATTTTTCCACGCCCAATCGAAAGAAATTACGTTTTTTCCGAAGCCGTTTGAGAATTCTCAATTTTTCCGCACCTGATTGCTGAAATTTGTGGTTTTTGCGAACCCAATCCAAAAAATTTGCAATTTTTCCGTGCCTTGTCAACGAAATTTTTCCTGGTGTGATCGACAAAATTTGAGATTTTCTTGTGAATGATCGACAAAATTTGTGATTTTTATGTGACCAATTGACAAAATTAGCACCTTTTTCTGTCCTTGATCAATGAAATATGCATTTTTTCCATGCATGAACAATGAAATTCATAATTCTTAATTGACTGATGAAAATTGCATTTTTTTGCCATAAATTGATGAAATTCGCGATTTTCGATTTGAGACTTTTCAATTTTTTCACGCATCATTGACAAAATTTGCGGCTTTTTCGTGTTCTGTCAACAAAATTAGCGATTGTTTCTTTCCGAATCGACAAAATTCAAGAGTTTTAAGTACCAGATCACCTGAATTCATGCTTTTTACGAAGCCAATCAAACATATTCAATTGTTTCTTTCTCTATCGACAAAATTCAGATTTTTTTTGCTCCCGATTGACAATTCACACACGATGGCATCGAACATATTCGTGATTTTTCTATGCCCAATCGACAAAATGAACGCCTTTTTCCATTCTTGATCAATGAAATAAGCATTTTTCTGCGTACAAACGATGAAATTAGCGATTCCTACAGACTGATGAAATCTGCTTTGTTTTCCGCCATAAATTGATGAAATCCATGATTGTTTTCTCGCTATAAACTGATGAAATGCATGATTGTTCTGCAGTCGCTCAAAGATTTTTTCAATATTTCCTTGCATATATAACAAAATCTGCTATTTTTCCGTGCCCTGTCAACGATTTTTTTGTTCCGAATCAACGAAATTCGCAAGTTTTTCATATCCAATCCCCCGAATTCATGCTTTGTATGAAGCCAGCAAACCCCTCGCAATAATTTCTTTCCCGATTGACAAAATTTGCAATTTTTTCGTTCCTGATCGTCAAAATTCACGATTTTTCTATTTCAGAACTCTCGAATTTACGATTTTTACGAAGCTGGTCGATCATATTCGCAATTTTTTCATTCCCAATCGACAAAATTCGTAATTTTTCATGCTTGATCGACGAAATAGGCGATTTTTTCCGTACCTTATCAACGAAATTCACGATTTTTTGTGCTCGATCGTCAAAATTTGCAATTTTTTGGAGACCTATGAACAAAATTCGAGATTTTTCGAAGTCCGATAGACAAAACTGACGATTTTTCCATGTCCTATAGACGATATTTTCAATTTTTCCCCACCCGGTCAACAAAATTTGCCTTTTTTTCGCACGGGAAACAGACAAAACAGGCGAGTTTTCCTCAACTTACAAACAAAATTTGCAATTTTTTCACGGTTATAAAAAAATTTAGAATTTTTTTCTTGCCTGAACAACGAAATCTGAGGGTTTTCACGTCCGATCAACAAAATTCGTGATTTTTTCATGCCTGATCTACAAAATTCACGATTTTACCGAACCCGATGGGGTGAAATTTGCTATTTTTTCCGTGTCTCATCGGCAAAGTTCCATACTCTTTGGACTCGAGTAACAAAATTCGCGACTTTTCCGTGGCCGATCAACAAAATTCGGAATTTTTTCGGGCCTGATTAATGAAATTTGTGATTCTTAAGTGACTGAGGAAATTTTCCATTTTTTCCCCCCGCAAATTGATGGAATTTACGATTTTATCCTGCGACCTATGCACAAAAAATGCATTTTTTTACAGTTATAAATTGACGAAATGTGTGTACCACACGTTAACCTATCATGGACCACTGGTTGTTCATTCCTAAGTTATAAGCATCTATTTTTTAATTTTAATTTTTTTTTTTTTTTTTTTTTTTTTTTTTTTACAAACTTCAGTTAAAAGATTGGAAAACAAGATTATGGAGGCATGGGATTGGTCGTTACGGCTCTGAAAGCAAGACAAAGATTTATTTCCGTGTTGTTGCATTTTTACCAGAAAATAGCAGAAAACGGTAATCGACTCAAACTGAATAATAATAATAACATAATCTAAATAGGAGAGTGTTAATAATTAAGAAAATACTAGTAGTTTTAAATATATTTTGACATTGTTTTATGTTTTGTAATAAATTTTTTAAAATTCTCAGAAAGGAAAAAAATATAGCACAAAATGATGTAATTTTTTAATGAAATAAATTACTGAATTTGATGAGTATTCCGAATATGGGGTATGTGTATTCTGAAAATATTTAATACAGTAGGCTCCCTCAAATCCGCACAGCTTGGGACCAGAGGTTTTGCGGATTTTAGAATTTTGCGGATTTCTGGTCATTGCTTTGTTTACATGTTTTAAAAAGTAATTTGAATGTAATTAATAATGAAATCAAAAGTATAATGAATGCTTACAATATAATAAAATATTAAAATAAGTAATAAACTAAAATAATAAAAATTTAGATAGTTTTTAAAATGATAAAAATACTAAAAGCAAAAGTCAAATTAATAAACAATGTACAATTAAATATTCATTATAAAGATGAAATGTGTTTTTCCTAAATTATTCAATGAAACTTTGTGTCATAAAGGTACATTACTAATTCACATCAAGATCATAAAATAATGAAGCTTTATTTCAGGTTTAGCCAGACTTAATAACTAAAAAAGCTTGATTAATAGATAAATATATTTGGTAAGATTGTGATTACCAGTAATATTAGCAATGTCTTTATTTTTTCAGAAATAAATTATTCTTTCTTCCTGAAAAAACATGAATTCAATAACCTTAACAAAAATTACAATTGAAAAATATATGGAATTGATAAAAAACTAAAAAAATCAAATTTTGCACCTACATCTGAACTGAATGTTTCATTGTTTACATCCGTAAAATATGTGCGGATTTTAGAGAGTTGCGGATTTCTGGTTTGCGGATTTGAGGGAGTCTACTGTAGTTTTAAATGTTTTGACATTGTTTAATGTTTAGTAATCAATTGTTTAATCAATTTTTTAAAAATGCTTAGCAGGGAAAAAATGCAGGGTGAAATGATGCAATTTTTGAACGAAAGGGAAATTACCAAATATGATTATTCCGAATGTGGAGTATAAATATTCCAAAAATATTTAATAGTCATAAATATTGACGATTTTTGTCCATCAGTTTTGACATTGTTTTGTGTTTCGTAATATTTCTTGTAATATATTTAAAATATTTTTTAAAAGGGTACCAAAACAGCACGAAATAAATCAATTTTTTGGAACGAAAGTGAATTTACCGAATGTAATGAGATTTTAGAATGTCCAGTATGAGTATTCCAAAATTATTTATTACTTTTAATTGTGTTTTGACATAGTTTTATGTTTTGTAATAAATTTTTTAATATTATTTCAAAAATTCTCAGAAAGAAAAAATACAATTGAAATGATGCAATTGTTGGATGAAAATTAAATTACAAAATCTAATGAGCATTTTGAATGTGGGGTATGAATATTCCAAAAATATTTAATAATTCTAAATATTGACGATTTTTGTCCATCTGTTTTGACACTGTTTTATGTTTTGTAATAATTATTTTAATATATTTTTAGAAGAGTAAAATACAGCATGAAATGGTGCAATTTTTGGAACAAAAGTGAAATTACTGAATGTAATGAGTTTTTGGAATTTGGGGTATGAGAATTCCGAAAACATTTAATAGTTTTAAACATGTTTTGTCATTGTTTAATGTTTTGTAATATTTTTAAAAAATTCTTTGAAGGGAAAAATACAGCATGAAATTATTATGAATAAAGTGAAATTACCGAATGTAATGAACATTCCGAATGTGAGGCATGAGTATTCTAAAACTATTTAATAGTTTTAAATATGTTTTAACATTGTTTTATGTTTTGTAATACATTTTTTAATAAATTTTAAAAAAATCTTAGAAGGGAAAAATATGGCACGATACAATGCAATTTTGAACAAAAATGAAATTACCGAATGTAATGAGCATTGTGAATGTGGGGTATGAGTATTCTGAAAATATTGTAAACATGTTTTGACATTGTTTTATGTTTTGTAATAAATTTTGTAATATATATTTTTAATATCTTAAAAGGGGAAAATAAAGCAAGAAATTATACAATTTTTGAACAAAAGTGAATTTAACAAATGTACTAAGTATACCAAATGAGGGGTGGGGGGGGGGTCGCACCCCCCCCCCCCTGTAGCTACATCCCTGGTTATAATCTTATTTGATATTTTTGCTTTAATCCCTTGACTTCCAGGCTTAATTTTACAGGTAAAATGCCCTCTAGAAGCATCCTTGTAATAGAATCAAGGTTATTATTACTCATCTTCAAACAGTATCCTGTTAATGTATATAATGTATCCTGTTAAATCAATTACATATCACAGAGCAATATGGTTCAAATATGCTACCATTTGCGGGTAGTGAATGATGTACAAAGTGTATGTAATGGACATTGATTACTGAAATAAGTGGATATATGTAGCATACATTCTGGCAGTCAAAAGGTTAAATTTTTTCTATAACAATGTTTGCAGATAAAAAAAAGTTTCCCTCATTATAAATGATCAAAAATTTATGAAGTAATTTTCATACAGATGAAAAATTTTAAATCTTACCTCAATAATAAATAAATAAAGCTAACTATCTCCACCATCCATGATAATAATAAAGCACTTAAAAAGTAATCTAATGAATATTTCAGGACATTATTTTGAAATTTCAATAAGCTTTAACATTATTTTCCACTTTTCCCTATTTAGTGAATGAACATGCAAGGCAAACCTTTTAAGTTCATAATATCTAATAAGATTTAAAAACAACAAAAAGGTTTATATAGTAGTTGACCATAGTTGAAAATTTATTTCATGAATTACTTCAGAGTTATGAACTGAACCACATCATAAAAAATTAATCATTCAAATGTGTTAATGGAAAGCATTCATTTTATCAATTTTATTTCTGATTTTTTTTAAAACAGATATTTAAAATATAAACTATCAGCATAAATTTAAATATAGCAATTCTGCCACATATTATTTATGTAAAAATGACATAAGGTGCCTATTCTATTTTTTTTCTTAAAAACAAACATGATTAAAGAAAACCTAATCCAGTCAGGTATCAGTTAGGGAAAAATTAGTCCCTTTAAAGTAAGACTTTTTATAAAACGTTTCATCTTAAAACAAGACATTTCATAAAATACAGTCGAGTCTCTCTACAACGAAACTCCATACATTGAATTTCTCTATATAACGAATTTTTAGTAGGAACGGTCCCCTTTTCACATGATTACATTAAAAACAGTCTCTATATAGCGAAATATCTATCTCCATATAATGATTTTTTTTTCATAAATTGGTCATAAAAAACAGTTTTAAAAAGCTTCGAAATCATATGGAATCAATTTTCCATCACTTATTTTTGATTTATCGTCAGTGATAATTTTTTTTTTTTTTTTTTTTTTTTTTTTTTTTTTTTATATATATACATATTACTTTTTTCCTTGTTCTTTAAATCTAACGAATTCATCCCACCTTTCCACATCTGTCTCAAAACAGTGTCAATTGAATTGATACACATGTAAGAGAGGAATCAATGAGAGGCACATAAGAGAGGCTTTCAAATGGAGGAAAATGTTAACTACAATTTTCCATTCCTTGGTAAAATTTGAGCATTTTTTTTGAGAAGGTTGTTACGGCTTCACCACAGTCTTGTATATCGCGTCTCCATGGCGCATTCTTTTGTAACGGCTTCACCATAACCTCGGATGCCGTGCGTCTCCTTGGCGCATTCTACTGTACTTTAGGTTTGCCATTTTGGCAACACTGGAATATCGTTTGTTTGTTTTGTTTTTTCGGTGATCTTTTGCGGACCTATCGTGTGTTTCGCTAGATCTGTATTCGTTATTCGAAATGTAAATAATGTGTAAATAGTTTGTATATAAAGAATTTTTAAGTACTATTAGTAGTATTAATTGAACCAGCGACCTAATGAGTGCATTAAATGTACTCGCAATATTCGACAGTTCGTTACATTATTGGTCCGCTCGCCGGTAGGACTTTCGTTTTTAATTCGAACTTGTTCTCCTTGTTCTATTTGAATTAAAATGGCTTCGTTAATTAGTTTGAATAGGACTAGAGGCTCTTTAAAAGCCCAGTTAACAAGATTAGAAAATTCTGTAAATGAAAAAACTGATGAACTGTCTAGAATTCAAATTGAAACAAAAATTAAGAATCTTCAAAAACTGTCTACAAATATCGATGTACTTCGTCGTGATTATTATATAACAGCACCAGAAGATCATGATTTATCAGAAATTGATGCTTCATTCGTCGAAATGGAAGAACGAGTAGAACAGCTAGAGGTAAGTTTCAATCAATTATTACATTCTAATAAATTAGAAACTAAAAATTCAGATTTAAAGATAAGGAATTGTAAAATAAAACTTCCTGATATACCTCTTCCGCTATTTAGTGGAAAATATGAAGATTGGAATATGTTTAAAATAGAGTTTAATAATATTGTTACGAATAATGAAGAATTAACTGATGTTCAAAAATTACATTATTTACATTCAGCTCTAAGAAATGAGGCTAAATTATTAGAAACTCCAGATGATACATTTGATTCGTTATTTAAAGCGTTAGAAAATAGATTTGAAAATAAACGAATAGTTGTCAATATACATTTAAAGGCTGTGCTAGATTTTGAAAAAATTACACATGAATCATCTAAAGAATTAAGGCGTTTGTTAGATGTTATAAACAAAAATATCAGGGCTCTAAATAATTTAGGATTTGAGAGAAATAACCTTTCTGACATTTTGTTTACAACTATAATTTTAGAAAAACTAGATAAGGAAACGAGAAAACAATTTGAACTGTCAATAAACACCTCTGAAGTTCCTAGTTTTGACAATTTAATGGACTTTTTAGAAAAAAGAAGCCAATCGCTCGAAAGCATTAATAGAAGCAATTTAGCTGGACCAAAAAGGGGGTAGCGGGTTAAGGGGGGTCTGGCGGCCCCCACCGAATCTGGTAAAATCGTTCCAAAAATCTTGAAGGGGGTCAAAAAACAAGCAGTATAAGCTTTTTACCGACATTACAACCCCAAACGAAAACACAGTAATGGCGAAAAATATGATTTTTGCGATTTTTATTTTTTTCAACCAGTTTAATTTATTTTTAAATGGTTTAAACGCAATTAAAAATTTGTTTTGGATGTGTGGAAGTCCCCTGAATTTTTTCAGATTTTTTGGTCAAGTAAAAACATGTGAATTTTAGGTTTAAACGCGAAAAAATCGTGAAAAACGCGTCATTTTCAAGATTCAACCCTCTAATTTTTAGGGTTGTTTTCATTTTCCCGAGGGGTGCTGTATAGTATAGATAGCGGCAATCGTCCTCTTTCGAATGCAGGCAACTGGACTCAATTTGGTCAATTTTGGTGAGCGGGGCGATTTTTTGAAAAAAACTCGAATTTTCAACTTTCGGTAAATTACGGCGCGTACTTGGTATAATGCGTCTTTGCTATAAAAAATACATCTCTATAGGGGTTTTTGAGGTCGCTGATCACGAATTTGATGTCAAAAAATTTTTTTGACAACAAATTCACCCATAAGTATTTATTATCACAGGTTTGATAATGTAAAAAATATCATTGAATCACAGCATTTAAACAATTTTAATATCGTGTTCAACTAATATAATCAATGAAACTAAATTTTCTGGTATAAATCATATTTTATTCAAGCTTACGCAATAGTCACACAGTAATATAAAATAGCATAATACTTTTTTACAGAACTAAGTTAACAATTTTACAGTTTTAATCCTCGTCACTATCTTCTTCAATAACAGGTTCAACGCTTTGAACAGAGAAAAGAGAGATCACTAACGAAATGTTGCTCAGAAAAAACGTTAATAGTGATTTAGCGAAAGTGGTAGAATAGAAAAACTGGAACAGAAAAAAAAGGATCTTCAGACCTCTGACGTCAAATGATGTTGTAGACTTTCTGGAGTTGACAGAAAGAGATCTGAAGATACTTTTTACGGGGTCTTACCAGTTATCACAGACCGTTTCTTGTTTAGCAGAATTATGTACTGAAGATGGAGTTCTTAATATGCATTACTTGTTGGAAGATAAATCAATTTTGAAATGCGAAGTTCAATCGAGGCACATAAGTCGGAAAAAGTACATGTGTTACGTAAAATACGTTCCTAACGCTATTGGAAGAAGTGGTATAGAAGAATACGTATGCAATTGTGCGAATGGCCTCAGAACTGTCGGTTGTTGTGCACATGTGGCCACTATCATTTACTCCTTAGGGCATGCGAGATATCTGTCGCGAATTATTCGTCCAGCACAGATTCTCACAAATCTTTTCTCTGTTCAAAGCGTTGAACCTGTCATTGAAGAAGATAGTGACGAGGATTAAAACTGTAAAATTGTTGACTTAGCTCTGTAAAAAAGTGTTATGCTATTTCATATTACTGTGTTACTATTACGTAAGCTTGAATAAAATATGATTTATACCAGAAAATTTAGTTTCATTGATTATATTAGTTGAACACGATATTAAAATTGTTTAAATGCTGTGATTCAATGATATTTTTTACATTATCAAACCTGTGTTAATAAATACTTATGGGTGAATTTGTTGTCAAAAAATTTTTTTGACATCAAATTCGTGATCAGCGACCTCAAAAACCCCTATAGAGATGGGTTTTTTATAGCAAAGACGCATTATACCAAGTACGCGCCGTAATTTATCGAAAGTTGAAAATTTGAGTTTTATTCAAAAAATCGCCCCGCTCACCAAAATTGACCAAATTGAGTCCAGTTGCCTGCATTCGAAAGAGGACGATTGCCGCTATCTATACTATACAGCACCCCTCGGGAAAATGAAAACAACCCTAAAAATTATAGGGTTGAATCTTGAAAATGACGCGTTTTTCACGATTTTTTCGCATTTAAACCTAAAATTCACATGTTTTTACTTGACCAAAAAATCTGAAAAAATTCAGGAGACTTCCACACATCCAAAACAAATTTTTAATTGCGTTTAAACCATTTAAAAATAAATAAAACTGGTTGAAAAAATAAAAATCACAAAAAATCATATTTTTCGCCATTACTGTGTTTTTGTTTGGGGTTGTAATGCCGGTAAAAAGCTTATACTGCTTGTTTTTCGACCCTCTTCAAGATTTTTGGAACGATTTTACCAGATTCGGTGGGGGCCGCCAGACCCCCCTTAACCCGCTACCCCCTTTCTAGTGAAATAAAATCAAAATCCCTTTTAGTAAATACAAGTTCTGAAAAACAGTGTATTATTTGTGGCTCATTTCATCCCCTATATAAATGTAATAAATTCTTAAATATGAATTTTGGTGAAAGATTTGCTATTGTTAAAAAAAATAAACTTTGTCTCATATGCTTTAACAAATCACATTTAGCAGCTAACTGTGTTTCGAAACATTTATGTAAACATTGCAAATCCCCTCACAACACTTTATTACATAGAGATAAAGAAATAGGTTCCAGTAATGAAACTCATTTCCAAAAACCAGGTGTTGATCAGACAGTAAGTCGCCCAGAATCAAGTTCGACGCCTTCAGTCTCACAAAATCTTTCTAATTGCTTATTCGCTTCAAATAAAACTGTTATCTTGTCAACTGCAGTTATTGACATAAAAGCAAATAAAGGAAATTTCATCCAGGCAAGAACTCTCTTAGATTCTTGTAGCCAAATAAATTGTGTGTCGCTTGAATTTGCAAAGAAATTGGGTATAAAGAAATCAAAGGTTTTTGCTCCAATATCGGGTTTGAATAACACAACCACAACATTAAATTATAAAATTAAAACTGTGATTTCAAATAAAAATAGAGATTTCACAAGGGAACTGGAATTTCTTGTAGTGCCAAAAATTACAGAAATAACCCCACTTACACCTATTCGTATAGAAATTGCTGATATTCCTACAAATATCCAGTTAGCAGATGCTGAATTTTATATCCCTGGGACGATAGACCTGTTGCTCGGCGCGCAATGTTTCTTCGATTTATTAAAATCTGGTAAAATTCGCAGCTCATCTCAAAATTTGTTATTTCATGAAACAGTGTTCGGATATGTTGCTAGCGGTGTCGTGAATAATTCCTCAGATGATTCCCAATATTGTGGTTTATTAACCAATGAAAAAATAGACGAATCCTTAAGAAAATTTTGGGAAATTGAAAATATTAATGATTCTAGTTCTCCACTTAGTAATGAAGAGAAATTTTGCGAAAATCATTTTGAGATGACTCATTACCGAACTTCCAATGGTCAGTATGTTGTTAGCATGCCTATGGAGGATGCTACACTTTTAGGAGAATCCAAAAAACTAGCCGAAAAAAGACTCGATCAAGTTTGGTACCGATTAGATAGGGATTCGAACTTACAACCTCTCTATTCGGAATTTATGGAAGAATACAAAAACTTAAATCATATGGAATTAGTTGAAGAATCAAAACCCGTAAAGGACCTTTATTATATACCACATCATGGGGTCTACATGGGGTCTACAGGCCAGAAAAAAGTACAACACGCTTGCGAGTCGTTTTTAACGCTTCAACGCCAACGACATCTGGTTTGTCATTGAATGATATTCTTTTAAAAGGAAAAATTCCTCAACAAGAATTATTCGTAATTATGATACGTTTCCGAAAACATCGATATGCATTCACAGCGGATGTAGAAAAAATGTATAGAATGGTATTAATTGATTCATCCCAACGAGACTTTCTTAGAATCTTGTGGAAGGACAGTATTAACGCGCCAGTGAATACTTATAAGCTTAATACAGTTACTTATGGGACATCTAATGCTCCTTATTTAGCAACTCGTGCTCTTAAACAATTAGCTCTTGATGAACAACCAAACTTACCTCTAGCATCGTCAGTCGTTTTAAAAGATTTTTATGTAGACGACCTTCTTTCCGGGGAATCGACTCTCGAAAAGGCGAAAATTTTAAAGTCCCAATTGATTGAACTTTTGAAGCGTGGAAATATGAAATTGCACAAATGGTGTGCAAACCACCGAGAACTACTTGAACCTAATACTATGGCTGCCACCGAATATAATTTCGATGATCAAACAGATTGTAGTTCAGTAAAAACTTTGGGTGTTCTCTGGGAACCTTTAAGTGATTGTTTTCTGTATAAATTAAAGATTCATAACAATAAGGAATTTTATAGTAAACGAGATGTTCTCTCTTTGATTTCAAAAATCTTCGATCCACTCGGATTAATTGGCCCTGTAGTAACAAGAGCTAAGATCTTCATGCAGAAAACCTGGCTAGCTAAGATAGATTGGAATGAGCCACTACCAGATTCCATAGCAAAAGAATGGAGTGATTTTGTTTCCACTCTTGCAGAATTAGAAAATTTGAAAATTCCTAGATTTATTTTTCGTGAAGAGCGCATAGTCGTACATGGCTTCGCAGATGCCTCCTCTTTGGCATATGGAGCCGCCATATACATCCAGTATATACCAACTGAAGGTTCTCCTGATGCACATTTACTCTGTAGCAAGTCTAGAGTATCCCCCAGAAAAACAGTGACAATCCCTCGTCTTGAACTGTGCTCATGTCTTCTCTTAGCAAAATTAATGCATAAAGTTGTACCTTCACTTGACATTCCAATAGAAACTGTTCTTCTCTGGAGTGACTCCACAATATCACTGGCATGGATTAGAAAATCTCCCCACCAATTGAAAACATTTGTGAGTAATAGAGTGGCTGCTATACAAGACCTCACGGACTCTTATCAGTGGCAACACGTATCATCGGAAAATAATCCTGCTGACGTCCTATCTCGAGGTCTAGATGCTAAAGAACTGACCAACTGCAAATTTTGGTTTAGTGGACCAAATTTTCTTCGAGACAGAATTAAATATGCAGAAGATTATCCAGTAAAACTGGAAAACAACATTGACTATAACTCAGAATTTCGAACTGAAAATAACAGTAACTTTTCACTTAGAACTGAACATTGTTTTTATAATTGTTTATTCTCTTTAACTAATAATTTTTTGAAATTAATTCGTATTACTAGTTATATTTTTAGATTTCTAAATAATTGTCGAAAGGGTAAGGAGAAAAAAAGTGGTGCCTTATCTGCAAGTGAATTGAGATTTGGAGAAATTTTTCTGATTAAACAGGTACAGTATTCAGCCTTTTCTGAAGAGCTTAAGCATATGAAAAACCAGAGGAGCCTTTCAGGTAACAGTAAACTCAAATTTCTAAATCCTTATATAGATTCCGATAATTTAATTAGAGTTGGAGGTCGTTTAGACAATTCCAGTCTGACCTATGAGAGGAAACACCCTATAGTGTTACCACATGATCATAAAATAAGTGAAATGATTTTTGAATATTTTCATTCCAAATTTTTCCATTTAGGGCCACAATCATTGTTACATCATGTCCGGCAAAAATATTGGGTAATAAATGGGCGATCCTTGGCTCGTAAAATAGTTCACAAATGTGTAACGTGCTTTAAAAACAAACCAATAGGGGCAAATCAAATTATGGGAAATTTGCCAGCTGATCGAGTAAATCCTAGCCCGCCATTTCAAAAATGTTCTGTTGACTTTTGTGGACCCTTTATGATTAAGTATAAAAATCAGAGAAAGGGGATATATAATAAAATTTACGTTGCAATTTGTTTGTCTTGCCACAAAGGCAATCCATTTAGATATAAAAACATCAACAGGTATAGTTACAAGGAGTGTTTCTAAAGTTTGCCCACTTCCTTTAGAGAATTGATGAATTCTGTTATTTTGAAAGATTTAAATAATTATATTATAGTTACCATTATTGTATATTTGTATTGAACTGTTTATTATGTATAGCAATTTCATTTGAGATTTAAAATTTGTTTTAATTCTTAGCTGCATAATTTGGTAGCTTAGCTTCATAACATAAGTGTAAACTTACGTGTCTTCGTCTGTATATATTCTTGATTAACTATTATTAACTTGTTGAATTTATCAGATTGCTACATATATTGAGTGTTAATTTGATAACTATCTTGCATACTATTCAAGTGTATTTATTGTTTGTATTATAACTTATCTATTTGCATTTGGTAAACTTATATTAAGTAATACATTAAGTAATAATATTGAAGAAGTACATTGTATTTTATCGAAAATACTGTATTATTGATTGTAGAATTGAAATTTCTATTATTTGCAATTGTTTGTTGTTACATTTAGTATTATTGTTGAATGTTGGCACATATCAACGGGGGCCGGTATGTTACGGCTTCACCACAGTCTTGTATATCGCGTCTCCATGGCGCATTCTTTTGTAACGGCTTCACCATAACCTCGGATGCCGTGCGTCTCCTTGGCGCATTCTACTGTACTTTAGGTTTGCCGTTTTGGCAACACTGGAATATCGTTTGTTTGTTTTGTTTTTTCGGTGATCTTTTGCGGACCTATCGTGTGTTTCGCTAGATCTGTATTCGTTATTCGAAATGTAAATAATGTGTAAATAGTTTGTATATAAAGAATTTTTAAGTACTATTAGTAGTATTAATTGAACCAGCGACCTAATGAGTGCATTAAATGTACTCGCAATATTCGACAGTTCGTTACAAAGGTAATAATTTTAAAATAAAAAAATTAAAAAATTACAGATTTCTTCATCTGATATTAATGCAAGTCTTCCTTATTTGATTTTCACTAAGCTTTCAAATAAATGTCTGTTCTCTTTTTTGAAACAGCTTAAATAATTAAGAAATAAAATGTTAGGTTAATATTTACTTTTAAACACTTCAAATTCTTAATTCAAAAGATCAAAAATAATATTTGTTCAAATTTCACACATTAAATACGATTTTTAACATCATTCTCTATACATCGAATTTCTCTATATAACGAATTTTTTACTGGAACGGTGGATTTCGTTATATAGAGACTCGACTGTATATAATTTTGAAACAGACCCCTTTGCAAAATTCCCTGTCTTAAAAAATAGACATTTTACAAAACTTTTCCATCTCTAAACCTACCATTTCACAAATTTAATCATTTTAAAATACAATTGGACGTGACACAAAATAGTTAAAGTTTTAAAATCTGTTATGTAACAATAACTTAAATAAATATAA
This sequence comes from Maratus speculifer, assembly GCA_964019185.1. Taxonomy (NCBI): domain Eukaryota; kingdom Metazoa; phylum Arthropoda; class Arachnida; order Araneae; family Salticidae; genus Maratus; species Maratus speculifer. The sequence goes on from OZ025292.1 coordinate 385,479,870, forward strand.
AGGATCTAGTTTAAAATGTCTAAACAGGAACTCGAATAAAACATTAATTCCATATTCAGAAAATTATGATTAAATTTTTTATGAGTAAATTTAAAAAAAACAATTACACTTTCACAAAAAAGACCTTGTAAGAAAAATCTGGATAGGCTCTTGCTAGTTAATTTTTTATTCATTAAGAAACAGTGTTCTTGTAAAAATCAAACAAACTTACTTGAAATCTATAAATGTCATTGTAACTTCCTCCTACATTTCTGACAGGAATTCCTGGTAGAATTCTTGGAGAATTGTGTATTTTTTTAGGCTGCTTCAAACTTTCCAGTGAGCCACCACCAGAATATGGAAAAGGTGAAGAAAATAGATTTACTTTAGGATCAGCAGCAATACCATTTCCATTGGATGCATCATCTGTTTGACACCTCAGGTCATGAGGATCATAACTTAGTGTTCTTTCTGTGTTTAGTTGTTTTGTGGGTTCATATGGCTGTGGTCCTCTATGCCAATTATGAACTTTTGCTGGTGGAACAGTTGTCACATCATCAGAGTCAAAAAGATCCCAGTTACCATGTCTAGGATTCCCAGAAAGTCTATTTTTAATAACTTCAACATTACTGGGCCTTGATCTGAAATTACATGGTATGTCAGACTCATGGTTTGGTAGATTTTGCTCAAAATTGTAAACAACTGCAGGGCGAAATGGGGGGTTGCCTTTGGGAGAGGTGATATTCTTTTGGTGTACGTAAGAACTCGGTGTGTGCTCGTTACAGCAAACTTCAAATTCTTGCTTGGGAGGAACTTCAGACACATAAACAGCTGCCTGACCTGGGAAATGGCTAGAAGCAGGATCAGCAATATACAGTTGCGGAGGAACTTTTTTAGGTTGAGGAGCACCTGAACTGACACCCATGTCATCAGGGCTAGAAAAGGATTAAAAACCATAATTAAATAAATTTATGTAAGCCGGTATTGACAATCAATGGAATCAATAGCTCAGAATATTACAAGTGAAGTTTTAACATGAACAGATTTGAATAAGTGTGTAACACAAAAACATGGGCTAAACAGCAGTGGCATAGTGATTCAAAATTTATAAGAGCTCAAGTAGTCATTTTCAAACAAACTGGACAATTATGATTATTTGTGATTAATAAAATATGTATAAGAAATTTATATTCAAACTAATTATTGATGTCATTATCAGAAATAAAATCAACATTTCAATCAGTTGCAAGATTACTATGGATGACTATGAATGTCATATTCAATGATATTAAACATGATACACATGTTTAAAACATCAAATCTATTCCACTTTTTACATATATATTTTAGTTTTACTATTTTATTTGTTCTTTTGTTTTTAAAAATAAAATTAGTATCAACATATATAACTTGACTATTAGTTTGGCGATTTTTAACATTTGGCGAAAATGGTCGATGGGATAACAAAGTAGTACCAGTTTTATTATCTGGAAATTTTTAATAAGAAATCAATGAATTATAAAAGCCTAAAATGAGCTTATAATTTCAGGCAAGATGTATCGTGAGATAATACATTCTTTTTTAGTTCAAAATGACTGTACTGAATGTAGTTAAAAAAAAAAAACTTTAAAATTGAATATAAAAAACAAGCTTTACAACCCAAACACTTTAGATTTAAACAATTTGTTCAAATCGATCAATTAGATTTCAACAATTTCAAAATCTTCACCAGCCCACCGCATTAAAATGTTACTGTTTGCAAAAACTATTAAATATAAAGATAGATTGATGCAAATTAAGTAATTGTAAAAGTTTATGTGTCTCTGCTTGGGAATATAGCTCTAGTTAATGAGAAGAATTTTGTTTCTTCAATCATTTATTGATTTATTATTTGCAATTAACATTAAAGACAACATTTAAAGCATACTATTCACTAGATAATGTAAGCAATTTTTTCACAAACTGACTAAGTGGAATAGAAATTGCTTTTGTACAATAGTTTTCTAAAGCAACAAGCAACTTTGATGTAACTTTGATTATTGGGAGATCCAAAAATTGTCAATGAGAATAAAGAACAGAAAAGAAAAGCTTTCTACCACCATAAACATACAAAAAATGTTAATTGCTTTTCATTGCTATAATCAATCAAAATGTGATATAACAGACCAAATTTTTAAGTTTGTCCAAAAAAAGAATTATACAAATGGTAAAAAGAAAAATGTTCAAATTATGCAAAGAAGAGATATTAATTTAATTGAAGATAAATTACATAAGTACAACAATTTCTTGACATATATTGTTTGTTCTTCACAATTAATTTTTTATATTAAAACAAATGTCTCCTATTATGTTATTTTAAGTAAAACTACCTAACAGAAAAAATTGCTTATTTTAGCACTGAGTAAGTTGATTGTCATTATTTTCTGTCAAAAACTGAATTCAATCTACTCAACTAAATGCATTATTTTATTCAATTTAAATGATTAAATTTTCTGATGTGGACTTTGGTTTCTGCAGGCAAAAAATGGCCTCCTTTGGAAGCACAAACTAACGGGAGTTGAATGTACAGTCGGGATTCAAACTCGTCGGGACCACAAGAAATGTTCGAATTATGGAAAATATGAAATGAAAACATGCTTAATATGGTGCTGTTACAAAGGAATCAATGTTATAGTGTTTTTTTTAATTTATTTCATCTGTCATCATTAGAATATGACTTAATATTAAATAAGAATATATAAATACATAAACTAATTAAAAGATTAGAAACAAGCACAATGGAAGGAAAATTTAAAGCGTCACTGATGGACAGATGAAACACTAAGAAAGTGGATATCAAATGTATTGGATTATATATATATATACTCGTTCAGAACAATTTTCACAAAAATCAAAGTAAGAAAGTTTTTGAAATGATCTGAAATCTGTGAAAAAGAAAAGAAAAATGAAAAATCGGAATTCTAGTTAGTTCAAATTAAGCGAAGTCAAGAGAAAATGAGTTCGAATTAATGAAAATTTTTAATGCTATTTTACCATTGAAAATTTTGGAATTTCAAGTTGGTTCGAATTAAGCGAAGATTTGAATTTTCCGATTTTGAATAAACGAGAGTCGACTGTACTTGGAATCCAAACTATTCAACAACACAATGCATGTAAGTAAACAAAAGTCAATAAACTTTCTAATTTATTAAACATTCGAAGAAAATGTATGGCACAATGATGATGTAAATGTTTACCTTTTGAATTGATTAGCCATGCTTAATTATTTTAAGTACAAAAAAAGTTTTCAATTAAGTCAAAATATGATCAATGCATTATGACTAACATTTAATTTAAGAATTAAAACAATAATGAAAAAGAACAAATGTAAATGGTACAAAATAAATAAATAAAATAATCATTTTTATCCACTAAATTTTTCAAGATTTAAATTTTAAAAATACATAAAAATATTTTTAACTAAACATGGAAAAGAAAAGTTTTTTCAGTAAATATAATTTTTCTTATATATTTATTCATTGTATCATTATTTCCTTTTATTTTTGGATGTCATCATTGATAATTATTTCATTAATGTTAAACACAAATTATGTATAATTTAGCAGAGATATAAAATTTATTTTTAATAATAAAATTATCCTTACCCTAAAATCCTTTATTATTCTCAAGGCATATCAAAACTATAACTATAGTTCATATCAAAACACAAGTTGTATTACACATTACTATGATAATTGTATTCAATGATTAGTATTTTAGTCATACAAAACAATACCTGTGTACTCCTCTAGGCCTAAATAGATTGCCTAAATTTTTTTTTCTCTAAATTCTAACTTTAAAGAGTAGTGTGCCGGAAAGGGTTAAAGTTTAAAATTATTGAAAACAATTATTAAATTTACCTTTTCAGGCTCTGAGTGCTTTTCAAAGGTCTTTTTTTAGTAAATCTTTCATGTGCACGAAGTAATGGACGAACAATATGCTTCCTGTATGTTTTGTCTTTAGAGCATTCTTGTAAGTTCTCCTCACGTCTAAATAAATAAATGTGTTTACTTAAATAATATTCAAATAAGTACAGAGTTAGAAATTAGCAGTTGTTAGTCACCAAATGCAACTAAAATATTGCATTTGATGACCACAAAATTATACCTAGTCGTCAAATTTGACACCTAACTTTTTTTTCACTTTAATTTTTGTTTGACAATCACTCTGATTCTTAATTTACCGTAAGCTTTTTCCATTCTGCACTCTCTTGAAGCACACCAATTTTCGATAAAAGATTGGACAGCAGCACATGTTTAAGACACCCTTGCATTTGCCAATCCCTTTTAAGCCAACTTCACTTTAATCAATGACAGCTAAAACTGACCTTCAAGCCATGATTCCCTAAAATTCTTATGCACCTTGTTCAAAAGCATGGTTTAAAATTCCCATGCATCTCTCAATCACCTATAAACTCTGACTTCATTTTATTTGAGATTTTTGTATTCATATTAGCTTTATAAAATGGTTTTCTAGAATCCATATATTGTAGTTTAATCAGGTTTTACAATTTTATAGAAAGCCAGTTTTTATTTTGTTTTAGTGATTAAGACAGATTTCATACCCCACTCTGCCCTAAAAACATAAAAATAGAAACAATGTTTTTGTTAACACAGTTGTGAAAAGAAATAAGAAAATATGTTGTAACATAAAACTACAACCAGAAAATGCAATTTAGCACAAAAATAAAATAAAATAAAATAAAATAAATAAAATAATAATAGTTCAGGCATCATTTGACACTTTACTTAAAATTCCCAATTTCAAACCCTGAACAAATATAATACATTAATGAACAACAAAAAAAAAAAAATATATATATATATATATATATATATATGCAATTTTATATTTATTCATTTATAATACACTCTAATTTCCAGAGTAGAGTATGTTCTAGAAATTCTGTCATTCAGAGAATATGAATTTATGCCAGACAATTTTTATAGAAAATTTCATTTTATTTAAGGATGAAATTTCTATTTTTAAATAATTCAAATATTGGTATTTTAAATTTCTGGTATGAATTTGGACTATGTAAATTAAAAAATGCATTAAATTGCAATCACTGATGTTTACTTATGTGCTACCACAGGTATTAGAGGGTTACAAGAAAACCCAAGACATAATAAATGCAGTTTTCGATATAGATATCATCATTGCATTTTTTTTTTAATTAAGAAAAAAGGCATTAGTTATCATACATTTTATTAAACAAATTATCAACAAACAGTTAAACCTTGAGCTCAAACCTTCCTGTTAAACTGCCACATTTTATGAAATAAAAAAAAGAGATCATCCAACAAAAAAAATTATTTACAAACTGCAAACGAATATGAATCCCATTTATATTTTAAATGTTTTTTTTACTGTTTTAGATAAGTTCAAACACATTTTTTAAAGTTTTAAATTTCTAGTAATTTCTACAATGCTGAGTATTGTTGCCTGAGGACTGAATGATGATTTTACATTGCGACTCTAAGGTTTCTGGCATTTCAGCTTTAAGAAGCCAATGTTCACTTTGAATTAAAGTCTAAACTTTTGCAAATGTGCTCAATAAGTTTCAATTTATCAAACAAAAGTTTTCAAAATCACACTTTAATGTCTAAGAATTAAAATATATATATATATATTTCTGTTTTTATGGGCCAAGTTACACCTTACAAATGGGACAGAGAACCAAGTAGGTCTGTGTTCCATACTCATTCTTTTTATTTCAACTATGATACACAGCTTGTTTCAAAAAGTGTAAATATCTTTAAAAATATTAAGCCAGACAAATCATTCAATTTATATATCAAATAAAGAGTGTTGCAAGGGATATCTTTCCTGTAAAGGTAATAAAAACACCAAATGTGAAGTTATGTTTATTTACACTAAAAGACATAAGTAAGTACTTTTGTACTTTAGCATAAGTAATAAATATAAAAGTTACATGGGTATTTTAGGAACAAAAAATAAACTAAAAATATCTGTGAACAAACAGGTTAAGTACTTAATTATCTCATTTTCTTTTTCATTAAAGTCAATGAATATTTGATAAGTTTGATAACTCTGTGGAAAATGTAACCATGTTTTTATATGAAATAGAACTTTTCTTATTGCTTCTGATAATTTTTCAATATTTCACTTAGTCTTAATTAATAAAATTCCATGGTTTGGCTATGCTTTTTTTTAAAGAAATCGGTTTGATACTTAGCAGTGTACTTCTTTAAAGCTTTATTACAAAATTTTAACAAGATATATAATTTTCCTTATTGCAGACAAAACACATTGAAGAAATCAATTTCCTAGAGCAACTCTAAAAAAAATTTATTATTGTTGGATATACATGTTCCAGTTACTCCACGCTTGAAAAATTTATTGGGTAACTGGAATTTACATTTGAAACATGAAGTGAATATGCTTTTAATATCTAATAATATTTATATATTTAAGCTTAGTCTTATAAAAAATAAAATTTAAAAAAATGTTTAATAAAAGCACATACTATATTTTGATAAAAAGTTGAAGTTCACCAAACTGGCACTGTTAAAAACCTTAATTTTTGGCAATTTATTAAGGTAAAGGCAAATTTATGATTGAGCTCAAACAAGTTGTTTTAAAAAATACAGATGGCACTGCAATGTTGCCAGATGCTAAAATTAAAAAAAAAAACACTAACAGCTTACTACAAAATAACCTATAGCTCAGTAACCTCTTTGATCCAGATACTCCAACTTATCTTATAACTTTAAAATGTTTACAATTTTTTATTTTCTGTCTGACATAGGTATTGACAAAATATCATTCACATGCTTTGAGGTGGAAAAAATAACCCCTAATTTACCTTTATCTTCTTTTTAAAAATAGTTAAGTCTAAGTATAACAAATTTTGCACAATATTATTGATTAAAAACAGAGAGGGAGAGAAAAAAAGAAAGAATAAGCTAACATTTAATGTTAGAAATTAAATAGTACACATACAAATAAAGAGAAAAAAAAGCATTGACAAGAAAATTATATTTGTAATTGCATAAATTAAATTTACTAACTGAACAAGCTCTCTTTCCCTTTGTTCCAGTTGCAGCAAGCATGTTGCTAATTCCATGTATAAGTTATTTGCTCTTTCTAACTTTCGCTCATAATGCTCTCTGATATCTTGAGCATGACGGAGTTCCTCTCTTCTTTGTTTTACTAAGTCTTCTTCTACTAATGGTACTCTGCTTTCTTTGTCTTGGAAATTCTGCATATATTCATCAATTTCACGCCTCCATTTTGCCTATAATAAAGCAAATTTCAAATATATAATAAAATAACTACATGCAAATCAATCTCACATTTATAATATGATGAGATAAGATGTGATGATAAAAATACTGTATGTGTCATCAACATTGATTAAAAATTTATAAGTGATATCATAGATCCAATTCCTCTTGAGAATTGCATATATAATCTTATACACATTATTTAGGGAAATTTAGAAGTTATGAGGAAAATTTTAAGGAGGTGATAGAAACAACCTACAACAGCTTCATAGATATAGGAATACATGTAAGAACACAATCCACTTGTTTAATTACACTAAACAGAACTTGTACTTTTGTTCAAAGATATTTAAATGATATTTTCAACAGATTTATCTTATTTTATTTGAAATTTGATGACATAAGTAGAAGATATGGAAAATTTCCACCATCTGCATCCAAATAACTGTGAGATGGATGCTTCATAATTCATTTAATAATAATGGCACATATAGTGTCATTGTCGAAATTAAAGTACATTTTCTGTGATATTATAACACAAAGCAAATTGAAAATTTAGTCTGATGAAAATTTCATGATCTTCATTATTTTAAAAGTTATGAATAAAAATATACTTTCAACTTCGGGTGAAACAGCCCTTATTTTCAGTTGAATAAGTGAATTACATACATACATTCCTAGACAAAAAACTTTTTAGATGGTAAATCCCTTAAAGTATTCCTCTCTCATGAATTCTTGGTCATCATTATATTACAGCATACTTTCAAGGAACAAATGTCATACACCCAAAAGTGAGCAATTTTAGAAAACCAAATGTACAACTTGTTTCAATATATTTTTTTTATTATGAATATTAAAATTACTTTAGATACTGTTTATAGAAGTGTGTTGAAAAGTTAATCAAACTGTCGCGTTATCTATTATTGTGACTTCAGTTAACTTTTATTCCTTACAGCTTTCTTTTTACTTTCTTCTATCTTTACAAGAAGAAAGTATTGGATTCACGAAAATTTTCGACTTCCGGTTTTCGACGGATTTATATGTTTTAGAAGGTCCTGAACACGTTTTGACTATTTTTAGAAAATGTCTGTCTGTGAGTCTGTCCGTCTGTCTGTGAGTCTGTGTGTCTGTCTGTGAGTCTGTCTGTCTGTATGTGACAAAAAAATTGTGGGCGCTCTATCTCAAGAACTAATGCTCTAAATTTAATAAAATTTTATATTCAGTTAGACCTTGATATGAATTAGTGCCTATTGGTTTTTGGTGAAAATTGGCCAGCAGGTGGCGCTGCTGTACTACGTTTTTCATGATTTTCAAGATTGCTATATCTCAAGAACTAATGGATAGAATTTCACCAAACTTCAGATTCTGTGACTCCTTGATATACATAGACGCTGATTAAGTTTTGGTGTAAATTGGCCAGCAGGTGGCGCTGCTATGCCACGTTTTTCTTGATTTTCATGAGAGCTATATCTCAAGAACTAATGCACAGAATTTCACCAAACTTGAGATTCCGCGATACTTTGAGATACATAGCCGCTGATAAGGTTTTGGTGTGAGCTGCCCTATAGGTGGCGCTGCTATGCTACATTTTGCACGATTTTTGCGATTGCTATATCTCAAGAACTAATGCAGAGAACTTCATCAAATTTTAGATTCTGTTACACTAGAATATATAACATAATTAGACGCTGATTACATTTTCGTATTAACCTGGCAACAGGTGGTGCAGCTATGCTGCATTTTGCACGATTTTTCCGATAGCTATATCTCAACAACCAACGCACAGAATTTCATCAAACTTCAGATTTTGTTACAAAATGACGTATAACATAATTACACGATGATTACGCTTTGTTATAAATCCTTCAATTGATCGTGCTGCTGTGCTATATTTTACATGTTTTTTTTAAACTAGCTATATCTCAAGAACTAATGCACAGAATTTCATCAAACTTCAGATTCTTTTACACCATAACATAATTAGACTTTTTTTACATTTTGGCATAAATTGTCCAAGATATGCTGTTGCTGTGCTACGTTTTGCATTTTTCTTGTTATATCTCAAGAACTAATGGACGAAATTCCATCAAATTTCAGATTCTGTTAGGTCTTGACATCAATAGATGCTTATTAGGTTTTAGTATAAATAATCCAACATGAGGCACTACTAAGCTCATTTTCTCAGAATATTAATTAAATTTTGCGTTTTAGGCTTTTTGGATACCAGAATCTCATTAGGCTAGGTCAGATGTTCGAGGAAATTTGATAGTGGGTAACTTTAAAGTCACCACTTTTTATATATATATATATATATATATATATATATATATATATATATATTAAAATGTATTTATGAGATAGAAGAAAGTTTCGGGATTGACACATCCAACTAGTTTTATATAAAAATCAATAAAATGTCAGGCTTTTTCTTATTACTTTTGTACAAATTAGCATGATGTATAAGTGAAATGCTAGTTTTCTATTTAGATTTTGCTGCCTAAAAATCCATAATAATAATATAATAATAAAAACAAACAGATACAGCCCAGCTACAACTAGATATAACAAACATTCTTAATATGAGAATGGCTTTAATAGCCATGAAATCCTGGACGTTTTTCTTATCTATGCTTTTAAATGATATTTCTACAGAAACTAGAAAGTCTTAACTAAATATTTTCACATATTTTATGTTCTTTAGTTTTTAGCATCTTAGGTAGTTGATTGACCTCATACCCCCCCCCTCCCCCTTTTTAAAAGTCAGTCCCACTCAACATAGACACCAACATTTATTTTCAATAATAGTATAAAAAACACCAAAATATACAATAATTGTTTTAATAATAATATCTTTTTTTTTTTTTTTAAGTAAAGTATATTAGATGATTTTATTTTAAGTAAAATAAATTAACAATCAATTAAAATATTATAGAAATAAAGAACACATGTTGTAATGAAAGCTTATAAATAATAATGTAAATCTGTTCAAAACCATTTATACTGCAGGACTTATTATCAGTAAAGAGCAAGTTTTTCAGAGTTTTCTGCAAGTCAATTAAAATAATTTTTTTTAATTTATAATAAAAATATTGCTAAAAGAATTAAAAAAAAATTATTCATAAAGGGTAAAGAATTTGAAAATTTCCATATAAAGTATTTATTTTTGATGAGAGGCTTAAGGAATCTTCTTAAGCAAATGTAAAAATAATTATTGGCATTAAAGATCCATCACATCAAGAAAAATAAATTAAAATGCCTTTCAGCAGTAAATTTGTGCCAAAAAAAAAAACAGTTGATAGTAATTTTATTTCTAACAAAGAAGAGCTTCAAAAAAGTCAATTAAGTAGCTCATCTTAAGTTTCCAATATTCTACTAAAATTAAAAAGTAATATGATGGATGACAAATTTATTAATCTAAATAGCTTCTAAACAAAATTGTTTTATATTTTATAAATATACATCTCATTTATTTTTAAACTGCTCTAAAATATGAAAAATCAATTTCCAATAAAAAGGGAGCTAAAAGAATTGGACATTATAAAATATTAAAAACAAGATTGAAAAAAAACATGAAGTTAAAAATTTTCACTATAAAAGGATGTATGCGAAGAAAGCATGCAAATAAAATTACCTGATTTTGTAAGAATTTTTCTTTAGAAACATCAACAAATTCCTGTGCAGCAGTATCTAAGTATAAACGTATGTGATGAAAAGATGGACGATTTCTCGGTTTTGAACTCCTATTAAAATACATTCATTGATTATTGTTCAAAAAATATTTTTTTTTCAAAAGTATAATTGATGCATTTTAAAAAATTACATTGAAATATATTATTCTCATTAAAATTAAGCTACAGTCAATCTTGTGGAAGCCAAAGAGTTTCTGCACTGAAGACTTGTGGTGAATTACAGATTTTAATGGATTATAGACCATTGTTTTACTTACATATTTTTCCTTTTAGTCAGCTGTATTTATATGAGAATTGAAATGTAAAAAATAGAGATATAGTGCAAAAGTGGCTTGAAATTTCTAAAATTCAAAACAAAGCTGCACGCATATTCAATTTTCATTGGTTATTTGATTCTTCCAATGGTAGCTCAAACTTCAGATTATTTAAAAGACAATATATACAGGGGTTATTTTATTTTTTGCTGACTCATTTTGGCCTGGCTTGTGTTGAATGACAGGCTTTCTCCCAGTGTGTGTAATTATTATTATTATAATGGATGAATTTGTTTTTCTGGTAAGTTTTAAATTTTAGATTTTCTTTCTCTTTTTCATTTCACTTGTTGATTGATTAATTTCCCTTTTATGTAATTATTTTAACTGTTCTTGGTCTCCAGACATGTTGTCAGGTGCTTAATATTGTCTTTTTAAGCATATTGCTGACAAAATAACATATATTTTCTATGAATTAGCATGCATAGCATCTCTGAAGAATCTGTATGCTTCTCATAAATTTATGGTCTCTGCAATTTTGTTTATCCTGTCTGTTTATTTATCTATTTATTTATTATTATTCTAAATATTTTCATATTTGTGATTTCAATTTTATTATATATATATATATATATAGTAGACTTCCTCAAATTTGCAACTCTGAAATCCACAAACGCCTAAAATTTGCAGATCACAGATGTAAACAATGAAACTTTCAGTTCAGATGTAGGGACAAAATTAGAAACCTTATTTTTATACCAATTTCATATGTATTTTAATAGGTAATTCATGTTAATATTATGAACTTGTTCTTTTTTATGAGGGAAAGCAGAATTCATTTATTTGTGAAAAAATTCAAGATATTGCTGATGTCACTGGTAAAAACGCCTTAAAGCTGATAATAGTTTATGTTTTCAGATACTTTTGAAAACTAACAAGTAAATGGGGGTTATCTGGAAGCCAGTCTCAGATTGTCTGGTGTAGGATGTTCTTTAATAGCCAGAAGTTGTAGAATTTAGAATATAAACTTGACAAAGTCGAAATTAATTAGCATCCCACAAAGGAAGCAGATTTGAATTGGAGGGATTCAATTTCTTTTTCCAGGGTGACAAAGCAATTTTTTATTCTGCTTAAATTATAAAAAGTGTCAATAATGTAAAACCTAAAATTATTTTTATTGGTTTTCTTGCAGGTGCTTTTTTCATTGGTTGGTACCCCTTCAGTTAGGTGCTCCATGCAGAGGCACACTTTACACACCCCTTGGACCAATCCTGGTATAAGCTCTCACATGTAGGAATTATGGATTTCAACAAACATATTGCACCCTTGCTACAAAAGTGTCATAACTTTAAAAAAAAAAACCTTGTTTTCAAGAAATGCGAAAAACTGTTTCAGACTGTAGTAGGATCATTGGCCATTTTGCAAATACAACTGCTACTTGGTTGCTGGATTTTAAATGCACTATCTACAATTTTAGGTGGCCGGTAGAGAAGTATAAACCACGTAGAATGACAGCCATACCTCAAAAAGCCCAATTTTTGAGTTATGAAACTTTTGAAGCAAAGGTGCAATATATATATAATCATTGTGCCACAACTTTTTAAATAATTAGACAATATTATGGTACAATTTTTGTCCCTATTACAAATCTAAGAAAGTGTAAAAATTCTCAGTGATAACACAGTTTCACTATTTCTGTAATCTAGCAGTTTCCTTAATATATGCTACTTACTTTAGGATCTGTGGACAATCAAACATAATAAACCAGATTCTACTACTAAAGAATTCCGACTGGATCATTTTTTCAAGTATGTTATTACAGTAGACTCCCTCAAATCTGCACAGCTTGGGACCAGAAGTTGTGGAGATTTTAGAATTTTACAGATTTATGGTCATTGCTTTGTTTGCATTTTCTAAACAGTAATTTGAATATAACTAACAATGCAATCGAAATTTATAATGAATGCTTACAATATAGTAAAATATTAAAATAATTAAGTAAGTTAATAAATTAAAATAAAAAAAATATAGATAATTTTCTAAAATGATAAAATATTAAAAGCAAAGATCAAGTAAATAATCAATAATGTATAATTAAATATTCATTATAAAGATAAGATGCCATTTTCCTAAATTATTCAATGAAACTTGCCCCATAAAAATGAACAACTAATTTACATCAAAATTATAAAATAAGGAAGCTTTATTTCAGGTTTAGCCAGATTTAATAATCAAAAAAGCTTAATTAATGCATAAATACATTTGGAAAAAAGGTTGATTTCTAGTGACAGGAGTATCTTGAAGTTTTTCGGAAATAAATTTATTCTTCCCTCGTGAAACAGTCTGAATTCAGTAATATTGACAAAAATTACAGATTAATATATGTATAGAATTAATATAAAATTAAAAATGTCATATTTTGTCCCTATATCAGAACTGAAAGTTTCATTGTTTACATCTGTAAATTATGTGCAGGTTTGAAAGAGTTTACTGTACCATAAATAAATAAAATACAGATATGGCAGAGCAAAACCAGCTGGTAAACAGTGAAAAAAGAAAATATTAAAGCACCATTCTCTCTTTTTTTAATTACTTAAGTGATAAAACAAAAATTGTTTGTTTTACAATTTTTTTAAGACATTTTGAAAAATATTGAACAGAAAATTAAAAACTACTTACCAACACTGTTTCAAAAGTATGCGAAAAGCTTCAGGACATGAGTCAGGTACAGGTAAATGAAGACTGTTATTTCCAACACCCCAAATGATAGCAGAAGAATCTACATCTTTATATGGTATTTCTCTAGTTAAAAGTTCCCATAATACTACACCAAATGACCTAATTAAAAGGGGGAAAATCTTTATAGTAATTAATTTTTTTTACTTGAATAAATTAAAAAGGTTTTTTTAATTAAAACAACATATATCTAACTTAAAATTCTTAATTTAACTAATGGTTTATGTTTTCACAATATTTTAATTACAGATTTAAATTTAGTTAACATTTATATATACAGTAGAACATTGATCCATTGTTTTTCAAGGGGGTGCAGGAAAAAAAACAATGGATGTGGGAAAACGATGAATGCGAATTAACTTCAAAACACGAAAAAACACAATGTTTATGCATTACTTACGTATTATGCAATGTATACAGTATACTAGCAAATACTAAAAAAACTTTTAAAACTTCTTTTAAAAGTTTTTATCATTTTAATAAATAAAATATCAATAAATATACAGAATATCTTTTGTTTAATATTATTTAATAATTTAATATTATTAATAATAGTTATTTTTAATTAAAATAGTAATTATACATATTTATATGGTTTCTGTTATTAAATGTTACCATTAACTGTATCTCATGTCTTAACAATTAGTGAAATGAGAATGCAAATTTGAAAAAAAAATTTCCCCACATGTTGCCGATTGTATAATGTAAGTTTTTTCTCTTTTCTCATTCTATTATTATTGGTCTAATTATGTGTCTCGTTTTTTCATTGACTTAAATTTTTGTTTTACAATTAACCGGGTTTTATAGAAATTACTTTTGGGATTTTCCTGACTTCTAATCAGAAATTAACCATAACTGATGTGTCTACTTGATAATACCCTTGAAAATGAGCCAAGTACCACAGTTTCCATACTTCATTATTGTTCCAAAATTGCTAACTCCTCTTGTCTTGTCTTGTTTAAGTTTGTTATTTATTGGATTAGTATATATTCATTGTAGATGTTAAATAATAGTAGTATTGTATAATGGTTATATATATACACACATATATATATACAGTAGACTCCGTCAAATCCCCACATCTTGGGACAAGAGGTTGTGCGGATTTTAGAATTTTGCAGATTCTGGTCATTGCTTTGTTTATATTTTTTTTAAAAGTAATTTGAATGTAATTAATAATGAAATCAAAAGCATAATGAATGCTTACAATATACTGAAATATTAAAATAAATAATAAACTAAAAAAATAAAAATTTAGATAATTTTTAAAAAGATTAAAATACTAAAAGCACAGGTCAAGTTAATAATCAATAATGTACAATTAAATATTCATTATTAAAGATGAAATGTGTTTTTTCTAAATTATTAAACAAAACTTGCCTCATAAAAGTACATTACTAATTCACATCAGGTTCATAAAATAAAGAGGCTTTATTTCAGATTTAGCCAGACTTAATAACTAAAAAAGCTTGATTAATACATAAATATATTTGGTAAAATTGTGATTACCAATGATATCAGCAATATCTAGATTTTTCAGAAATAAATTATTCTTCCTTCATGAAAAAACATGAATTCAATAACCTTAACAAAAATTACAAATGAAAAAATATATGGAATTGGTATAAAACTAAAAAAGTCAAATTTTGCACCTACATCTGAACTGAATGTTTCATTGTTTACATCTGTAAATTTTTTGCGGATTTTAGAAGTGCAGATTTGTGAGAGTCTACTTATTTAAACAAATAACATTTATGTTAATTGTTTTATCTTCTAGATTTTTAGTTTATTCATTGGTATCCAAAATTTACAAAACAAACAGTTACATTTCTTAAAATTATTTTCTATATTAAGATTGACAATAAAGATGCTTACAACATAATAAAAATAACACAAACTCTTTAAAAGTCAATTCAGATAAAGTGGTGAAAATTTCATAGTTAAATCAAAAAATAGAAAGAAAGGAGTTGCAAAACAGATTTAATCTTAAATCTGTCTCAAACTGAAAAATGTTGAAAAACAAATGATAAAATTAAACAAAAAATATTAATATGCTGTAAGACTGTTTTCTCATATAAGCAAAGCATGCCTCAAATTACACTATCTAAGAGTTCTGTTTTCTAAATATACTTTGATATGATTAATATAAACATTCACTTATTCATTACAATACTTTTTTTAAATGATGATGTTAATAATTAATGTTAAAGACAATTTAAAAAAATAGGTACTACTTGGTTATCCCATTGACCAAAAAAGAATTGCCAAGCTATAAGATTAAGTGCCAATAATGGATGATCGTGAATGTCACATTCAATGACATTAAATATGACACACGTGTTTAAAATGTCATTAAGTGATTTTTATTTTGACTTTTTATTCGTATTTTTATTAATATTCTATTAATTATTTGTTTTTTGTTTTGTAATTTAAAATAAAAATTATGTCAACATGTATAATTTAGCTATTAGTTTGGCGATTTGTATACTTTGGTGACACTGGTCGACAGGATAACCAAGTAGTACCAAAAATTATATCTAAAAAGAAACTAACGAATTGACAATAAAAAAATAGTTGTTTTAAAAAAAGTGTCTTTAACATCTAAAGTTTTAATTATTTAATAATAAAATATGTAACATATAATGTACAACCATAATGAAGCAAATGTAGATATGCAAAATACTAACCATATATCGACCTTTTCAGAGCAAGGATCATGACGTATCACTTCTGGAGCCATCCATGCAACGGTACCAGCAAATGACATTTTGGTGCTTATATCATTTAATTGCCGACAAGTCCCAAAATCTGATATCTTTAATATCTCATTCATGCTTATAAGGACACTGTTAAAAAAAAAACATATTAAAAAATATATAAAGAAATAAAAAATACGAATTTTTTTTTTTATGTTTGACTAAATTTTAGAAGATAGTTGAGAAGTTCAAAATTTAATAATTTTCACTGAACTTTATTCAGAAGTACAATGACACCAACTACTTCTGCTAATGAATGTTTTCAGTAACATGCTTTTTTCAAAGACTATCTGGCTGAACTAATAACTTTTTTATTGGATGCATGTGCTAACATAATGCTTGCATTTTAATAAGTTAAGTTGTGCTTTGGTTAACAGAGATTTCAACTAAGAAATCTTATTCTGGAACAAATTATAGTTGTTAGCCAAGATATTACTGTCTGGCTCCTATAAGAAAGACTCTAGAACCGGTCTCAGGTCCGTTCTGTTGCCTAGGTAACTGGTCAGTCCACTTTATTCTAGGGATGTCCGGCATTTCCTTTTCTCCCATTCAACCGATCAATTGTCGAATAAACAGTCTTTTTTTTGTCCTAGCGATGAAATTCCCTCCCTATAAGATTTGGAACTTTCGAAAGCAAGAAATCTTCTCAGGGATTTTCTTATCTCGGTCAGACAGTACTGTATTGAATATTCACTGTTGTAGATGTTACCAAGATAAAATGATGCATCAATGCAAGCTTCAGATGAGCAAACCTCATTATATCTTTATATTATTATGAGAATCTCAAAACGACATAAAGATGTAAATTGATTCCCCAACTTTTTGTATCATGTGACAAAAAAGGCCAAACTTGATTGCTAAAATATATCTTTCACTAGTGTAAGGTGTCTAAATATAATGGTTTTATTCTTAACTGTCTCACCATCCTGACTAGGAATGTCAGAGAGAATATATGAAGGTATACACTGTATACCTTCTGGATTTAAAGAAAATTCTAGATACTTTCTGTTTTTCAAATTAAGCCTCAGCCTTGAACATTCATGATTCTAGCATATACACTCTGCCTATTGCATATGCTTTCTACTTTTTATACGACTACAATACTGATCATGACTCCTTAAAAGCACTGACTTTTAATAAAACTTCTATATAATTCAATTTTTTGCAAGTCCAATTTTTTAAAATGTGAAAACACTTTGATTCTTTAAAAAAAATTGCAAAAAGAAAAGAAAAAGAAAAAAAAGTTAAATTGAATTCTTTATCAACAAATGTCAAAAATTTTTCCTATTAAAATTTAAACTGAATCATTATTAATGTACCTTAAAAGTGAAAAAGCAATAAATTGAGAAAAGTTTTTAAATATCAATAACATAAATTTCTAAATTATTTCACAACTCAAAAACTGTCAAAAAATTTCTTTTTTTTTTTTAATTATTATTAATAATTTATATAAAATTTCAGTTCACTAATTATGTATATATGTTAGTATGACAATTGTGTGTACAACATAAAAGTTAAAAAAACATACAAAGAACTTTAATTTTTATACAAAAGAAACGGAATATTTATCATTAATTTCCCTCTGGCCAGACATTCATTTTTCAAGGGGGAAAGCACACTCTTTTATAAATGTGACATTATAAATACATTTATTTATAAACAAAATATTATTAAGCAAGCTATTATAGATCAACTAGTAATAATATCTTTGAAGCAAAATATATGTTATTCTCTGCTCAAATTTTTAACAAATCCCCAACCACTTTAATTTGGAAATTTTCAAGCAATATCAGGGTTTACAACAGAAAAAAATGTAAAGTAAGGATTTTCTCACTTTAACCAAAATCTTAAGGAGGTGTGAAATTTAAGTGTTAACTACACTTTTCATTCTGCAGAAAAGGCAAAGCTTCTATTTCCTTGAAATTTAAAAATTTTGTAAATAAAATAATAGTAAAATGATAAGAAAACATATTTTTATAAGATATTTCAAGAATATTACTGATCTACTTTTAAGCATTTGAAATTTTTGCAGCTACATCAAAAGTAAAAATTTCATGCAAATTTTCATTTGAAGTACAGATGAAATTATTTAAGTTCTTAGTGATTGTGATGGTGTGTATGTGACATATTATTGATTTCTGAATTATTTTTAATTGTAAATCCTGAAATGAAAAAATGCTTAACAGAATCAACACTAATTATTATTATTTCTTACTTTTAAGTTTGCTTGGATAAGATAGGTAATTCAAAAAATGCCAGATTTTTAAACTTTCAAATTTTGTAGATTAATAGAGTTAATCTTTATTTTTACAGAAGGGAGATGTGCAGATGTATGATTATTTTGCAAAGTTATGAGAAATATGTACATAAATCTATTTTATGTTTTAGCAAATTTTTCTTGAATTTATTTTTCTTAAGTTCACAGTCTTCTAAAAATTACTTAAAACTCAAGTACATAATTTCTTTAAAAAATATTAAAGCCAGAAGTATTTATGCACGTCTATTTTTGTGGTAAAAATTGGTTTTTGATAATTTCATTATGTGACTTGTAATCCCATGTTTAAATATCTCCACATGTAAAGAGGATACTTTAGTACATGAAAACATCAATTCACTAATGTTAATCCAATGGGATAATTTTCTTAAAATATCTCAGTTGCATAGCCCTCTAAGCGTCTTGCAAATGGGTAAAATTGTCATGTTGTTTTCTCTGCATTTTATTTTAAATGCTCAGAAATATGATTTTTTTTAAGTTTATATTAAAAAAAAACCCTTAATTACAAATATGAATTTAATCCTTGAGAGTATTAATAATTTGAAAATGCATTGAAAATTCATTAATTCTGTAGAATTATATTATTTTAAGTATTGCTTATATTGCGGTGAAACCTGGAGCTTAGTGAATGGAATATTACATTCCAAACACTTAAAGGGTTAATATTTTTAAATGATTTTATTATTATTATTATTATTGGATAGTTAAGTTTGATATCTATAAAGATCATTTTGTACTTTTTTGATTTTGTTTACAGCTATTTTTAACTTCACTTTTGGAGCCGATTTCAAAAGTAAAAACAACCAACAAACAAAATCAAAAAGTAAAAAATAATTTTAAAATACTAAAATGCAAACAAGATATCTTCTTTTAAAAAAAAAATCTCCCATTCGATTAACATTAACAAGCAGATATTCTTATGTGACTGAAGTAGTTCTTTATTGCTACAATGCATGATTTTTATTTCTCCCCTTCTCTTCTCTCTGCAAAATAAATATGTAATAACTGGATATTGAAGAAGAAAAATAAAAAAATCAAGTGTCAGCTCTCATCCATAATTTAGGAGAAAGTTAAAGTTAATCAAATGACAACTTTATAATCTGAACAATAAATAATGTGGCAAATAAATTGTGCCAAATGGCTAGACCATGCATTGTAGGGTTAACATGGAATTTCATTATTATAGAACACTTCTAGCATTCTCTTAACAGATATTTTTTAAATATCAGAGATTTGCAGTTAAGTGAAAAATGTTATATTTAGTTAGAAGAAAGTCCTGGTTTAGATAATAATTAATATAAATTCTGAAAAAGGCATCAGCAGAAATTTGAATTTTTAATGAGAAATATCGTTCTAAATATTTACGGCATTTACAAAGTGAGAATCAGAATAAAAAATTATGCCTTACAACAAAGAAGAGAAGTTATGTTACTGGCTGGCATTTTCAGACATACATTTTTTTCCCCTCGGGTCAAGATTGCCCACCTTTACTTTCTTCCAAAATTTAGATAAATTTTTTAAAATACCCAACATAAAAAATTTACTACTAATAACTGATAATAGAAAAATAAAATTGAGATAAAGATGATGCTTTTAAATTCACCTTCAAAGGAGCTAGTGTAAAAAGTCTAAAAGAAATATCTTCCATGCAGTAAAATTCAAAACTACCTATATAAAATAAAAATAAATCATAAAAGTAACCAATACAAATGAAAAACAAAACAATAAAACATAAAACTTTTTAGAAATAAAAAAAAACTTAAAAAGCAATTCTACACTGAAAATAAAATAACTAATCAAACTAAAGCAATTAAAAACTGAAAAAAGAAAACTAATAAGTTGGTCTATAATTTTTCAAGAGAGTAACAGACACTGAAAATTTTCAAATACACATTGGAAATATATATCTATATTTTCCTGTAAAGAAAAAAAAATAATGCAATTGTAATAAAAACTCACAAATCAAACTGGTGCAGGTATTAAAACTTATTTCTACAAAAAAAAGTTTTTAATTTAATGAAGATATTTCTAAAGGTCTTTTTATGTCATTATATATTTCTTCACTTTATAAGTGTTAGACAAGAAATTAAGCATGTAAATATGTTATTAGAGTATAAAAAACTTATTTTACAATATTTAAATTCTTGATTTTTAATTCATTATATGCAGCATGTGGTTAATGCTAAAAACAATTCATAACATAAAAAGACAAGAATATAATTTATGTTTAAATTGTTTAGATAACACTGTCTTTTTCTGTTATAAAAATAATGAAAAACAAGCTTTTAGTAATTATTTTGTTTTGTAAGTTCTATATATTTACTAAATAGAATTTAAAACAATTATAGTTATTAAGAACATATGTGCCATTATAATTTATTTTATAATCAAATATTAGCACATCCAAATACTTGATTTCATTTCAGGGCCCCTTTCTATACCATCTCAACAAAATAAACATCTTTGATGCTATTTAAATAACTATGTCTTTAATATTATTTTAATTTAAAAGAAGAAAATATCTATTTATTCAAAACAATACACAGACAAGACAATAAAAAACATTAAAAATATCAGCACAAATTCTCATAATGGAAGATGAAGCAAAATAATTAATTGTCGAAGGAAACCATACACCACAAACACATACAGTACATAATATTTCAACAGATAGAGAGGAAATAAAACCAAATGGATAATATGCTCTTATTTCTAATTGTTTTAATTATTCAGTTATAGCTTCAACAATTTTAAATGTTATCAAAATGTCTACTGCAAGAAAAAATTCGGATTAAGAAATGGAAAACAAATGAATACAGTGTAAAATTTAATCAAAATTTAATGTATATTATATTAGGTAAAATAACTAACTTTGAGTTTGTGTTTGAGAAAGGGGGGGGGGGGGTGTTAATTTGAGACTTATAGCAACCTGGCTTCATAATTAACTTTTTAATTACTTTCTTTTCTTTTAGAATTAAGTTTTGTGAAATATTGTTTAAATAAATACACTTATATATATATATATTTTTTTTTTTCAGATAGATGAAAGCAAATTATTCTAATTCTTCTGCAACTTGAAATCATGATCACTGAGTCCCCTATAGAACCCCCCCCCCCTTCCCTAAAAAAAAATGAATATTTTTTATTGTTTCAAAAGACTTTTTTAATGGACTATGATTTACATGAATTTTCCAGTTTGATTGTAACAAAATAGAAAAAAAAAATGCCCACTTATTTCAGGTACCTTTTCTAACAATGTATTGATATATGCAGGTGGTTATCAAAATAATGGAAACACTTGTGAATGAAAGGGACATTTAAGAATTCCCTTCGTAAGCATTAAAATATAATCTTAGCTACCAGATTTTTTTTAATATAAAAAGTACATGTATTAGGTAGTATGAGAGAGCTCTAGAAGAGTTGTCTACGTTTTGATTTTTTTTGTCAGAAGCGTAAAATGTCAGACCTCACAGATTTTCAAAGAGGCCAAATTGTAGGAGCCCGACTAGCTGAGCAATGGTGACCGAAACATCCCAGCTTATAGGCATTTCTAGAGGTACGGTGTCTAAAGTCATGACAGCATACACACAGCGCAGAAAGACAAGCTCAGCAAAGCAAAATAGTGGACGGAAGGAGAAGCTGAGTGGAAGAGACTGACGGGTATTGAAGCGGATTGTAATGTCTAAAAAGAAAACAACTGCAGCCAAAGTGACCGCAGACCTCAATCAGCATCTGGATTCTCCAGTGTCAACAATTACAGTTCGGAGATACCTTCATAAAGAGAACATTTACAGCAGAACAGCAATTCCCAAGCCACTTGTCACAGATGCTAATGTCAAATGTCGTGTAGAGTGGTACCACAACCACAAAACCTGGTCGATTGATAAGTGGAAGACTGTTATATAGTCAGATGAATCATCTTTCACATTTTCCCCCACAACAGGACGGGTACATGTCTGGAGAACACCTGCACAAGCATATGATCCTGATTGCCTCCGTCCAACTGTCAAGCATGGAGGTGGATCGGTCATGGTATGGGCAGCCGTGTCATGGTTCTCTGCTGGTCCAATCGTAACCCTGAAAGGAAGGATCACTGGGGAGAAGTATAGAGAAGTTTTAACTGACCAGGTCCATCCCATGATGCAAATTTTGTTTCCTGCAGGAGATGGAATTTTCCAGGATGATAATGCCCCTATTCATGCAGCCAGAGTTGTCCAATCACGGTTTGATGAACATGAGGATGAGGTGGAACATCTACCTTGGCCCGCACAGTCCCCAGACCTCAGCATAATCGAACCGATGTGGTCTATTTTAGAGCTTTCAATCCGGAATCGATGTCCTCCACCAGCATCTCTCACAGAACTTTCACAATATCTCCATGAAGAATGGTACAATATTCCTCTAAACACTATTCAGAATTTGTATGATTCGATTCCCAGGCGAATCCAAGCTGTATTACATGCCAAAGGCGGTCCTACACCATATTAATAAAGAATTCCTTCAAAATCTAGGATGTTTCCATTATTTTGATAACCATCTGTATATATATGTATATATATATTTAAATTTGATTTAAAAAAATCTTTTTTTTGTGTGTTTTCCACTTCTTTTTTAATTTTTCTGTTTATTCTATATTTTATTAACTGCCGTGCCCACTTTCTGCATCCCCAATATCATTTGGAAAGATTTTCTTATAAAAATATAAAATTTTCAACATTTATTTTAGGTATGTTTAAGATTATTATCATGGGATCAGACAAAGCTAGTACTTAATTAAAATTGGAAAATATTTAGAAATTTTTACTTTGGTGATTTAAGATCTCTATGCACAATCCTATTCTGATGAAGATATTCCATTCCAGAAACAATCTGACGACACCAATCTAGAGTTTTGTCAGGTGGTACATCTTGATCACTACGTAGCATCTCATACAGTTGGCCATATGGGCAAAATTCCATTATTATACAGTAACATGGAGACTGAGTGCATACACCTCTAATAGAAGTTGCAAAAACAAAAGATAATTAATTCACATATAATTACAAATTGCAGCATCTTTAAAAAATAATGTACACCATGCATTAAAATTACATGAAAAAAATGTTAAAGCTGTTTATTACAATTTTCACTATGAATAAATCAAATTATGTTTAGTCAAATTATATCAAATTATAAATGGTGATTTAGAATATAGAACAAAAATATTCTTTTTAATCAAATTTTGATATTTAAACTAATTTTTAATTTACTTAAGAAATAATGCAGTAAATAATATATGCATATATAAATATATTTTTAAAGTTAAAATTGAAATTATAAATCATTTAACATTAGAAAGAATCTCAAACATTTAAAAAAAAAAAAAAATAAACAATGTTTCAAATAAAAGAAAATGAATTAGAAAATAATTCATTTATTTTTTCTCTCTAACCAAAACATGTTTACAGATAGATTTACAAGAACAAAGTTAGATTTACTACTGTACATTTACATAATAAGACATGTTCATAATAAGCTGAGACATATTGGCATTTAATTTTAAATTAAATTAATGATTACATGACCAAAGTGTTGATTAAATTACATAATGATTTAAGTAACATTTAAATTTTAGAATGCCAATGTCCTCAGCATTTAAACATATGCTTGTATGCAGTGTTCTCGCTGACATTTGACGAAAGTTAGTAATTTGGCTAATTAAAAATAAAAACATTCGCCAAATGAAAAAAAGTATTAGCAAAATAGATTGGCCGTGTAGCAGAAAAAAAAAGCTTTTAATTCTTTAAAGTATTCCCTTAGTATCAATATGTTCTAAAATAACCCAAGTTTTTATAACTGTAACAGCTATTGTTATTAATCTAATTTCAACTTTCCGCTGCAAATATATTAAAAATATTTATATAATAAATATATATCCATATGTATGAAAAACAAAAAAGAAAAAAAAGAGAAAGCAAAAATTGAGCACTAGGAATTTGGCGAATCAAATCGCTTGTTGACTCGCCAAACAGGGTTGGCACGGTTTTAACCATGGTTTAAACCACGGTTTAAACCAATTGGTTTTTTTCTCAAAAAAACCAATTGGTTTTTTTCAAAAAAAAACCTAATGATATTTTCTCATTTTTATTTACAATTTAAGACTTACAAATTATTGGATGTAAATATTATCTACGTTTAACACTTTATTTCAGCAAAAAGTATTAAATATAGTGATTCTAGGGGGTTTTTTTTATGTATAGGATGAAATTGAGTATGCATTGATGATCATATTCCATTACTCTAAAGAAAAATCTTAGAATATGTGAATTGATCAAAGATAAAATGGATTAAAAATAGGTATTCTGTATTTAGTATAAAATATTTTCATTTAAAAAATGCAGATTATTTAAAGCAATCTATTCTATCATAGCATGCACAATGCTTTTGAATATGGAGCTATAACTGGGTGATGTTTAAGATTTTAGTGAAACTATAAAAGAATTTTTTTTTTTTTTTCTATTGGGGAGATTATCTTTAAGAATTAAAATCAAAATATGAAGTTGAATGAGTATTCAAAAATTGGGTGCTAGTTATAGTATTTTAACAATAACAAATTATTTTTTTCCCCTCAGTTATCTGCTAAATCTAATGACCATAAATGTTGATATCAAATTGTCTCCCAAAACACAAAACCCCCCAAGAACAATCTCAAATTTATTATTATTTTTTAAATTGTAGAAAAGAATATTATATTCACAAACTACATCAAATGTTTCTTATAAGTAATAAAAAGATTATTTATAAAGATTTTCAAAGCACCAATGTTTCACTGTGTAGAGTAGCTTATTGTTTGAACATAAGACTTTACTAATAACTATTTAAATTAAAATATGATTTTTTACAATTTTCTACATAATTAACTATAATTATTTAATTTAAATTATTTTCAAATGCATTTATACTACTTATAATTCAACAATGTCTATTTGTATCAATAAATATGCATGTATATGTAATAAAAAAGGATGTTTTAAAAAAACCCGGTTTAAACCAAAAAAACCGTTTTTTTTTTGTTTTTTTCTAACCCTGTCGCCAAATGAAGAATTAAGTCGCAATTTGGCGCATTGGCGAGTGACAGCGAGAACACTGCTTGTATGGATATCTACATGATGTTTCCTATAGAAGATGGTTTATGTAACAACTATAGTTTTTCTAAATAGAAACACAAAAAAATTCAGTTGCATTTCCATTTATGCACAGTAATTATTTGAAATATTTCAATGTCATCATATAAAGGGCAAAATTAGCACTAGCCACCGGCCACAGGGCCAGTAAATGAGAAAAAGTGGCCAGTGAAAAATTGTCTTGTCAGCGGCCACCTTGTGGCCACATTTTTACAAGGAGAGAATGCAATTTACTTACATTTCATCAGAAATTCTGCTTTTTTACGTTTCAATATATTTATATTAACATATTTATTTAGGCTACTCAATTTTAGATTAATACTTATAGAAATTTTACTGCTTAGTATTTTTAAATAAAAAAGTGGCCGCTGGTTTAAATAAAGTGGCCACTTAAAAAACTAGTCTTACTGGCCAGTGGCCACTAAAGAAATTTCCCAATTTTGGCCTATATCATCATACTGTTTCAAACTTAATAAAAAAATGACAGATGTTATTGGGATAAGTCACAACATGTTTGTCATAGAAAACATTGTCCATAACATTTATTGCTATTATGCAAAATCATAGAAAAAAAAAAACCTGAATGCATTACAGTTTATGTCCTGTTATTCCAATGATATAAACAAATTCTAATGACATTATAAATTCCTAAAACTAAAGGAATACTAAAAAAAAGTGTAGAAAATTATGCAAGACAGTCATGCATGCACATAAAATGGGCAGTATTATATATTTTAAAATGTAATGCAGAAAACAAGAGACAAAAAACCATGTATCAGAATTTTAATTCTTTGAATTGATGTAATGAATACAAAGAATAGCTCAAAGAAATCAATTTAGATGCCTATAAATGGTAAAAAGAGTGTTTGAAGATTATGAAGGATTTTTAAAATGGCTTTATGTCTCCTCAAGCAGTTAAAATTGTTGCATATCCGTTTTCTATAGATGGAACAAGTTTGTTGATGAAACTGGGAAATTCTATTCCACTCTTCAAGTTTTGGATAGTCAATGGAGGCATTAATATTTTGCAATGCATCAGCCAAGTGTGCCCCACACATGTTGAATTTAATTTAAGTCAAAGCATGCTTGCCACATTACATGCTGTATTGTTTCCATTTCAAGTATATTCTTTACAAGTTGACATCTAACATTTCTTGTTTCTTGGAACTGATTTTACTTTTGGCTACACTTAAAAGTTTGTCTGTTTTATTTTAAGGTAGTTATCAATAGACTTATCTATATTATAAAGGCCAAACATATCTCTGCGTAATGCACACGTCATTTTGCAAATGGCAACACTTTGAAATTTGAAATGAAATTTCAGTTTTGCAATTTTTGCTACTTCGAAATTTTAAACTTCTAACCATCACATATCTTCGATTTTTATACCATCGTGTAGGGGGAAAAGTGCACTTTTAAATGAAATTTGTTTGAAAACTTTATTTTAATTTATTTTTGAGATATAATTTTTTTGTAGTTTTTAATACCATTTTTGTAATTTTGGCAACAGTAGTGTTCCATTTCTATTGAAAGGGGAAAAAAGCCGGAGATTACTGTATTTTTTTTGTTGTCATTTTCTCATAAAAAGTGAAACATTTTAAACCTAAAATACATTGTATGTCAAAAAATATCATTTGTTATAAAATGTTATGGTTATAATTTTTTCCCAAGTGAATTTTGGGTTTACTTTGTTTTTATTTATCAATTAAATAATGCTTAGTTATTACAAACTTACTTTACACACAATACAACACTTTGTTTTTACAAAAATGTATTTTAAAGAATAGTTGTGTGACTTATTTTTCCCACTTTTTCTTAATTCGTATCAAATAGCTGAAAGAATGACAAATGTATTAGGTAATTCGTGTATAAAATCATTTTCCGAATTTTAAAGAAATATAAATGAATGATTTCCAATAAATCATGTAGCTATTAATAATCAATAGCTATTAATAATCAATTATTAATCAATTAATAACAAATTTATGTAGCTATTAGTAATCAAATGAAGGCATATGAATCATTTGATACCCAATTTGCTTCTGGAATAACGACAATGCATTTTTGCTGGGTTTCTGCGACAATGACCTGACCTCATATGTACACTTTTCTATAAATGTTGTTTAAGGCCCCTGTCCTTGCTTGAGGAAACGCTCGCGAGCTAATGCTATTCCTATGGGGAAGCATTTTTCTAATAACTCTTTCGCATTTTGACATTTTTCAATAATTTTTTTTGCATTGGATAGCTGAGGTGCATGCCGACAGCACACCTTTTTTACTTTTTCGATTTTGGTTGCAGATATTTTTTTTTTAAAAGCACTTTTAGTTTCGAAACCGGTTTTGAAAGTGAAACTAACTTTGTTAAAAATATCTGCAACCAAAATCAAAAAAGTAAAAATGGTGCGCTGTCAGCATGCACCTCAGCTATCCAATGCAAAAAAAAATATTGGAAAATGTCAAAATGCGAAAGAGTTATAAGAAAAATGCTTCCCCATAGGAATAGCATTAGCTTGCGAGCGTTTCCTGAGCGAGGACAGGGGCCTTAAGAATGAATCGTAATATACAGGAATGTTTTAGCGGATGCAAATGACGTCTTTTTTTTAAGATAAAATGTGTATTTTAATTCTTAAAACTGAGATAGGTTTTGTAGAAATGTGGCATTTTCATCACAGATTCTTTGAAATACTTCACTGTTTAAAACAACGTAATCGAAATCACAGAGTAATAAAATGCAATGTTTTACAAAATTTTAGAATGTCTTTATGGAAGATCAGTGATATACAGTGTGCATGTGATCAGAAATCTTTGTCCAAAAATAGCAATTTATGTTACAGAACTTGGCGATTCTCGACTGGAAGAATTTGCTTTGCTGAGTTTGTTAAGCAAATAATGATCTTGGCAATAATTCAAGTACAAGATTTTAAAAGTCACCATTTTACCTTATGTGACGTAACAGAGTTATGTCTATTGTATTTATTGCATGCACTTATTTCAGAAAATTTCATTTACACTTAAAGCAATATAAATAGTTTAGTATAAGTTTTCAGCTAATAACAATCAACACTTTAAATTTTAAATTAAAATGATTTTAAAATGATCAAATTAAAATATATATATATATATATATATTTTTTTTTTAAAAGGTGAATACACATATGAGAGGTGCATTTGTAAATTTTGAGATGATGAAGATAATGTCAGGTTTCGATTTCACTGGGAAAAAGTCTATGATTGAGTCAAAGTGGAATAAATTTTGTTGTTTTTCCTTTTGGAATACCAAGCATACGAGCCTTAATAACTGTATCATAACTGATTGATCATTATTATATTTTACTACTTACATATATGATTAAAGTTTAATATTTATAATTTGTACAAGTGAGTTTTATAGAAATAGCAAATAGTTTATTTTAGTTTAAATATAATTTGTTTAAGAGTTAGATTTACCATTTGTTTAGAGTTAGACTTACTAATATAAGGTGCATTTTTATGGTAACTAATTTCGTAGATTTATTACGAATACATGAAATAGTTCCTATTTAAACATTTTCTTTCATTGAAATTTGACAGGTTCTACTTTGTTTGGATAATATCAATAAAACCATGTGTTCCCCTACCTTGTTTGAGTGATTTATATTGATAAAAGTAAAGAAAATTTAATAAAATATTAAACAAGTGGTGTATGAATATTTTGTAAAATGCAAGTACATAACATTTTGTCATTCTGTATTTTAGAAAGGTAATCCTCAAAATCAAGGTTTGTCAAGGTTGGTGACTTACGGAGAAATTTTACAGAAAATTAATTCACAAAAAACCAGTGCAGATTTAATGATATTCCTGTTCAAATTTGTTTAGTCATCAATTTATCTAGCATCTAGCATTGATGAAAAAGGTTGGAAATGTTATATTATTAATCCCTTCATCATAGGCATGATAAGGACACATGTTATATATATAGGAAATGTAAAATTCTTAACTTTATTACTACCATTTCATATAGTAATTTTTGCCTTTTTTAATTACAGAATTTCTGGAATTAGATAAAGCAAAGATTACTATTCAGAAATAATGCTACTTGAAAATTAAAAGTTTAATATGTGTTGCTGATCGCATAGAAGTAAAATATGTAGAACAATATTTCAAACACAATTAAAAGCAAAATTTATAACCAGTACTTTCTTAATTTGAAACATTGTGATGATTACACCAACATTAAATTCATTTATCCAGAACAGAACATAAGAGATATTGACCAGAGACTCTTACAAATTCTTTACAGAAATTTTTCATGAAGCTTTATAGAGTTTTGTAGAATTCCATATTTTTTTCTTCTATGAAATCATTTCTATGTAAAACTCTTCTGCATAAATCTTTAAATATTGTTATAGAAGTTTTTTATAAAATATTTTACATAGAATTTTAAATAGGTATTGCTGTAGTAAAATTTTATATAGATCTCTGCAGTTAATAATGTAGAACTGTTTGTACTAAAAAAATATATACTATATAAACGTATAAATATATTGTTTATTAATATGTAACTAAAAAACTGTTTTTTATTCATAATATAGGGGAAAAAAGAATTGCTTTGTATTATATATAAAAGTACTTATTCATTTTACATAATTTTTATAAAGGAAATATATTTTTTTGAAAAAAGTAATAAAACTTTTAATTAATTAAAATAATTTTTTTTCTGACTGACTATAAAAAACACTGATAAATTTTAGAATTTATGTTTAACTAACGTGATATAGTAATATAACTGAATAATAAATTAATGCTCAGTAAGCTTTTCTATAAATGTTCTATAGAATTTTCTATAAATATTTTATAGGATTTTCTATTGGGTGTTGTATAAGATTTTCTATAGAATGTTTTACAGAAAAGTTTTTTTAAAAGTTTACAATTTCCTATTTGAAAAAAATAAATAAATAAAGACATTTTTATAGCATTCTATATGAATTTAATATTTTTTTCCTTATAGAACTCTACAGAAAATTTTTGCAAGGGAAAATATAAAGTTATTTAGTATACATGCAAAAATTCTGACAAGAAACATACTTAAAAGTAACAATGTTGGGATGCCTCAGATGCCTTAGATGTTTAATATCAGTTTCTTCTTTCTCTCGAACTTTCTTCACAGCTACCAACTCACCGTCTAACTCGCCCAAAAATACGGCACCCTGAGCTCCACTGCCAACCCATTGCAAATCTTGAATATTTTCAAATGGAATTTCCCATTCATCTGTAAAATAATTTCATATTTTTATAAATTAGTCAACATAATCAACTGATTCTTTCATAAAAAATATTTAAAAAAAAAGGAAAATATTTTTTTACATCATATTAAATGTAAAATGAACTAAAACTGAAAGAATATCTTTATCATAGGTACTCACCAGAGATGAGGAATTGCATAAATTAAGGTGAGTTAATTTTTACGCACACTTTTACTTATCTGGTAGAGAGGGGGGAAAAGTAAAATCCTGTGATATCCTGCTAGGAAATTATTTATCCTTCTCGTTCATTTAAATTTTAAAATTTCAATATATATACAGGGTGGTTAGTTATTAATGTCAGGTGTTCAGAGCCCTCTAGCGAGTAAAGTTTTGGTCAAAACATAACCAAATTTGATCAGCATACATAATAGACCATGGGATTTCGAATTCTTAAAAAAAATTTTAAATAAAAAGTTTTAAAAATCACCACTAAGGGCAATTTTAACGTTGTTTACCGACTAAAATGCATTAATTTGCATAAAATCAGTTGTGTATAGCAATCATGAGTTAAAAGGAAAGACTGGGAGAGTTCTCATCATTATCAACTCTCACCATACTTTGCTAGACAAGCTGTGTTGTCAGCAGAACGAGAATTGCAATGATACGCATCCTGAATTTCACCGATTACAGAATTTGCCAAAAGAACCGATGAGCGTAACAAATTTATAAAAGATGATTTATCGATTTGAAACTATGCGGCAACAAGGCCTAGGACGCAAAGTGACTAGTCAATAACAAGTTGACGAAGTTGTAACTGCTATTGTCGAACAAGAGATGAAAAATGTGCAGGTACCATCAGCGCTCGGGCAGTATTCCAGCAGTATGAAATTGATCTGTACTGTATTTTTTGTCATGTAATCATTCAACATTTACACTAATACACTTTTGGTGTGCCAAAATTGCTGATTTTATGCAAATTAAATGCATTTTAGCTAAAATTGCCCCTAGTAGCGATTTTTTAAACTTTTTATTTTCTTTCTAAGAATTCGAAATCCCATGGTCTACTATGTATAATGATCAAATTTGATGTTTTGCCCAAAACTTTACTCGCTAGAGGGCTCTGAACACCTGATGTTAATAACTAACCACCCTGTATATATATATATATATATTTAGCATGGTTATTTATTTTTTCATAAGCTCAAATTTTCAAACTTTTCCAGTCAT
The DNA here is from genome assembly GCA_964019185.1 of Maratus speculifer. Lineage (NCBI taxonomy): Eukaryota > Metazoa > Arthropoda > Arachnida > Araneae > Salticidae > Maratus > Maratus speculifer. Next base: position 385,512,458 of record OZ025292.1, read on the forward strand.
AAGTTACAATGAGTAAAGAATACTTTTTATATTATTCCAAATTTTTTGAAATTTTAACACAAATTTTAAAATACAGTCAAAGATCTATAATCCGCACACCTATAATCCACTATTTTCTATAATTCACATTATTTTACGAATGTAATCAATGAAATAAACAGTTAAAAATTTTACAAATTAGTGATCCAAAAACGTTTTTTTTTTTTTTTTTAATTTAAAAAAAATGAGAAAACAATGAGGAAACAGTGAATTATGGGTGTGCGGATTATAGATCTTTGACTGTATTCATGATTGTCTTCAAAATATTTAAGCTTACAGAAAGATATAGAGCCTTCTTATATATAGGCTAATGTAACCATTAATTGTATTATATATATATATCAACATTGCCTTGTCTCTGTATTTCATATTGTTGAAATATGTTGCTCTGCATACATATTGTTGAAATTCCCACATAGCAGTGCCACCAATTAGATGCTTTACAATCAGAATCTGAAGTTTTATGAAAATCTATCCATTAGTTTTTAAGATATAGCTATAGCAAAAATCATGATATAGGAAGTATAGCAGCACCACCTGTTGGACAATTTATACCAAAAAATAATCAGAACCAGTTTATATCAGGGAATAACTTAATAAAAATTTTTATTGAATTCTGTTCATTAGTTCTTGATATAAAGTGCGGTAAAATATGTGTCACTTAGACACACAGATAGACATTTTGCAAAAACATGTTTTTGTTCTCTGTTCCCTATAAATCTGCCGAAAACTGGAATTAGAAAATTTTCATGAACTACTATTTTCTTCTTGTAAAGATAGAAGAAAATAAAAATTACACAATTATTTGATTTAAAAATTAAAAATATTAATTAAAATTAGTTAATAAAATAAATCATTTATAAATGTATACAATGATAAAAAATATTTTAATTTGTAAATAATGAATTTTGTAAATATTATCAATACTTTTTAAAGGACTTTCCCTCTTTTATGTAAATACCTATACTATATGAGTCCTACAAAATTTTATACTCAGGAGTGCAATTATCACTTTGTGCTCTGAAAAATAAATAATAACAAATAAATTGGACACTGGTACTACAATACATTAAGAATTGTGGCCAGCAGTGCCGAATTCTTTTTTTTTTTTTTTTTTACTATGGGCTTTGAGATGCTATATAGTGTAAGTCTAGTAAGGTGATCAAGTTAATGTGAAACCCTCAGGAGGGCATAATTTGAGCCCACCGGAGCTCATAAATACTGGACTCTGAAGCCCAGTGAAACAGCACTTTTTTTTTTTTGGAGGGGGAAGGGAGGGTAATCACAAACACTGTCATTTTGAGGCTCTGCTCTGTATGTTACAAAGTCCCTATCATTTGTAAGTAGTAGCCATGCATTGTTATTTTGATAGAAAATAATCAAGCAGAGTTTCCCTTTTTCTGTAAAAGCAGCGAATCTTTTCAATAATGATATCAAATTTTTAATTTAATCTCATTTTCAGGGGCACACCACAAAAGATTGTTAAGCAGAAGGAATTGATTACAGTTTAAAATATGCATCTTTTACAGCAAAAAAGTTGTTCTATTTATCACATATAAATATTAATTTCTATAAACTTCATTCATTTTTTCATAAAAATGCATAGTTACAAACTACTCCTTTTTTTTGTTTATGTTAACATGATCCGAATCATAATCCTCATCAAATTTCATCCCAGGATTCTGCAATTAATATTAAAATTAGACAAATATTTCTATTCGGTAGGACTGATAAATAAAAAAGTAGAATAGTTTATAGATAATTAAATATTTTTATTTTGCTTAAAAAAAAAAAAAAAAAAAAAGTTTTAAATTTTGCAAAAAATGTATGAAGTATAAATTAGGGATGCACCGAATATTCAATATCTATTCGGTATTCGGCCTATTTGGCCATGTTACCGAATATTCGGTTAGGCCGAATATCAAACTATTCAGTTAAGCCAAATATTCGGGTTGGCCGAATATGAAACTATTCAGCAATTCTTCTTATATTCTGATTTCTTGTGTAATTTACACACTATAGTGCATTCGCACCATCGCTATAGGGCTGCGTTTTTTCAAATGTAGGGCAAGAAGGGTGCAATTTTTTTGAATGAGCGACCAGAGGGGCACTAGTTTTTGGATGAGGGGCAAGAGGGGCACTGTTTATTAAACTAAAGGGGAGGAAGGGCGGAGCGCCCCCCTGAAACCCTCTGGGGGAAACTCTGTTTAAAATAATAAGAAACAAAATCATATTTAAATAAAATAGAATGTTTTTACATTATTTATTTGTTTTTTGTAAAGTATAACTTAAGAAAACTAACTATGAGAGGAATAAAAATGGTGATTTATTAGGATTCTCCTTAGGAATAAATAAATGTTTTGCAAATGCAAGTTCCCAAATTTTGTTTAGTAAATAATCTTTACTCAAATAAAAATCCTTAAACAAGAAAAATAAAACTTTTGAGAATAATAATTGCTATAAAGGTAATTTTTGTTCATGAAACCATAATCAACTTATTGAGTCATAAATGCATTGTATTTCATCTCACACTAGGTCAAACTTATGTTTTCATTTGTTGCATTAACAATAAGTAAGATATCATATTTTCAACTCACATACTTTGATTTCTGTAAAATATGATATGATGGGAAGAGTGTAAAATGCCATCATTCATAAGAAAAGAACTATGAGCTAGAATATTCCTTTATTCAAAATTAAATTAAAAGTATTTGTACTTTATATTTAAAAAAAAAAAAAAAAATCTGCCTTGAGTTATTGAAGAAGGACAACAAAGAGACTGTAAAGTTTTTCTTCGACCATTTTTTCCTTATTTCTCTTTTATTTTAAAATGTTTGTTTTAATTCGAAGAAGAAACCATGATATTTAAAATTTTATTGATTTAAAAAGTCTCATAATTGTGTTTAAAAAGTAACGTTTTAATACCTTTAAACTTTTAAATATAAAAAGTATTTGGAAAGCCGAATATTTGGTATTTGGCCCAACAATTACTATTCGGCTTGCCGAATATTTGGTATTCGGTTTGTCTATTGGCCGAATATTTGGCATTCGGCCAAAATCACTATTCGGTACATCCCTAGTATAAATATACAGATTGGAGAAGGGGTGGAAGCAACAATTGTTAGTACTGTAGAACACAAGGACTTTAGTACTTTTTTAATTAGAAATTAAGCCCTGACTCCTAGTGTCAGTTCCCATAGGTACTCATTTTATCAATTCCAAAAATATGAAAAATTGAGTGAATTTTGCCAAATTCAGAATGTCAAACTTGCCCATTCAGCTACAGATCTTTTAGTTACTGCTAATACATTAATAATATAGCAACATTAATAATAATTACCAGCATCCGTGGCATCAGCACCAGAAGTTTTTCCGAGAATACCCCACACAGGACGAAGGCAAACCAAAAGACCATCGAACCAACCATTTTTGGCTCTCATATTGGGGAAAAAACTAGAAGTACCAGAAACTGTTGATGGAGATCGAACAGTTGAAAATGCAGCAGGACTGCTATTAGTACAAGTGACAGCAGATGCACTAGCAACTGCTGAAGATACAACAAGGGGAGTGCTAATTGGTGCAGGAGGAGAGATCACAGCTGAATTCTCAGGAGGAGTATTAGAGGATTTAGATGAATCTTCCTCTTTCATACATAACAGACTGCAAAAAAATACTAAATCAGTTTTAAAAAAGCACACTTAAATTAAAAAAAAAAAACATATTTATGTAAAATTTTAAACATGAATCAAAAAAGTGCAGTATATGAAATACAGTGGACAGCGCTGAAACAAGACTTTTTTGCACCCAGGGCATACATAGATTATGGTATATACTATAGCTTTCTTGAGAAACAGAAAGTATACAGTGTTCCTTTAAAAAATCTAGAAGGCATAAGGCGTATACTCCCATATACACTCCATTAAATCTCTGACAGATAATAAAAATGCCAGATAGTTGTGAATTCAGATAATTGGGACTCTATTAATTTACTACACAAAAAAGTAGAGATATTGTATAAAATTTTCAAATGAATTTGCAAGCATATTAAAAATAAAGTAGGAGTTTGATACTTATTAAAACTTTTTGGTTCAAAAAAGGACAGGGAATGGGAGTGGGACATGATTACTGTGATCTTTCCCTTGGATCCATCCTTACCTCAATGGAAACAATTTTAACAACCATTAGATGCAAAATAATTAAGTCTAAGCCACTTTGTGCATTTGCTTGAGGTCTAATTTTCTTTTTTATTATTTAGGGTAGAAAATAGAACATTTTCATAAACAAAAAGCAAATTATACTACCAGTACATATGAAATGTTGTTTAGATTCAAGAAGTAAATCTAAAAATCATTTTTATCTTAATATTTTGACACAATAAAGTGCATAAAGAGTATTATTAAAAAATTAACAAAGATTCCTAACACATTACATTTAACAATTATTTGCAGAAAACATTAGTATACTTCCCTTTTATAAGGTATGAAACAGTGCCGAAACTACCGTATTTTCCGGGAATAACGCCGCGGCGCTAAACTAGATTTTTTTGTTTTGTAAACAAAAGTGCGGCCAATAACTAGGTGTGGCTTGTAAATAGGACTAATTAATTTAAAATTTTTTAAAACAGATCGGCAAATCTAAACTTTCGTTGCTTTCGCTGTAATTATATACATGCACATGGAATTAAAGAATCTGATGCTTAAAATTGATTTTAATTTTCTGAAATGCCGTAAAATCCCGTTAATCCGCCCCCCTCCCAACTTTATAAAAAATTTGAAATTTTCAAAATATCCTGAGAAAGCGCCCTCCCTTCCAAAATAATCGCTGAAAAAACGCCAATTTCGCTAAACAATCATGAAAAATAACCGCAAATTTCTTTAAAGGATCGCAAAAAAATCATGCATTTCACCGAAGTATCCCAAAAAAAACCACATTTTGACAAAAGATTTCAATAAAAACGCGAATTACGTCAAAAAATCTCTAAAAAAGTAAAAATTATGTCAAAAGAACGGTTGAGAAAGGAATGAATCATGATGAAATGAATAAATCCTGAATCTTTAGAAATGTGCGTTTTTTCGAGATTTTTTAATTGATTTCATGGTTTTTGGGATTTTTTTGCAAATTTCTTCTTTTTTCTACGTTTTTCCGACAGAATTTTCGTTAAAAAAAAAAAAAAAAAAAAAAAAAAAAAAAAAAAAAAAACAATTTTTTTCAAGTATTGCTTCAAGTATCAAAATTCATGATTCATCCAAAGATTCACAATTCATTCAATTTATCATGATTCATCCCTGCAAATTTTGTGAAACGATCGTGGAAAAATCCCATGTAAGCACCCCCCTCTAATTATTTTACGATATTTCATCACGTTTGGGGGGGCAGATTAACGGTATTTTATGGTAAGTTCTATCTTAAATATGTCTTCATATGTGAGTTGTAAACGCCGCAGTTACCATGCAAAATTTAAGCTGAATGTTATCAATTTAGCAAAAGTTAACGGGAATCGTGGCGCAGCAAATGGATGAGGTTCCGGTTTCATTGAAATAACTGTACAACAAAAAAAGATAAGTTATTTATTTAAGATCAAAATGTTTTACTTTATATCAGTTAATAATTTTATTTCATTGCTCTAATAATGAATGTGGGAATATACCCGGTGCGGCGTTACACTCGGTGCGGCCTTAAACTAGTTTTTTTTATTTTTAACCAAGTGAGGCGTTATTCCCGGAAAATATGGTAGCCTTTTTTGCACCCGGGGCAAACATGGATTTTGGCACTCCCCACATAAATGCAATATGCATTCTTTATAACAAACACACCAAAGAAAATCTGGATTTGGCACCCTCTTCACCTTCTGTTCTGTTGGCGCCCGGGGCACATGCCCCCTCTAGTTTCGGCCCTGGTATGAAATATGAAAGGGATACACTAATATCCTATTTAGATTTTGGAATAACTCAGCTTTATTCCTTATAAAGTTGGAGTTTGGAAATAACTCAGCATTAAAAAGCATTTCCTAACAAATAACACAAATACAGTAGACTTTCTGAAATCTGCAACCCTAAAATCCACAACTTTCTAAAATCTGCACATAATTTACAGATATAAACAATGAAACATTCAGTTCAGGTACAGGGACAAAAAATGACTTTTTTAGTTTTATATCAATTCCATATGTATTTTAATTTTTAGTTTTTCTTAATATTATTGTATTCAAGTTTTTCAATAAAGGAAGAATAATTTTATTTTTTAAATATTCAAGATATTGATGACAGCACTGGTAATCAGTGGCGCAGCCAAGGGGGGGGGTTTGGGGTTAAAACCCCCCCCAGGATAAGAGATTTTTTTCCCCAGTCATTTATTCAAATTTTTTTCTTTCCTTCTCTCCAGGAAAAACAACCCTTTCAAACAGATTATCGGTTCGAAAGCATTCGAATTCGACAAGCTAAAATCTGTATTTTAAGCCATATCTTCCCTCCCAATAGTCCAACCAAGGGGAAGGGGTTAGATTTTAACCCCCCCCCCCAACACCAGCTTAGGTTCAGATTGTTTTCCCGTGATTTATTCGATTTCCCCCCTTTCTTTTCAAAGACGATATTACCGATTCAAACAATTTATCCGATGCTTTCGGCCGAAATCTGTATTTTAAGTCCCCTTTTCCCTCCCCATTTCTGAGAATCAGGGATATTTCACAAGTGTAGGGGTGACTGAAGTGTCTTTACGGGAAACAAGTTTCTTCACATTCTTTTGTTTTGGTAAGTAAAGATGACCATATGCCTAAAATGCTAAAGTTGTAAAGCTCATTTAAAAGAATAAGCATGTTATAGCTAAGTAGCATTTAGCATACTAAGTAATGTCACTCCCGCAGAGATCGATGATGTTACAACCCCCTCCTTACAGATGTGGATCTCTCAAAGCTGTATATCTCTTTTGTTGTCTTTAGGACTTCTGCTGACGTCAGAAAGAAGAAATAAGCGGAATCCTGTCTTTTTAATGGTTTTTCTATTGACCCAGCTGAACAAGGCAATTCTGCTTTGTATTAACCCATTACGAATTGACACTTTAAAAAAAAACCTTTTATATAAGAGCCTATTTCGTAGAAGATACGCTGGCCGAAACTGGAGGAATAAAATAAATCCACCCCTTTAATTGTCAATCTGTCACTACCAAGAATGAGATGTTACAATGAAATAAGTTTAACTCCCTTCTTTTTGCATCTATTCAGAAATATGTGTTTCAGTTCTCTCTCTCTTTCTTTTTTCTAGTTTCATAATTGTCTGGGTTTGTATTTGTGTGCTTTTTTTTATAGTATAGTGGAAAAAAAAAAAAAAAAGAATATTTCGGTTTTGGATTTGCTACCGCAATGTCCGCTTCAAAACCTGGCAAAAGAAGGATTCAAAATGATATTATATCGTGTTTTGAGAAGAAAAAAAATCTAAAATAGAGAATAAGTATATAAATAATGTAAACACTCCTCAATGTTCAAGTGAAAAGGATCTGGACTCTGTAGATTGCAGTGAAAAATCAACGTTTAATTCTACTCAACCTATTACTGCTGATTTAGGATTAAATAATAATTCTTTGAGAGAAAAACTAATTTTAAAATAGACTGTACTGGCCATGATTTTGGATTATATTTTGGATCTGGAAAACAGGTAAGAAATATTCATTTTCTTAATTTTATGATGCATTTATTATTTACAAAACAGACATGCCTTTTTAGAGTGTAAAATTCTTCAGTTTTTAAGTTCTTAACAGACAGTTCAAATAAGATGGAAGACGTTAAAAAAATAAAAACATTGACAGAATTTCATGATTTTCAAGATAATGTCACAGAGGAAATAATTTTGTGGCACCAATTTTTAGCATCTTATATGGAACAACCCCGGAATGTTATAGATGCTCTTTGTATATGCAATAAAATGCTTTTTCCAAGTATACATATTCTATTAACTATAATGGCTACATTGCCAGTTACCACGTGCTGTAATGAACGCTCTTTCTCAAGATTAAAGATTTTGAAATCGTACTTGAGAAATTCTGTATCAGAAGACAGATTAAATGGCCTAGCGCTAATGTACATCCATAAAGATACATAAATAACAGAAGAAATGTTTTAGATAATCTTGCAAAAAAACCAAGAAAAATGGAAATAAAATTAAAATAAATGTTTTTGTACTAAAGCATGAAATATCATTTTTCATTTTTATTACTTTTCTTGTTTTAATTTTCATTCCTTTTTTCTTGTTTGGTATATTTTGAAAAAAAAAATGTTAATTAATTTGAAGTTAATTTCATTAATTAATTATTATTAATTAATATTAATATTATAATTAAATATAATTAATAATATGTTTAAAATGAAAGACATTTTTGAAAAAAAGCTAAATTTTTGATTTTGAAACCCCCCCCAAAAAGTTTTCCTGGCTGCGCCACTGCTGGTAATCACAACCTTCTTAAAGTATATATTTATGTGTTAATCAAGCTTTTTTTTTGTTATTAAGTCTGGCTAAACCTGAAATAAAACTAGCTTATTTTATGATTTTGATGTGAATTAGTAATGTATCTTTATGAGGCAAGTTTCATTGATTAATTTAAGGAAAATACATTCCATCTTTTAATTGATGATATGTAATATCATCAATTTATCATAAAATTCCTAAAATCATATCATAAAATCAATTTATCATAAACATTTAATATAACGAAAAATTAATCATACATTATTGATTGATAACATGACCTTTGCTTTTAATATTTTGATCATTTAAAAAAATATATCTAACTTTTATTAATTTAGTTCATTACTTATTTCACTATTTTATTATACTGTAAGCATTCATTATACTTTCAATTGCATTATTTATTGCATTCAAATTACTGTTTAAAAATGTAAACAAAGCAATGACCAGAAATCTGCAAAATTCTAAAATCCGCCAAAACTCTGGTCCCAAGCTGTGTGGATTTCAATGATTCTACTGTAGTCACTTAAATGAAAGGGCAACATTCTGATCTTATGTGGCTTACTTTTGTAATCCTATTGTCATATGTACTACTTTATAACATGCCTTATTTAAGCATATTTTAAATTTTAAATAATTTTATTCTCATTGCATGTATTAAAGGATTTAGATATTGAACATTTTGTGTCTGTACTTGTGTGTATTTGATACAATGATAGCTCATAAAGATAGTACAATCTGATGAGATTTTAAAATGTGAACAGAGGTGCTTGAAAGTGTTTATAAAATTTTGCTTTTCTTGACAAATTCAATTTCATCATTTTTTCAATAGTGGCAAGGTCACATTCCCTTACAAAAAGAAAGCATCAAATTAGCTTCACACTACATCAGAAATAAACAAAATCTTCCCAAACCCATTTTTCTCCCAATACTTTTAATCCGCAGAATACAACATAGTACCTTATTAAAAAAAAAAAAAAAAAAATCAAGCAATGTGATGAAATATTAAATTCAGTTTATTATGAAAATGCCTCCTGAATAATTTGACATAAAAAAAATTAAAAGTCATCTGATATGTACAAAATAAAAAGGGAAGAGAAAACACGTATATAAAACATTCAGCAATCTATAACATTTTACCTCTTCTGGAAATCTTCCCTTTCACTGCTACTGCACATAATACCCAAAGACCCCGGTGATGTAAGACTGCTTTCCATTGAGCTTGGAGTCTCAGTTTTAGGTATAGTAGCTGACATTATTAAACTTAGGAATGGTCATTAAAAATGGCAAACATCTGGAAATAAATGGAAAGATAATATATTAATAAAAAGAAAGAAACAGGCAAACTATTAAATTAATAAGTCTCGAAAATACAAGGCCTACTTTTTGTTTAAAAGAATGGTTTTAAATCAGATAGTAGATTATTAAGTGTATAACTTTCTTGCTCTACCCCTTTCACCTCAAGCAAAAAAGCAGTGGAAGGTCATGGAGAAAGGTTCATGCAATAAAAATATAGCAAATGTGCAATGTTTTATTATTTGAGTAAAAAGAACATCGCATTACCGCCAGGGGCGTATTTAAGTAGAATTCATTAGGGGGGCGTAAATGACGATTTTGCCGACTAACTTAAAATATATATGTTTATATCTTTAAAAGTATGTTTCTGTATTTGTATATATGCATCTACCGGATGTCCTAAAATTGACTGACTGATTTTAAAACTCAGTAACTTGCAAATTGTGGTAGCTGTAAAATTAAATTCCTACAAGAGTGTTATGTAAAAATGTAAGATAGCAGGAGTTTTTTACCGCGATTCTCGATTTTAATTTAAAATAGCGGGAATAGATGATACTGTTAGCAAAAGGCGCTAAATCTGAGCCCTTTTGGCCTCTTTTCTCAATTCTGGTGTGAAAGAAAAAGATTAAATATATGCAGTGGACTCCTAATAACAAAATTACATTGGTAACTGAGAGTCATTTCATATATTTAATCTCTTTTTGCCGCAACAAGACTGAGAGTGAAGAGAAACAAAATATCGGCCCCCAATTTAGCATCCATTGCTAGCAATGTCATGTATTTCTTCTATTTTAAACTTAAGTCGAGATACGCTGTAAAAAACACTTCTCACATCTTACCTAACCCTTCTGCAAATATTTTTTAAATAGCTGCGACCATTTGTAAGTTATTGAATTTTTAAATCAGTTAATTCATTTTAAGACACCCTGTATGTTCTATAGAAAATTCAACATTATTAACCCACCGAGATTAACTCATTAGTGCCTAGCGTCCCTTTTTAGGGACAATTACAAAAAAGACAAAAAAGCACTTTTCACACCAAGTAAATAGAAAGATAAATAAGTATTATTTTTTAAGAGACTTCAATAAATTAAGATCAAAGTTATTCTTCTTTTAAAAGTGGTGGGAAACCCAAAAATTTCATTTTTATTGAAGAAAATAATTTGGGCATTAATGGGTTAAATTTTTCACTTTAAAACATCGAATATTTTACACTTATTCAGGAGACTATAAGATAGATTTAAAGATGGACATTCTATACTACCCCTTACGTTATATTGCTATAAATATTCCAGTTGCGTATTTTCATATTAATGAAAATTTGTTTATTTTATTGCTGGTAGTACAGCAGGAAATTCGAAACCAAATTAATTAAACAAGTTGAAATTTTTAGTAAGAAGTTACTTGGAATTTATTTACAGTAAACTTATTTATATTAAAAAGGATTAAATCAAAATTTATTTTATTACTCTTTCTAGGTCGGGCTGGGATAGGGACTTACTTTTTTCCTGAAAGATCGGATCAGACTGGGCCTAATTTATTTTTTCCGTACCGAGCCGGGACTGATTTCATTCTTCTTAGCCTTCACGGGCCAAAGTATTTTGTCCCAGTTTTGAGCCAGCCTATATGAAAATCATTGTCTCGGCGTAGCCAGGTCTGTTGAAAGATCAGTAAAATTTGGCCTGAGCCAAAAATTTTTGCAAAAAAAGCATACAGTTTAAAATCGCCTTTATTCTTCAATTAAATATAAAAATTTATTCTTTTTGAAGAATCGTAGATTTCTAAAATGTAGTAAATTGTAGTAAAATGTATAAAAAAGTATTTGCTTATGGCGGAATAATGTTTTAAATTGAAAATTGCGTTTCATCCATACAAAATTAATGCAATAATATGTGAGGGTAAAATATAATACATTTTTATACCTGCTAAGAAGGAAACATATCTATAACAATTTTTTTCTTTTCCTATGCGATTCCGTTTTAAAAGATTTTACTGTATACCATTTTTAAGATATTTATATCTCCAATACATGGAATACGGATTAATAGTATTAAGGATAACTGAAACATTTACATACAACAAACAGCGGTTCATTTTAAACATAAACTACGTCATTTCTATATAAATGAAGATCATAAACGTTAGAAAAATTCTAAGGTATTTTTTTTAATCAGAACTTCTCCATACAAGTAAAAATCACTATTTAGTAGAAATTCAATCGGACTGCGTTGGAATTTTGCAGGCCGGTTTCGGGTGAAATTCAAACTTCTTTTTAGGGCCGGGCCAAGATTTTTTTCAAACAGGTCGAGCCTGAAAATTATGGCCCGTGTGAATCTCTATCTCTAGTCTCTAAAAGGGATAAAAAAACATTTTATTAAACAGACAGGTCAATTTTTCAATAATCGGCTTTAGACGTAAATAATCGACTAAATTATTCAATTATTCAACCCACTTCATTGAACTTTACCTATGTCACATCAGCTGCGGATATCTAGAAGATAAACAAACACCATCAGACTGATAATCAGCTGCACGGATCATCACCACATCGAATTGACGGCTGAATTTTCAATATTCGCATGTTAAAATGCAACTGGCCTGCCAAAGTCATTCTTAGTGCCACCTGCAGACCTGATTTTAGTCAATGATCGATAGGTTTATCATCAAATTTTCCTGTATTAGAGCCAGAATTTCACTATGGGCCAGAATTTTCAGGCCCAGTCCTGACTCGAATGATAGTTATCTTGGACCGGCCTATCCAATGTAAAAATTTTAAGTTTGGTCCGTTTATATTTATAGTACACAGCCCCGCCCTGCGCGATCTGGCCCAATCCAATTTCTGTAAGGAAAAAAAAATCACAATTTTGTCTTAACTACAATTAAGATTCCTTTAACAATATTGCATGCATATTTATACTATATAAATTACTATTGGATTCAAAATCGCTTCAATAGTCAGGCTTGTCAGTTTTAAGCCTTTACAGTTAAAAGTAGTTTAAAAATGTGCTGTTTAGCAATACATTTGACCACCTTACGATACATTTCCAAAGATTACTTTAACAGAACATTATCGTTTTTAATAGTTTTACAAAACATGTTGTCTGCGCTATACATCCTGAGAACAATTAAGTACAGTTCCAGCCCGTTTCGACTTCACTGAGAAAAAAAGCAAGCTTGATTTCAGCACTGCACGAGTCTGCTAAAGAAAAAAGAAACTCAGCTCAGACACCATGACTGATGCCGACTTCTATGGTGGATATGCAACATTTCTGTATTGATTTATCAAGCTAGCATCGGTTCATGACGAACATTTACACTTATTCTCCCGAAAATCATATTCATTGAAACTAGCCAATATTTGCTTACTCTTTTAGATCGGGCCGGCAGGCCCACTAATTTTTTTTTACCGGCCTAGCTGGTCCGTTTAATTTATTTGCTGGCATGGCCCACTGGCATGGCCCCGCTTTCGTTTATCAGCCCGTTGATAAAATTGTCTTAATTCTGCCGACCCGACCCGTTTGAAAATTGTCTTTATTTCGACTGGCCGACTGCGGGCCTTGGATCAAGCCCGGGCCCGTGCAAGTCCCTATCTTGTACCCAAAGATATGAAAAACATAGACGACTGGGAGCAGGAAAACACAGTGATAAACCTTCCAATTGATTACTAAAATAGAGTTTTTGACAGTTGTTTCCACCAAGTTATGGCTTTGGCAGATCAGTTGAATTTTAATATGATAATCGAGTTCTGTCCAATCCTAGAATTTTAGCCACAAACTCAATGAGGCCTGTATAGTGGCTTTCCTGACCAATAAGAATGAAGAACATTTTTACTCAACTTTCCTTTCGTCCAATAAACAGTCTTTTTCGGACGGTACATAGTCGCCGAAGTGTGATTGTTGCCACTCCTGGGTTAAGTCCATGCACACAAAAAAATATGAATATCTTCACCGAAATCGTCATCATCTTTAATGCTAGTTGATCTACTAAGAACTCTACTCATGTACTGCAAATTCTCAAAAAAACTAGTCTCTCCCGATTTTTTTTTTTTTTTTTTTTTTTTTTTTTTTCCCAAATTATTTTCAGCAATTACGAGAAGTCGAAAAATGGTGAGGCAAACTTCGGATTTTCGGAAGAAATCCTTTAGAAAAATACTAAGGATTGGTGTTTTTTAGTGTATGTTTTAAGTAAAAACATGCAAAATTGAAAAAAACGGGTGTTTTACAGTTGTATTGATTGATACTGACTACCTAGAATTTGCCGACTGTCATCGAAGTTGCCGACATTAGGGGGGCGAGACGCCCCCCTACGCCCCCCCCAGTAGCTACGCCCCTAATTACCGCTCATAAAATTATGTGTCAATAATAATAATAATACTAATAAGAGAAACTTTTAACATTTTAAAATCCCATTCAAAATATACATATATCTTAGTTGTAAACTCCTAGGACTATCAACTATATTTAAACAATCAATTTAAAACGTAAGGGTAAAAGATAATTTAGTAAACAAATGCATAAAGACATATAATAAAGTAATGGAACAAAAAGACTTAACAGAAAGTTAAAATTTAAAGAAATTAAGAATGAAAACCTCAAATTTAATTCTTTTTAAGTAAAATTTATATAAGCATAACACATAGATATTAATTTTAGATTAACAAATCTTCTTTTTAATTAACCTTTCTTTGCCTTGGTTGGTATTGAAAATTAAATCGCACAACAATCCCAGCACAAACGCACAAAGAAAAACAGTAGATAGCATGGATAGTCGTAGAATATAATGTTTTACATTTAAATCTTCAGATGGCAGCAGCAAATGGTACGCTAAAATCGATTATTAGAAAGCAATCGACGGGGAAAGCATGATTCGCCAAAAACGCAAAGCGATATTTTGATAAATAGTGAGGGTGCTACCGTAGATGGTACATGGTAGTCTGTCGATTGAGGATTTTCAATGCTTTTCAATGGGAAAAGCAATTATTTTTTTTAACTTTTTACTAAAAAATCTGAAATTTTAGAAGGTTGTACAGTTGTACGGGTAGAAAACTGATTAATTGAAGTTTTCTTCACAAAATACGTATTTTTTTTTAAAGGTACTTGGCGTTTTGATTGTTTTTTTAAAAGTTTTAAAATGATGGCAAAAACTAAAAGGCAGGCCATTTAAAAACATTGAATATCGCGTATTATTCTACCGCCAAGAAATAGACATGACATTTAGAAATTAAAAGGATTAATTAAATTTTCTGGAGTAAATTTTAATCTCGTGTATAGTTTTTATAACCTTTAATTAATTTAATAATTCATAACTTTTGTTATCTATGCAATTAAGGGGCTACCACAGTGAAATGAAAAGACCCGTTCGCTAATATTAATTGTAATCCTATGGAAGAAATTTATAAAGATATCTCGGTTGCATGTCAATATTTTTAAATGATTTTTATTTTATTTATTTATTTTTTTGCATTGGACATCGGAGATTCATCTAAATGCAGACCGTTTTTTAGTTTATCGATTTTGGTTGCAGATATTTTTTATGAGGGTACTTTCGTTTTCCAAACCGGTTCCGAGAACGAAAGCGTCCTCGTAAAAAATATCTGTAAATAAAATAAAATAAGTATAAAACAGCCTGCGTACAGATTGATCTCAGCTATCCAATAAAGAGAAAAAATCATTTAAGAATGTTAAAGCACATCTTTATAAATTCCTACCGTAGGATTAATACAGTAAAACCTCTAACTAACGGACACCTCGGGAACGCAGAAATTGTCCGCTATTCGGAGGTGTCCGCTATTGGGAAAACCTCAGAGATACAAAAATCGCTAAGAAATGCTTACTATTTGATTAAATGACATTTATATGTTCTAAAATCTCTAGTCTATTATATGACTAATGAGAAATTAAAATTATTTTTTACGCAAATAAAACTTAAATAAAATTGTGCACAATTTTAACTGCTGTTTATTACATTTCATTTAAAATAATAATAAATCTATTACAAAAGTTTACTATTGTTTGTGATTACGTGTAATTTGATTTTCAATGTGATGTTATTTGTCATTATAGAGTTCCGAGCGGGGATAAGGATTACACTTTTTGATCATTAAAAACATAAAATCTTTCTGGGGGTCATAGACATTTGAATGCTCCGGAAGATGTTCCTCCTAGGCAACTCCCTGAATTTAACAATGAATGTGAAGGAGAAATTTCCTCAGGCAATCCTCTACATTTATCTGTGATCACAAAATTTGTGACAAAATGCCCTGACAAATTTAGATACCTTTTTATTTATTTTTTTTTTCATTTTTTTTTCATTTTTTTCCTTGTTAAAAATATTTTTTCATCCTTTATCACCGAAAATAGTGTCCGCTATTTGGAATGTCCGTTATTCAGAGGTTAATCATACACAAATTCAGGTTTTGGGAGTGGGGATTGGAAAACTGTCCGTTAAATAGAGGTGTCCGCTATTCGGGAGTGTCCGTTATGGAGGTTTTACTGTATTAGCGAACGGGTCTTTTCTTTTGAATAAAATAGCCTCTTAATGCATTGATAATTAAAACAAATTTTTATCGTAATTATTTTGAGGAGAAAATAGCCAAAATTATAGGTCATTCTCCATAAACTCGGAAACTAATTTTTGCAAAAGTTGTGATTTTTATGTAATCTTAATTATAGGAGGCAGTGTAAAATTGTGACATTTTTCTCTGGTAGGGATTTCTGTGGCTCCAGAGCGGGTGGAGGATTGCACTTTTGACCATTGAAAATAAAACAAGTTGAAAATTTCACGCGAAGCGTAGCAAATGAGGTGCGTTCGTAGTATAACGAAGTATTAAAAATATTCAGATCTTACTGATATAGTAGACAGTAATTCGGATACATTATAGTTGTCGAAATCTTTGTGTTATTCCTTTAAATATACAGGAAGTAATTTTTATTACACCTCAGCAACGTCTATCATATTCATAAAATGTGAAATAGTTTAATGTAATTAAAACACGTCGCAAACAATGTTTTTCTGTATAGCATTATATAGTGGAACGCTTTTGTGTGGCCCTGTAATTTAATAATAAATATTCTTTGCATCACAGATTGTACATAATGTATATTTTAGTATATATATACTTAATAGGTTTATGTCAGTTTTATTATGTTCGAATGAGTATAACACCATTAAAATACATTTAAAAAATTTTTTCCCATTGAACGTAATGTAACGGAATACTTTTGATTGTCCCTGTAATTGATCTATGCACCCGATTTTCATAAAATTTGAAAGGACTCGATAAAATTATGTAATAATTATATGTTTTAAATTTCGAACTATTAAAATGCATTTGAAACTTTTTTCCCAATTGACCGATATGTAACAGAATCCTTTTGATTGTCCCTCTAATTGATCTATGCATCCGATTTTCATAAAATTTGAAATAACTCGACAAAATTATGTAATAATTATGAATTTAAAATTTCAAACGATTCGGTCGGGTAGTTTTTGCGTTGTTATATGCGGACAGACAAACGGACGGACTGAACGACAACTACAGGTGCTACGTATTTACATAATTACGAACGCACCTAAAAATCTCAAACATCCGGGGATGGGGATGGGAGATTACATTACTCAACACTGATAACATTTTATTTTATTTTATTTTATTTTTTTTTTTTTTTTTACAAGAAGAGATTATTGGAATTGTGAAAAAATTTGAATTTGTTTTCGGTGGATTTATACGTTTTAGAAGGATCTGAACAAGATTTGACAGTTTTTAGAAAATGTCTGTCAGGTCAAATGTGACATAAATTTTCTGTACACTATATATTAACAATTAACGCACATAGTTTAATTAAATTTTTGATTCAGTTATATCTTGATACATGTTGATGCTGATTATTATTATTATTTTTGTAAATCACCCAACAGATAGCGCTGCTAAGCCATATTTTTCACGATAGCTATAGTTCACGAACTAATGCACCGAATTTCATCAAAGTTCATATTCTCTGTTGAATATGTTTTGGTGCAAATCGCTGAACAGGTGATGCTGCTATGGCATAGTTTTCTCAATTTCTGCGTTTGTTAGATCTCAAGAATTAATGCACGGAATTTCATCAACCTTTATAATCTGCTAAACCTTGGCACATATAGATGATTGTGTTTTGGTGTAAATAGGTGGCGCTGTTATGCCATATTTTCATTGAGATTTCCGCGATAGTTATATCGCAAGGATAAATGCACATAACTTAATAAAACTTAATATTATATCGGATTGTACGATAAATAGATTCTGGTTAAATTTTGATATAAATTGTCCAACAAGATAACGCCACTACGCCGCATTTTCCGCAATAAGTATACCTCAAGAAGTCAGTTAGAATTTGAGATAAATGAACACGATCTCTTTCTACGATCGAAAATTTCACGAAAATTTCGACGATCCCAGTACAAATATATACTATAACAATATAAACAATACTTATAAAAATAGAAAAAGAAGGATAAAATCTGATAAATTAGGATAAGGATAAATCAGTATCATGCAAGGAGATTCTTCGCTCCCCCCCCCCCCCGAGGGGATTTGAGTTTTTGTATTTACAATTTCAAAAAAAAAAAAAAAAAAAAAAAAAAAACAATCTTCCCCCTCCCCATTTATATGATAATTACACCTTACGTCTTTTGCAAAAAATGTTTCTGGACAGTGACCTATAATTTTCATTACTCCCCCCCCCCCCAAAAAAAAATCATTAAGATTAAAACATGTTTTAATTTTACATGTATTATTTCATAGATATCAAACGTTATAAATTATTAAATTATTCAAAGGTTATACAAACTATACGCGAGATAATATTTTCTCTAGAAAATTTGATTAAAACTTTCAATTTTCCAAAATCACAAGTCTATTTCTTGGCCGTAGATTAATCCACGATATTCAGTATTTTTTTAGTTTTTGTCAAAATGATCACGTATTTTAAACGTCTTAAAAAAGGAATCGAAACACCAAGTACCTTTAAAAAATTATGCATATTGTGTAGAAAATTTCAATTAACCAGATTCCTACTTGTATGACTTTCTAAAAATTCAGATTTTCTATAAATTTTTTTCAAAAATGAATGTTTTTCCCTTTGAAAAGCATTGCAGAAAGGTCGACTGATCTACGGGACGCCCTCATATACAGTCCAGTCTCTATATAACGAAATCCATCGTTCCAGTAAAAAATTCGTTATACAGAGAAATTCGATGTATAGAAAATGATGTTAAAATCATATTTAATGTGTAAATTTTGAACAAATATTATTTTTGATGTTTTTAATTAAGAATATGAAATGTTTAAAAGTAAATATTAACTTAACATTCTATTTCTTAATTATTTAAGTAATTTCAAAAAAAGAGAACAGACATTTATTTGAAAGCTTAATGAAAATCAAATAAGGAAGACTTGCATTAATTTCAGAGGAATAAATCTGTAATTTTTTGTTGTTTTGATTTTAAAATTGTTACGCTATCATAAGAAAAAAAAAAAAAAAAAAAAAAAAAAAAGGCTCAAATTTTAGCAAGGAATGAAAAATTGTTGTTAACATTTTCCTCCATTTGAGGGCCTCTCTTATGTGCCTCTCATTGATTCCTTTCTTATATGTGTAACAATCTAATTGACTCTGTTTCGAGAGGGATGTTGAAAGGTGTGTGGGAGGTGGGATGAATAATGAATTCGTTGGATTTAAAGAACAAGGAGATAAGTAATATATATTAAAAAAAAAAAAAAACAAAAAAACAAAAAAAAAAAAAAAAACCCTCAGCACTGAACGATAAATCAAAAATAAATGATGGAAAATTGATTCCATATGATTTCGAATCTTTTTTAAAACTGAATAAGTTAAGACCAATTTATGAAAAAATTCGTTATATGGAGATAGGGACGGTTCAAGTATTACGTAAGCACTAAAGAGGGAGGGAGGGGTCCAGAGTCTGCTTATTTTTTCTGACAAGGGGGAGGAGGGGGTCTTGACAATTCTTACGTAAGCATTAAACAACGAAGCAACTGCAGTTCAAATTAAACAAGCAAACAAGGACCGGAAACCTGCAATATCCCTGGCCAGTGTTCCAGTTAAAACTTTATAATAGACAATGTTGAAACATGGATTCAAGGATCCTGGACATCAGATTAAAATATGAACACCAAATTGAACTCCAACATTTATATGATTCATGTCAAAAATTTTAGTTATGATGCCTAAGTAAGTTAAGTAAGTCTAAGTAAGTACATCTTGTTTTATTGTTCAAAGTGTTAAATAACAATATATTTAAACCATTTTGTATTCTGCGGTTTGTTTAATGCAATAAGCAAAAATATATTAAAATCATTTTATGTATTTTGATATCACAATCCCTATATGCCTACATAAATTTGTAGGATTAATAATGTAATTGATTGGTAACTTTTTATAAGTCAAGAAGTATTGATGTATAAACTGTCATAAAATCTTACGTAAGAAAAGGGGGGGGGGGGTCTAGCATTTGCTTATATTTTCTTACAGTGGGGGGGAGGGGGTTCAAAATGACTAAAAATATGCTTACGTAATACTTGAACGGTCCCATAGATATTTCGCTATATAGAGACTGTTTTAATGTAATCATGCAAAAAAGGGACCGTTGCTACAAAAAATTCGTTATATAGAGAAATTCGATGTATGGAGTTTCGTTATAGGGAGACTCGACTGTATTTAAAAAAATCACATTGCAAAATTTTAACACTACTTTCCCCTCCTGTTTCTTACTCCGTGGTTTAAAATAAAAAATATAAACAAACTATCGATTTTGAGTACTATAAATATGTGAATTCAGTCAAAAATAAATAAATAATTAATTAATGTTTCTATTATGGAAGGTGGTAATAAAGGGAGGAGTGAAAGACGCTATCGTACTCCTTATATATAACCGCTTTGAAATGAAAAAGTGAGCAATATTTGCGACATATTTTTTTCTCCAGTTATAAAAATATTAAAATCGTTGCATTTATTATGAGGGAGGAAACTGTACACTTGAGTTTTGAATAAAAAATTTGTCTTAACCAATTTGGCAATATAAAAATTATTTTTTATAAAATAAACTGAAACGAATCACTATTTTTTCTCTACAGAATCTGCATGTATTTATTTCGAGTTCGAGGGGGGGGGGGGGGGCATTCGTATTTAAGATTTAGGACACATAAATTTAGTCCCAGGTGCTACTGTTAAACACCGTTAAGACCATTGACTTCTAATGTAACTCAATTTCTCTAAAGCTACTGACTACTTCAGTCAAGTGAAAAGACCCGTTCGCTAATTCTATTCGTATGTAAGAAACTTATAAAAATATCGCATATCAATGTTTTTAGATGACTTTTTTTTTTTTTTTTTTTTTTTCTTTTTGTCATTGGCTAACAGAGATCGATTTGTATCAGTTTAAATTCAGACACTTTTCTCCGAGAAGGACTTCAATGGCTCCGGGGGGGGGGGGGACATTATAGAGATCCGGGGGGAAATTGTATTTTTTACCATTGAATCCGCAAAATTTCAAATTTTCCGGGGGGGGGTCATTGCTCCGGGGGTACCCCTTAGGCGATCCCCTGAATTCAACATTGATTTGTATGCAGGCCGTTTTATACTTTTTCGATTTTGTTTGGAGATATTTTTAACGGGGAAGCTTTCATTTTCAGAATCGACTTCGAAAGTGAAAGCATCCTCGAGAAAAAAATCTGCTATCAATATCAAAAAAGCTAAAAACGGTCTGCATACAAATCGATCTCAGTTATTCAATGCAAAAATAAGTAAAATAATAAAATAAAAGAAATAAATTAAAATAAAAATATTAGAATACAACCGAGATATCTTTATAAATTTCTTCCATAAGGATTAGCATTGGCGAACGGCTCTTTTCGCTTCACTGAAGTAGCTTCTAAAGAAGTTTATTGCTAAAACGCGATCCAGCTTAATCTGAAGATTTTTTCTGAATCTTTGAATCCTTGAATACCCATAGACTAATACAGTGTTTATGCGATCCCATACCATAGCCATGCTAATTTCTTCTCTCTTCTCGAGTGTTGGCAATGTATCGAGTAGTTTTATTTATTAACAGATTATTTAAGGCGAAAAATAATAATAAAAAAAAGTGGTAGATATTTTAATAAAACAAAAGCAAGCTAAATTAACAAAACTGCGATTCTTCTTGGTCACGTGCATGCTCCTTTATCGAAGACTAATAACACATTTCCACTTAAAGCAATATAAATAGTTCATTTGCTTTTGGCTAATTTTCCACAAAGAACTTAAAACTTCATTAAAAAGTGATGATAATAATAATAAAAAAAAAAACCCCACAGATTTAACATATATGTTATCTAATAAATAAGTAATCTGATAAAAATTTTAGAAATTGGTTATTTTAAGGAGTGAATATATATATAAAGTATAAAGTTGTTACCAATAATTAGCTGCCGAGACATTTGTAATAATATTTTCCACAGTCTTCTATTTTTCACGACCCTGTATTTCATTCAAATTTCAGTTAAAAGATGTATTTTAATTGGAAATGAGACTTTTGGGAATATCGGATTTTGATCTTATTCTTTAGACGATAATTTTCAGAATTTTCAAGCTATGATTTTGAAACTTTAGCAAAAGTTGCTCTATACACTTAGCTAACACAATATGGAAATGAAATTTTTTTTTTTTTTTAGAGTTGACGCATGCGCAGTGAAAATTTATTTAGTAAACCTGCTCATTTTTCATACCATTATTAATATTTTTAAAATTTTTGATTACAGGGTGTTATATACAATGTCGTTTCTCATATTTTCTGAAAAGAACACTGTTTTTTATTAAGAACTCTGCAAAATATAAGCAAAAAACTTGGGAAAATTTGGGACCGTTTTTAAAAAAAACCTTCATTTTTCCACGAGTATACCTGCTATCCGCATAAAAAATAACACAGTTTATTATCATAAGCCACTTAATCATAATCTGCAGTCTGAACGGTTTTGCTACATTAGATTTGACAGGGTTATTCAAAAGTTATTCGTTCTTTTTTAATTTGTTGACGGTCCCCTAGAGATTTTGAAAAAAAATCTTTTCGAAAATATATGACCTGCACTATTTTGTTTATACATCTGGAGTTTCGGAATCATTCCTCATGTATATTTCTAGATATTTAACAAAACATAAGAAATCGCAAATGTCAAGATTTATTTTGCTGTGGCTGTATTAAATATTAATAACTTGAGTTATTTGGAACTATTTTTTCGGACTTTCAAAATATTCGTTCTGATGAAGCTTACATAAAAATATTCGGAATTATTTCTTTAAAAAAATCAATGTAGTATAAAATACGTTTAAAATTTATTTTGGAATAGCCATGCATTTTATAAACAGTTTACACATGACTTATTTTCATATTTTATATTATGCAATAAGCGTAACCATAATGGGTAAGTATTATGGTGGCTGCCAACAACTATAGCTTTTATATGCGACTTATGTAAAATGAATGTTTTTTTTTTCTATCTTTACAAAAAAAAAAAAAAAAAAAAAAAAAAAAAAAAAAAAAAAAGGATTCGTGAAAATTTTTGAAATCCGGTTTTCGACGGATTTACACATTTCAGGGTCAGAGAACTCCAAAAACATGTTTTTGCAAAATGACTGTCAGTCCGTCTGTATATGATAAAAAATTTTTGGGTGCTCTATCTCAAGAACTAAAGTACGGACTTCTAAACTTTAGATTTCGTTAGACTTTGATAGAAACTAGATCTGATTAGTCTTTGGTATATATCGCTCAACAAGTGGCGCTGCCATGCTGCGTTATTTACAATTTCCACAATAGCTATATCTCGAGAACAAGTGCATGGATTTTCATAAAACTTTAGTTAGTACTTGGTATAACATGGTGCTGATTATATTTTGGTATAAATCACTCAGTAAGTGGCGCTGCCATGGTGCATTATCTTATACTATAATGCGAGCAAAAATTGTGTGTGTGTGTGTGTCTGTGTGTGTAAATTTTATCTCAAAAACGGCTCTAACGATTTTCGCAAAAATTTGGATTTTACCATTTTCGTGCACGAGAAGACCATTGGGCTAGGTTACATGTTCGAGAAAATTCGATTATTGGGTCATTTTGGGTCATAATGGGTCAGGATTAAGCTATTTATATCTAGAGAACGGCTGGATCGATATTAAGGAAATTTTGTATCCAATCGTTTTTTGGCACGAGAAAACTATTGGGCTGGGTCACATGTTCGAAAAAATTCGATTAGTGGGTCATTTTTGGGTCATTATGGGTCAAGCAATTTTTACTTTAAAAACGGCTCTAACGATTTTGATCAAATTTTATATTTTATCATTTTGGATTATAAGAAGACCATTGGGTTAGGTAACATGTTCGAGAAAATTCGGTTACTGGGTCATTTTTGGGGTCATTGTGGGTCATGCTATTTTTATCTAGAGATTTTCTCATGCAATTTTGACTAAAACTTACATTCTATGGTTTTCGGGCATGAGAAAAACATTGGGCTAGGTTACATGTTCCAGAAAAAAATTTAATGGGTCATATTGGGTCATTAAGGATCTGGATCAAGCTGTTTATATTTAAAAAACGGCGTGATCGATTTTTACGAAATTTTGTATGTAACAGTTTTTTGACATGAGAAAACTAATGGGCTAAATCACATGTTTGAGAGATTTCGATTATGAGGGTCATTTGTGGGTCATGATGGGTCATAATGGATCACGTCAAGCTATATCTAAAGAACAGGTGGATTGATTTTAACGAAATTTTATAATTTATATAACATTTTTTTGGCACGAGAAAATCATTGGCCTAGGTCACACGTTCGAGAAATTTCGATTAATGAGTCATAAAGGGTCTGGGTCAAGCTATTTATATTTAAAGAACGGCTGGATCGATTTTAACGAAATTTTGTATGTAACATTTTTTAGACACGAGAAAACTAATGGGCTATCTCACATGTTTGAGAGATTTCGATTATAAAAGTCATTTATGGGTCATAATGGGTCATATCAAGCTCTATATAAAGAACATGCGGATCAATTTTAACGAAATTTTGTATACAACATTTTTTTGGCACACGAGAAAATCATTGGGCTAGGCCACATGATCGAGAAATTTCGATTAATGGGTCATTTTGGGTCATAAGGGGTCTGTGTCAAGCTATTTATATTTAATGAACGGCAGGATCGAGTTTAAATATTAACGAAATTTTGTGTGTCACAATATTTATACACGAGAAAACTAAAGGGTTAAGTCGCATGTTAGAGAGATTTCGATTGTAAGGGTCATTTGTGGGTCATGGTGGGTCATGGTCAAGCTACATCTAAAGAAGAGCGAATCGATTTCAACGAAATTTTGTATGCAGCATATTTTTGGCACGAGAAAATCATTGGGCTAGGTCACATGTTCGAGAAATTTTGATCAGTGTGTCACTTTTGGGTTATTCTAATTTTATCAAGACAATAATCTTGCGCAATCTTGACTAAATTTTATATTCTATCGTTTTCAGCCGCAAGAAAATCATTGGGTTAGGTCAGATGTTTGAGAAAATTCGATTAATGAGTCATTTTGGGTCATAATGGGGCAAGGTCAAACCATTTATACCTAAAAATTGGCTCAATCGATTTTATCTAAATTTTGTATCTAACGTTTTTCGGCACGCAAAAATTAATGAGCTAGGTCACATTTTCGAGAGATTTCGATATAAGGGTCAATTGTGGGTCATGCTAATTTTGTCTAGAAAATTGTTCTCGCCATTTTGAGTATACTTTCTATTATATCGTTTTCGGGCAAGAAAAAACCATTGAACTAGGACACATGCTCGTAACAATTCAATTAGTGAGTCGTTTTAGGTCTTAATGGGTTCGGGTCATTCTAATTATATATAAAAACGACTCAATCAATTTTACCTAAATTTTGCAACAAAACGTCTTTTGTCACGAGAAGACTATTGGGCTGAGTTGCATATTAAACAAAATTATATTAGTGGGTCATATCGCTTCATTGCTGAATGCCGTCAAGCTAATTTTACTTAAGAAATGGCTTAAACGATTTTGATTCATTTTATACTCTACTGTTTTTGATTACCTGAAGACCATTGAGCTAATTCATATGTTTGATCACATTTGATTAGTGGATCATTTGGGTAATAAGGGTCAGTATCACGAGACTATGGCAAAATCCAATAAATTGGCGATATTTGACAAGATACTGGCCAAATTTGGCCGAAAAATCCACTATTTCGGCCAAAGATTACGAAACCAAAACACGTATTTGGCACCAAATGAAAGAATGTGTCCAAATTTGGATATATCTGGCAAAATATACAGTCTTTCAGAATGTGAAGAAATTTCTTATACTGTGAGGGAGTGACCTTTCCATAAAGGCACTCTAGTGTTTCTGAGATCGTGACGTCAATAAGTTAACATGTGTAAGCGTAAAAGCGACATCTATCCTCTCTTTTACTTTAACTTTCTAGAGTGTGTGTGCTCTTTCGGATTTTACAGTTAGCTTGCGGTTATTAGTAATATGTTAATGTGAAGTATCTCAGTTTGCAGCATATAAAAGCTTGGGTTTGAGTGAATGGAGGGTGTCTCTGGCATTGGCCAGCGAGTGTCTCTGGCATTAGCCAGCGAGAGAACATCTGTGTGTCTAGCCAGTGTGTGAGGATCTCCGGTATAAGGAAAGGGCAGCTGACGTCACTGTGGACGAATTACTGTGGATAAGCGAGAAAAACCTGTCCGTTCTTTAAAGACTGATACTGTACGGATCAGCTCCGGGAATTTGATTGGTCTACGGTTGGCAGCTCTGTGATAGGCGATGATACGATTGGCTTACGTTGCCAAGACAATTCCTGCAATGATCGCTTTAACAAAAAATGTAATGGTAGATTGGTTGACGAAAGTGTTTGTTGGTAAACATGCCCTTTCCTTATTAGATAGCGAAGTGAAGTATTGTTCAGCGAAGTGCTAGCCGATTGAAAAGTAGCAACGAAGCCTCCAGTGAGTGGAAAGGAGTCCCGACAGTTGACTTGAGAATTGGCCGGGGTAAGGAACCTCTTAGTTTCATTTGGTTTGTTTGTGAATAAAGGATTACCCACAGCCACGGGCTGTTTAATTAAGCTTTATCTAGCAGATCAGCCAAGAGATAGCGGAAGGTATTAGTAGGTGCCCCGACTGAGCTAGGCCGAAGCTTGTGAGTATGTGTTTAGTTTTTTTCATAGTCTTCTCAGTTGTGTAAAATTACGACTTGCTCCACTTCCCTTCAGCATTTATCGTTTCAATAAACGTTGTTGTTTTATCTTAATCACTGAGTATGTCTACATTTAACCTCCACCACGACCAACCTAACGTTACAAATGACACCCAGCATGCATGTAACGTTACAAATGGCGCCCACCGTGGGTTTACCGTTACAATACATTCATAATAGTATTCGAGATGCATAGCTAAACTAATCAGAGTCTAGCTAAAAAAGTGATTTGGATTGATGTTCTTTCGTTCTAAATTTTAAAATAAAGTAAAATTTATGAACATGTGCATACAAACATACTTTTCTTATTAATTGTTTTTGTAAATAATACTATTATTAATAACATGTTTTACAGTAATAATTCAGAGTGAATGATTCAGGGTAAATACTATATCGAGTTGAACACAAAGTTAATTTTGACCGAGTTGAGTTCGGTCACCCCTGCTAGTCTTATACTATAATGCGAACAAAAATTGTGTGTGTGTGTGTGTGTGTGTAAATTTTATCTCAAAGACGGCTCTAACGATTTTCGCAAAAATTTGGATTTACCATTTTCGGGCACGAGAAAACCATTGGGCTAGGTCACATGTTCGAGAAAATTCGATTATTGGGTCATTTTGGGTCATAATGGGTCAGGATCAAGCTACTTATATTTAGAGAATGGCTGGATCGATTTTAACGAAATTTTGTATCCAATCGTTTTTTGGCACGAGAAAACTATTGAGCTGGGTCACATGATCGAAAAATTTCGATTAGTGGGTCGTTTTTGGGTCATTATGGGTCAAGCCATTTTTATCTAAAAAACGGCTCTAACTATTTTGACCAAATTTTATATTTTATCGTTTTGGATTACAAGACCATTGGGTTAGGTAACATGTTCGAGAAAATTCGGTTAGTGGGTCATTTTTGGGGTCATTTTGGGTCATGTTATTTTTATCTAGAAATTTTCTCACGCAATTTTGACTGAAAATTGCATTCTATGGTTTTCGGGCACGAGAAAAACATTGGGCTAGGTTACATGTTCGAGAAAAATTTTAATGGGTCATTAAGGGTCTGGGTCAAGCTATTTATATTTAAAGAACGGCAGAATCAATTTCATCGAAATTTTGCCGGTAACAGTTTTTTGACACGAGAAAGCTAATGGACTAAGTCATACGATCGAGAGACTTCTATTATAAGAGTCATTAGTGGGTCATGATGGGTCATAAGGGGTCATAGTCAAGCTATATCTAAAGAACAGGGGGAACTATTTTAACGAAATTTTGTATACAAGATTTTTTTTTTTTTTTTTTTTTTTTTTGGCACGAGAAAATTATTTGGCTAGGTCACATGTTTGGGAAATTTTGATTAATGGGTCATAAAGGGTCATAATTGGTCTGAGTCAAACTATTAATATTTAAAGAACGGTAGGATCGATTTTAACGAAATTTTGTATGTAGCAGTTTTTTGACATGAGACAACTAATAGGCTAAGTCACATGTTCAAGAGATTTCGATTATAAGGGTCATTTGTGGGTTATGATGGGTCATGTTATACACACGAAAATTCGATTAGTTTTTCATTTTGGGTTCTAATGGGTCAGGGTCATTCCAATTATATATAAGAATGACTCAATCAATTTTATCTAAATTTTGTAATGAAACGTTGTTTGTCATGAGAAGACTATTGGGCTGAGTCGCATGTTAAAAAAAATATATTTTAGCGGGTCATTTTGGCTTCAATGGTGAATGCTGTTAAGCTAATTTTACCTAAGAAATGGGTTAAACGATTTTGATTCATTTTTATATTCTACGTTTTTGATTACCTGAAGACCATTGATCTAAGTCGCATGTTTGATCATATTTGATTAGCGGGTCATTTTGAGTGAAACGGATAGGGTTACGAGAATATGGCAACAGTCAATAAGTTGGCGATATTTGACAAAATATTGGCGATATTTGGCCTAAATATCAACTGTTGAAATTACGAAAGCCAAAACACGTATTTGGCGCAAAATAAAAGAATGTTGCCAAATTTGGCTATATCTGGCTATATCTGGCAAAATATATTGTCTTTCAGAATATTAAAATTTTTTTATACATTCTTGATAGGATTCGAGATGCATGGTCAAACCGATCAAAATCAAGCTAAAAAAGTGATTTGAATTAATATCCTTTCGTTGTAAATTTTAAAATAATGTAAAATTTATGAACATGTGCATACATACATAGTTTTCTTATTGATTGTTTTAGTAAATAATACTATTATAAGTAACATGTATTATAGTAATAATACAGATAAACTGATGCAGTTAAAATGCTATATGGAGTTGAACACAAAGTTAATTATGACCGAGCTTAGCTCGGTCACTCCTGCTAGTTCTTGATTATTGCAATAGCTCTATTTCAAGAACTAATGCAAGGAATTTCACAAAACTGTAGATTCTGTGAGACCTTGATGTAATCTAGATCTGATTAGTTATTTATATATATCGCTCAAGTTTTAAAATTGCTACAACTGACAAGTTTTTTTTTTTTTTTTTGTACTAAGATAAAACTTTTTTGTTGCATTTTATTTGGGCGAGAAATCATTTTTCAGTTAACGAAGATTCCGCTTACTGAATGTGATTTCGAAAAGAAATTATCTTCGTTAGCTGAGATATCAGTGTATTTATTTGAAAAGCACCATGCCATTTTCCCTAAAAGAATAAGAAAAGTTATATTTATTCAACAAGATATGTATTTAATGACATTATGCTACTTAGAACACAATGAAATGCGTTATTCTAGTAATGAACTACAAGGTGTTCTCTCTATAGAATATGATGGATGTAACACTTATTATTCGTTTACAGGAACTTACAAAATTTGGATACAGATACATTACGATATATTTGAGATATTTACATGTTGTATAATATATTGTGGACATTTCTATATTTTAATTATGTTACGCTATTTTAATATCAGAATGAGATGGTTTATATTACTAAATTTCACATTTCTCTACAACGTGTTTTTTTTTTTTTTTTTTTTTTTTCAGAAAATATTTTATGAAATATTTAACTTGTTTATAAGACCATTCAAAATTATTTGTATAACTTATTGTTTTTCGTTAACAGTTCTTTATTCAGGGTCAATGCCGAATCTAAGGGGGGGGGCGATGGGGAGATCCCCCCCCCCCTTGAGCCCAATAAAGGATCTGCAGAATGACATAAAATGCCCGCACAGAAAAGTTGTTGGTCATAAACTCGAGATCGGCGCGACCCGGGTCGGGTCGCGCTAACTTTATTTTTTTATACTGAGTCAGGTCTACACACTTTCAGAACCGGGTCGGGTCGGGTCGGGTCTTATTTTTTTCTGCAGAGCTGGATCGAGTCATACTGTTTTTTCCACGTCGGGTCTGGCGTAGACTTCCTTCCTACTAAAGGTATACACGGGCCAAAATTTTCAAGCTCAGGCTCCGTCCGGTACAAAGGCTAAACGCTTGGTCTGGAATCGACATTCCTTATACTGTGGCAGTTCTAAGCGGCGGGGGGATGGGGCGATTTACCCCCCCCCCCCCACCTTGGGCTAATAAAGGGTTTACAAAGTGACATTATGCATCCTCACGAGAAAGCGAAGTATCCTGACGAAGGGCGAAGCTCGAATCCGTCATGGCCTCACGGCCTGGCACGGGTCATGCCAGTATAAGACCACGAGACTTGGACTAAGTAAGGTTTTCTCTCATTTTGAATCGGGTTGTATCCTGATCATGCTTTTTTTTTTTGGCGATTCAGGTGAGAGCAGGCTTTTTTTTTCTTCCTGACCGAGCCTGGTCTTGATTTCATTTTTCTAAAAGTTTGCATTGGACAAAATTTTCAGGTCGTGACTCGGCCCGGAATAAAAGCTAAATATTCGGTCCGTCCCCGTCTTTGATCTAGATAGTATGATAAACATTATTGACCCGACCGAGACCCGTGCAGCTAAACGTTCGATACGTCTCTGATCTGAATTTCTTCGAAGAATCAAGTTCACGGATAAAAGCGAATTTCGTTAAAGGATCACGGGAAAACGCAAATTTCGTCAAAGGATCGCGATCAAAAATGGGTCAACCGTTCTCGCAAGAGTAAAAACCGAATCTGTAACTGACTCAAATTCGAAATATATGAAGATCTGCCCCGATGGGCTAAGCGCAGCTAAAAAGTAAAAGTCAACCCTACACTGTAAAAAAAGGGTCGATCTACTAAAAAAAATTTAGTGATCCTTGCAATTACTAAAAAAATTTTTGTAATCTTACTCAGTTACAAGAACATCTGTAAGAATTACTAGAAAAAAGCTAGCAACGAATAGAGTTAATAGTTTTATATTTTTAATAGCTATTACTAAAACGCACTTGGTGTGGCCGTGATAGCGTAGTGGTCATCGCACCGAACTCCAGACTGAAAGGTCTCGGGTTCGATGCTCGACCCCACCAGGGGCGCACCGAGTTTATGCAGTGTAAGAATTCGTTAAATAAAAGGGTTAAGAAAATCCTGTCGCAGCAGTTACCATGAGTAATGATCTAAGGACTTTCCCTCCCTTTCAGAAGCATATCAAAATTGAGCAGGTGGCAATGTTTGATGCTGCCATCTATTGGGGCGTTGCCGAAAATCTACCGCTGCAAGTCTGTCTTCTTACCCACTGGATGCAGTTCAAAAGAAGCTCCTGCCCTTCGGGCACACGTCAATAACAAAACTTGTTTTTTGGTTCTCGCTAAAAAGTTTTAAGTTTTTTATACGAAAAATTCATTTATACAGTTTACAAAATAAATGTTTGTTTCACTTGCTAAAACTGCGTTTGGAATAGCTACTAAGAATCAGTGAGTAATGGTTACTAAAAATAATTTTGGAGCTGTTACTAAAATTTGCTTGGTGGCTCATACTAAAAACTATACAAAAAATTCTTTTGTTCAGTTTACATAAGAAAGGTTTGTTTCACTTGCAAAAAATAAATTTGGAATGGTTACTAAAAAATTCTGTGGAATTCAAATTTACTAAAAAATTTTTATATCCTCATGATTTTTTTTTTTTTTTACAGTGTTACCAATTGCAAAATATAGTTGCTAACCGGACCCAGACCCGATCAGAAGGAAAAAATCAGAAATTAACTTGACCCGCAGCAAACAGCAGAAGTTAAATGGATCCAAACGCGACTCACAAAAAAAAGTAAAAATTAACCCGACCAGCAGCAAAAAATAGAAGCGAACCCAACATCATATTTTGTGAAATGATCGCGGAGAAAACACGAATTCCTTCAAAGGATCGTGAAACAGATGCTCATTTCGTCCAAAAATTGCGAAAAAGAACGAAAATTTTATCAAAGGACTCACCCCAATCAATTCGAGTCAACCCGAACCCTTCTCGCATAAGTAAAAACCAAATCTTAAACTGCCCCAAATCAGAATTGAATGTCAAATTGCCCCAAATGCACTAAGCACAGCTAAAAATTAAAAGTCAACCCGACCAAAAACAAAATGTAGAAGTCGATGAGACCCACACCCGACCCAAAAGCAAAAAATCAAAAATTAGCTCGAACCGCAGCAAAAGCAGTCAACCGGACCCAAATACGACCCAAGTAGAAATTAACCCGATCAGGAGCAAAAAAATGGAAGCCAACCGGACCCAAACCCGACCCACAGCAAGAAAGTAGACGAAACACGACCCGCATTGAAAAATAAGCTCCAACCCGTACATCAGAGTGGAGTTTCCAAATTTCCAAAATCGCCCCCAACCCCTTGAAGACTCTCCAGATCCGCCCTTGTTTAGGGTGTCTAATTAATAGTGTAAAATTGGTTAATTTCTAAACATTTGGTCATAGACATATAGTTCCAATTACAAAAAAGTTTTAAATGAAACAAAAAAATATTTTAAAAGTCGTTTTGATCAATAAAACATTTTTTAAAAGCTTATGGAATTTAAATATTTATACGGCTTCCGAAATTATAAATGATACTTATTAAATACTTCATATTGCAGTATCAAACAAGACATAAAAAAAAGGTCCCATTCATCTAACACTAAAATTGATCGAGTTTTGAAACTTTGAATTGCAAGATTTATACAAATTTTTTGCATCCGAACACTAGATAAGTTAAGCCATGCTTCAAGGGATTGTACAGAAAGTGCTAAAAGAATTAGAGAAATTTATTTCACATCTACATTTCTGCATTGTAGCCGAAGGGAGTTACTCAGAACAAGTTTTAAGATAACTTTAATTTAATTTGTATTAATTCTTATTAATAAAATTTTAGATTAGATAATCTAACAGCATTTTAAAATATGTATCACTTTGTAAAGAATTGCAACCGTTGCTTTTCATTATTACATTTAACAAAAATTCTGTTAATTTTTAACTTATATTTTTAGTACAAGTTACCTATTTTTGTTTAATGCCTTTCTGTAATGTTTTATTTTTTTCTGTTAGAATGAAAATAGAATAAGAATTTATATTGTAATATTAATTTTACTCTTAGCTATATTTTTTATATGAATATTTGAGAGTTACTATATGTTTGTAAATTTGTGAATTTCCACAATTTCGCCGCAAAGAAAAGATGCTTCAAACAGCTATTATTTGATAAGTTTTAGTTGTAGAAGAATGGGACTTTTTTGTTTCCTTAGAGCAGCGGTTCCCAAACTTTATTATTACGTGACCCACCTAAGAAATTTTCGCGACTCACCTCATATAATGTTGTATATCAGTATGGAAATTGTTGTTTGACCTTTATATGTTTAGCGGTTATTCTATCCTACGATAAAGACAAATTTTCGTTCGAAAGATACACTATCAAAGAAAACAACAATTCGTAAGTCTAATGTGAGTAAGTGAAATAATAATTAACGCAACACACAAACTTGAAAGATAATTAAAAATACATCTATTACTATCAAAACATAACTTTATAATAAGTGCGCTTTCTGGCATTGGTGTTCACCGATGAAAACTTCTATATCAGGGTTAAAACTTGTTAGTTTCAACTTTAATTCACTTTCAACACAGTTTTTTCTATACTTGTTTTTAAAAAAAAGCCAAGTACAAAAAGCATGTTCACATGAGTACATTGTATCGAGCTCCATCAAGGAATTCAAAACTCATATAGATGTTTTTGGATAATCTGCTCGTATATTTCTTCATATGGAAATTAAGGCATTTCCTTTGAAATACAGTAAAACCTCCAAATAACGGACACCTCGGGAACGCGGAAACTGTCCGCTATTCGGAGGTGTCCGCTAATGGGAAAAATCTCGGAGATTCAAAAATTGCTAGGAAATGCTTAAAGTGTCATTAATTGAGTTTTATATGTCCTAAAATTCTAATATATGATCAATCAGAAATTAAAACTATTTGTTAAGCAAAAAAATTAAAATTAAATGGTACATTGCTTTATACACTGTTACATTCATGCAAAAAAAATGTATTTTAAAAGTTTCCTTTAGCATTTAAAGATTACATTGTATTTTTTTTTTTCAATGTGAAGTTTTAACCATGTCAATAGCTTTAATTTTCCTGAATCAACTTTAAGTGTCACTGCTGACTCTATTTTGCCACTTCTTAAAAGCATAAAATCTCAAATCTTCCGGAGGGGAGTGTGGGAGGGGGGCGGGTATTGTGATGCTCGTTATAAAACCATTCTTCGTTAAAAAACCATTTCTCATACTTTATCGCAAAAATTACTGTCCGCTATTCAGAATGTCCGTTATTCGGTTAAACATACAAAAATTTAGATTTTGGGAGTGGGGATCGGTAAACTGTCCGTTAAATAGAGGTGTCCGCTATTCGGGAGTGCCCGTTATGGAGGTTTTACTATATTATTTGCAGGTGAAATTCTTATATTTTTTTAACAAATGAAATACAGAATGTATGTTTGTAAAAAACGTTGATTGTTTCCGCGATCCACTGAAATAACCGTTGCGACCCAACAGTGGGTCACGACCCATAGTTTGGGAACCGCTGCCTTAGAGTAATAGGATATTTTTGCTAAATATAATTTAAAGAGTTAAGACCGTATAAACATTTAAATTTCACAATTTTTAAAGTAATATTTCTATTGAGCCAAATCTTTTTAAAAAATATTTCTTTACTTCACTTAAAAGATTTTAGCAATTGAAATTATATGTATACTAGCTGATCCGCCCGGAGTTGCCCGGGACTATAGATGTTTTCAAACAAATTGCTAATATTTAAATTTTCCATTCATTCTAAAATAGAAAAAAAATTAAATTTTAACTGCAGAATATTGTAAATTTTAGAATATTTTAAATTTTATGTGAGTGAACACAGGTATAAACCATGTTTTGGAAGGATGAAGAAATATAATAATGGATTTTAGTTGTTTTGAACCACAAAAATAATGCAATAATTGAATTATTTTAAAATTCCTTTCTTCAATAAGACGTACTCCATGAAAAAAATTTCTGAGCACGTGCGCGACCTGCGCTGCACATCCGAACAAACCTTAAGGAAACATAAAAGGAGTAATTGCGTGATTTACTACTTTTTTGGATGGTGCCATGAATGGATTTTGAAGATCGATTGTAAATCAATTAGGAAAAACAAAATCAGCGCGCCATATACACTTCATATTTATTTC
This sequence comes from Maratus speculifer, assembly GCA_964019185.1. Classification (NCBI taxonomy): domain Eukaryota; kingdom Metazoa; phylum Arthropoda; class Arachnida; order Araneae; family Salticidae; genus Maratus; species Maratus speculifer. Next base: position 385,548,121 of record OZ025292.1, read on the forward strand.
ATGGAAAATATGAGATGAGAGAAAGAATAAAATCATCAAAACAGGAAAAATTAACAAATGCCTGTGCAATTTGTTACTAGCATTCAATGCAGTTGTTAAATCCCATATTTACTGCCTGCTCTAATTGGTTGGCTACTTCGTTGCCGCGGATTGGTGGCGAGTTGCAAATATCCTCTAACCTGGCTGCTTCGTTGCCATGGAGGAAATTTGCACATATCCTTTTATCCAGTAAGTTTTAATTAAAAAAAATATAAATTGAAATTTAAAAATCCTGCTGCGAAGTGCACTTTCCGGTGTTAGCATCCGCACATGATAAAAATTTCAAATACCTGGGTGTTATAATTTCGGCGCTATACGCGGTCAGGCAGACAGACATCTTTTATTATACATAGATAGATATGCATAAATGTTTAGGAATTAGCCATTGGACACTGTTGGAGTGGATACACTATATAAGGAAATTGAAGCTTATTATTCGTTTGTAAAAAGTATTAGTAAAACATTAGAGTTTATGTGCGGCAGGGACATGCGAAAAATTATACAGCTCGTAACAATCCCGTATAAATTAAATGCACAACATACAAATATTTTGCATAAAATTAGGTCCGCCTGAAGGGATCCACTTCAGCTTAGAGCCTGGTACAAAGGTGTCATTGGTCCCCCTCTGTGCATGCAAACGCCTCTAATGGGTGGTGATTGTGTATTTTAATCACTTTATAACATTTCAATAGAAACAATATTGACTTAATTTTATTGAAAATCGCTGCAGTTCGTCTCTGCAGAAAACAGGCTGTGAAATATTTTTAGACCATTTACAGGGCCATAAAAGTATTCAGACACATTACTGTTCATAGGTGGTAATTGTTAGAAGTGCATTTATAAATATGTTATCCTTTGCAGATGTTATAAATTTTAGTGTTTTATGTGAAATATGCACAAACAACAGTTTTTATACTGAGTCATCGAAAAGAATTCAATGTATATTCCTTCTAAGGATAGAAAATTTCGGAACAATATTCTTGTAATGTTGCAAAGGGAATCATAATCTATGCGTGATATATAATTTCTCTTTCACATTTGTTTATTTTTTAAGACCGTGAAAAATGATATCCAAACAAATTAAACACACTTGGAGCTATTAAGGCATGTCCCCTTTAATTGTTTTCTTCAAACAATCGTTAAAGTAAATAAATTCCCGAGAAACTTGGGGAAAGTTCTCCAAACACGCAGTTGGATGTTTTGTCTAGATTACTCTGATCAATGAAATGGGTTGGAATAAAATGCATCCTGGAATTTTGTGGAGTTCCCGGAGTACAAGAGATCCAGATAATTCCGGGAACTGTGAAATCGATGTCTACTGAATATTTCTCAAGGTCATCTTCTACTCCGAAATCTATCTTTCTTTTTTTTTTTTTTTTTTTTTTTTTTTTTCGATTGCCGTAATGAGTTGACATTTGATGGAGTACGGGAAAAATTATTGATGTATTTTTATAGGTCGAATTTAGCCTGTCACGCATTCTTTACAATTTCGCAGGAAAAATAAAAGGAGGATTACATGCGTTGGCACGTGGATTAAAACGGGAGAAATAAAAGCAGTATATAAAAAAAAATTGCATTATCTTATGTATTTTATTTCATGTTGTCAGTTGTCGTAAGGGTTTATTCCCTCGACTACATCGAAGCCAAAAGGAAGAGATATGAAATTAGCTCAATGCATCGGTGCCGAGAAAACAAAACTCAGTTTAAAGGAAAATTTTTAAAGCATTGATTGGGATTCGAAATTTTGACTACGTTTTTCTCTTCATTAATAGAGAATATAAACATGAAATAATAATTTTTTGTCACTTCCCCTGTCTTGCAAATTTTTGAAGTTTTTAAAACATGTTAACGTGAAAAGAAATTCAATCATTTACAGTTGAAAAATATTCAATAACCAAAAATTCAAGTTTCTACTAAGAATTTTTTTTAAAAAAAGAGAGAAAGAAAAAAAAAAAAGAAAAATAATCGAAACATTAAGGAGACTCTTCTGTCTCTTGAAAACACACCATCTTGTTAATCCTATGGGCAGATTGTTTTTGAATTTCTTATTTAAATTTAAATATTTTTAAATGTTTTTTCTTTTTAATATTTGCGTGGGATAGCTGAGGTCGATCCCTAACATGGCTATTTTAAACTTTTTCATTTTTGATTGCAGATTTTTTTTTTTTTTTTTTTTTTTTTTTCAGTAAAGGTATTTTTACATTTGGTACCGGTTTGGAAAGTGAAAGTACTTTAAAAAAAATCGAAAATGAAGTCAAACCGAGCCCGACAAAATAATTGCCATTGTTTTATTATTATCATTTATTAGACTGTAAACTCAATTTTCAAAATGTATTTCTCAATACTGATGCGTTCCTCGAATGTAATTTAACGTTTTTGTTGTTGTTGTTTTTTAAACAGAGCAGTAGAGTCATTCTAAATATTTAATGAGTAATTTTATGAGTAATATTTAATTTCAGGATTCATAGTATATACGGTATGACAAATAGAATTAAGTAAAAAGATACAACAGAAGTCAATATTAAGCTTTTACAAAGTTTGACTGGCGGCTGAGATTTTTTGAGAACTAGTGATTTTATTATAACATTTTTGTGGATCAAATGAAACTATGAGTTCTAAGTGGATAGAATATACTTTTAAATTTAGATTATAATTAATTACAGTAATTCATAATAATGTCAAAAAGCCAAAAAAAAAATAAAATAAAATAAAAGATAATATGTTGTTAATGTGCGATATAACCGAGGTTATTGGATAAATATTAAAGGCGATAACCTACAAATAAATACTTTATTTCTAAAAACTAAATTTTCCTACATATTAGAAGTTTATTAATAATGTAACTAACGACAGAAAAATATATTTATTGTATATTTCACATATGTAAAACTACTTAAATATGCGCAAATAAGGTAGAATCTATTTTTCTGGATACACACAAAAACAGAGGTACTTTTATCAGGGTAACGTCGGTAATTCGAAACTTGAATAACTTGATTACACTGGTAATTGGACATTTATTACTCACATGGTTGGTAAAATGCAAACTTCAGTGAAAAAGAAACAGGTTAATTCGGCATTATTTAGAAAAAAAGAAAAAAAAGACGTGTGGCACTCGGGGACTGCCGCGGTAAAGCTATTGCATAGCATTTTTTATCAACTTATGCAATCATAATTATTTATTTACTTTTTATTTATGCAGTTTTTTTTGTCTTTGATGTTAATTCAAGTTATACTTTTTGAGCATGATGACCGATAACAAAACTTTTTTTTTCTTTTATTGAATAAATGAGAAATTAATATCGTTTAAAATATTTTTATTATCTTACAATACATGTAGGTTAATCAGGAATTTTTATCATTGAAACTATACGTTTATGGTAGCTGAAATAAAAAACATAAGTTTGAGACTTGATATTCTCAAAATATCTGAAAAATACCGCTTTAGTGTCTGCCGAAGTCTACCGAAGGATACCGTGCCGAAGACTGCCAAACTGAAGCGACATTAGCCGGAGTGTTAGGTTTTTTTCTCGTTACGGAATTTCTAAATTCTTTCGCCGCGCTCAAAGCCCGCGATAAAAGCTATGCAATACCTTAATAAATTACCAAACAAAATTTGGCCGCACTACGAAAATTAGATCGCGAGTTAAAAGCATTATAAATTTTCCGATCCTCACCGTGGGGGTTTAATGTCACCAAAAATTAACATTGTCTCATTAAAAATTACCAAACGAAATTTGGCCGCGCTACGAAAATTAGATCGCGAGTTATAAGCATTTTAAATTTTGCGACCTTCACCGTGGGGGGGGGGGGGGGTCTCCTGTCACCAAAAGTAACACTGTCTCATAATAAATTATCAAACAAAATTTGGCCGCGCTACGAAAATTAGATCACGAGTTATAAGCATTTTAAATTTTTCGACCCTCACCATGGGGGATCTCCTGTCACCAAAATTTAACACTGTTTCATAATAAATCATTAAACAAAATTTGGCTGCGCTGCGAAAATTGATCGCGATTTATAAGCATTTTAAATTTTCCGACCCTCACCGTGGGGGGTCTCCTGTCACCAAAAGTAACACTGTCTCATAATAAATTACCAAACTAAATTTGGCCGCGCTACGAATATTAGATCACGAGTTATAAGCATTTTATCTTTTTCGACCCTCACCGTGGGGAGGGGTCTCCTGTCACCAAAATTTAACACTGTTTCATAATAAATCATTAAACAAAATTTAGCTGCGCTGCGAAAATTGATCGCGAGTTATAAGCATTTTAAATTTTTCGACCCTCACCGTAGCAGTAGCGGATTTAAGGGGGGGGTCATGGGGGTCATGACCCCCCCTGGAGCTCTTCAAAGAGGGATGTACACTGCACAATCTAAATAAAAGGTGCTAAAACAGGAACGCAAAATAGCATCTAATCGAAAAAATTTGCGCCTTTTTCGAAACTGATCGAGAAAATTCGCGAATTTTCCGCGCCTGATCGATATAATTCACAATTTTTCCGCACCCGATCGGTGAAATTGGCAATTTTTGCGAAGCCAATCCACGAAATTCAGAACTTTTCCATGCCTAATCGATGAAATTCACGATTTTTTTGGGTGTGATCGACGAAATTGGAGATTTTTCCACGAATGGTCTGTAAAATTTGCGATTTTTCTTCACTTGATTGAAAAAATTCACGATTTTCGTGCCCAATCCACAAAATTAGCACATTTTTCCGTTCTCGTTCGATGAAATACGAATGTTTCCGTACACGAACTAAGAAATATGCATTTCTTAATTGAATGACGAGCTATGCATTTTTTACCTGCCGTAAACTGATGAAATCCGTGATTTTTTTCTTGCGATACTGACGAAACTCACGATTGTTCTGCAGACGCTCAAAGATTTATTTAATTTTTCCGCGCATCATCGACAAAATTTGCGGTTTTTCCGCGCCCTATCAACAAAATTAGCGATTTTTTGTTCCGAATCGACAAAATTAGCTATTTTTTTCGTTCCGAATCAATAAGATTCGCGAGTTTTTTGTATTCGATCGCCGGAATTCATGCTTTTTACGAAGCCGATCGACCATATTTGCGATAATTTCTTTCCCGATCGATGGAATTGTCAATTTTTGTTCGCCATATCAACGTAATTTGCAATTTTTTTTCATTCCAGATCAAATGTGTATCCGCTTTTTACGAAACTGATCGACCATATTTGCGACTTTTTCGTTCCTGATCGACAACGTTCGCAATTCTTCCGTGCCCTACCAAAAGCGATTTTTTCGTTCCCGATTGACTAAATTCGCGCTTTTTACGAAAACAGTCGACCATATTCGGGATTTTTCCGTGCCCAATTGACGAGATTCGCGCCTTTTTTCCGTTCTTGTCCATGAAATACGCATTTTTCCGCATCGAACAATAAAATTCGAGATTCTTAACTGACTGATGAAATCTGCATTTTCCCCCCGCAGTAAATTAAGAAATCTGTGATTTTTTTTCTCACGATAAACTGATAAAACTCGTTATTGCTTTGCAGCCGCTCAAAAAAAATTTTGATTTTTCCGCGCATCATTGACAAAATCTTCGATTTTTTCCTTACCCTATCAAAGAAATTAGCGATTTTTTCGTTCCGAATCGACAAAATTCGCGAGTTTTTCGTACCGAATCGCTCTTTTTACGAAGACAATCGACTACATTCGCGATAACTTTTTCCCGAATCTCGAAATTGGCAATTTTTGCGTTCCATATCAACTCAAAATTCGCAATTTTTTTATTCCCAATCAACAAAATTCGCGATTGTTCCGTTCCCGATCGAATAATTTCGCGCTTTTTACGAAGCGATCGACAAAATTGGGAGGTTTCCGTGCACTGTTAACGAAATTTGCGATTTTTTCGTTCCAGGTAGACAAAATTCGCAACTTTTTGAGCTCGATCGACAAAATTTGCGTTTTTTCTGAGACAGACAAAATTCGAAAATTTTCGAGGGCCGATATACAAAACTCGCGATTTTCCAATGTCCAGTTGACGATATTTTCGATTTTTCCGCGCCAGGTCAACGAAATTCGCGTTTTTTTCGCGGTAAACAGACAAAACAGGCGACTTTTCCACACCCTATGATCAAAATTTTTTCAAGTATTATAAAAAAAAATTAGATTTTTTTCCTTGCCGATAAACGAAATCTGAGATTTTTCGCGTCCGATCGAGAAAATTCGTGATTTTTACGTGCCTAATCGACAAATTTCGCGATTTTTTAAGTCCGATCGGTGAAATTTGCTACATTTTATCGTAATTCCGTTTTCACAAGATTTACTGTATTTTAAAATTGTTTCATTAAATCATCTGTCAAAAGTTGTGACCCCCCCCCCTGGAGGTTGGGCTGGATCCGCCCTTGCACCGTAGGGGGTCTCCTGTCACCAAAAATTAACACTCTCTCATAATAAATTACCAAACAAAATTTGATACGAAAATTAGATCGCGAGTTATAAGCATTTTAAATTTTTCGACCCTCACCGTGGGGGGGGTCTCCTGTCACCAAAAGTAACACTTTCTCATAATAAATTACCAAACAAAATTTGGCCGCGCTACGAAAATTAGATCGCGAGTTATAAGCATTTTAAATTTTTCGACCCTCACCGTGGGGGGTCTCCTGTCACCAAAAGTAACACTGTCTCATAATAAATTACCAAACAAAATATGGCCGCGCTACGAAAGTTAGATCACGAGTTATAAGCATTTTAACTTTTTCGACCCTCACCGTGGGGGGTCTCCTGTTACCAAAATTTAACACTGTTTCATAATAAATCATTAAACAAAATTTGGCCGCGGTACGAAAATTGATCACGAGTTATAAGCATTTTAAATTTTCCGACCCGCACCGTGGGGGGTCTCCTGTCACCAAAAGTAACACTGTCTCATAATAAATTAGCAAACAAACTTTGGCCGCGCTACGAATATTATATCACGAGTTATAAGCATTTTATCTTTTTCGACCCTCACCGTGGGGGGTCTCCTGTCACCAAAAATTAACACTCTCTCATAATAAATTACCAAACAAAATTTGATACGAAAATTAGATCGCGAGTTATAAGCATTTTAAATTTTTCGACCCTCACCGTGGGGGGTCTCCTGTCACCAAAAGTAACACTGTCTCATAATAAATTACCAAACAAAATTTGGCCGCGCTACGAAAATTAGATCGCGAGTTATAAGCATTTTAAATTTTTCGACCCTCACTGTGGGGGGGGGGGGGGGGTCTCCTGTCACCAAAAGTAACACTGTCTCATAATAAATTACCAAACAAAATTTGGCCGCACTACAAAAATAAGATCGCGAGTTATAAGCATTTTAAATTTTTCAACCCTCACCATGGGGGATCTCCTGTCATCAAAAATTAACACTGTCTCATAATAAATTACCAAACAAAGTTTGGCTGCCCTACAAAAATTGATCGCGAGTTATAAACATTTTAAATTTTTCGACCCTCACCGTGGGTTGTCTCCTGTCACCAAAAATTAACACTTTCTCATAATAAATTACCGAACAAAATATGGCCGCGCTACGAAAATTAGATCGCGAGTTAAAAGCATTATAAATTTTCCGATCCTCACCGTGGGGGTCTAATGTCACCAAAAATTAACATTGTCTCATTAAAAATTACCAAACGAAATTTGGCCGCGCTACGAAAATTAGATCGCGAGTTATAAGCATTTTAAATTTTGCGACCTTCACCGTAGGGGGGGGGGGTCACCTGTCACCAAAAGTAACAGTGTCTCTTAATAAATTACCAAACAAAATTTGGCTGCGCTACGAAAATTGATCGCGAGTTATAAGCATTTTAAATTTTTCGATCCTCACCGTGGGGGGGGGGGTCTCCTGTCACCAAAAATTAACACTCTCTCATAATAAATTACCAAACAAAATTTGGCCGCGATACGAAAATTAGATCGCGAGTTATAAGCTTTTTAAATTTTTCGACCCTCACCGTGGAGGGTCTCCTGTTACCATAAATTAACACTGTCTCATAATAAATTACCAAACAAAATTTGGCTGCGCTACGAAAATTAGATCGCGAGTTATAAGCATTTTAAATTTTTCGACCCTCACCGTGGGGGGGGGGGGGGTCTCTTGTCACCAAAAATTAACACTGTCTCATAATAAATTACCAAACAAAATTTGGCCGCGCTACGAAAATTAGATCGCGAGTTATAAGCATTTTAAATTTTTCGATCCTCACCATTGGGCGGGTCTCCAATCACCAAAAGCTACATTATCCTACCTTGTTTTATCTTAAGACGATTTTTTTCTATACACATTCTATCAGGAATTTTTATCATTGAAACTATAGATTTATGGTAACAAATAAGAAACTTAAGTTTGAGATTTGATATCCTCTAAATATCTGAAAAATACCGCGTCAATGTCTGCCGAAGTCTACCGAAGGATACCATGCCGAAGTCTGTCGAGTTGTAACGATGTTAGCCGAGTGTTAGGTTTTTTCGTTACCGATGTGTTAGGATTTTTCGCGTTACGGAATTTTTGGATTCGGTCACCGCGCTCAAAGCCCGTGATAAAAGCTATGCAATAGCTTAAAAATCCCTTTAATTATTTGATTACAACTAAACTTTACTGTTTTATTCTTCAGTGAGACGTATTTTCTATCTAGAATTTCTAATTCATTTCTATACTCCAACTTAATTTCCTATTTTACTACTTTCCAATCATCAAAATCACTTTTGAATTATACTTCCTCCATCTCGCTATCACCACTTATACGTTGACAGCTGTTGAAATCATTTGCAAGTTTTTGCGAATACCCAGAAAAGTTTTTGATAGCTTATCAGGAAGGAAAGCAAACAAAAATGTTTAGTTATCTTCCAGAAAATAATTAATTTTAATACTGTTATTATAACTTTCTGATATAGAAAAGTTTCCAATCAGTTTATTAAATGACTCGTTCAGCTGTTTAAAATTTCTAATATACAAGGTATTAAAATACTTACTATAACCAGACAAATGTACTTTTCAAGGCATTACTTTACAGCATTTTTGAAAAAATAAATAAATAAATAAATAAAAATAAAAATACTTATTGGAAACATTAACATCGGATTTGCATTATGATAGTTCGTTTATGTGATTTGTACATGCTTTAAAGAAATTTTGTAAATTGATATACGTTATTGAATAGTTAATAAAATTTGATTTTACAGAAACACACCTATATGAACTTCAATAGATTTTTTTTTAAATCCCCTATTCTACGTTACGCTCAATTTCTTTGATAAGCCACGGTGGTCATTTTGAGCATCTTCCTATGCTGATTATGAGATATCAATATTTATTATTTCATGCCCATATTTTCAATAAAAATTATTTTTCTTATACAGAATCTTACGTCATATTTTTTGTTTTTGCCCTTTTTTTACCTCCTCAAAAATTATGCATCGTAGAGATTTGAATAATTTTTATGCACTCCAGGGGAGGTTTATTGATCTAGAAGGTCGTAATCCGTTTACGTGTAACAGGGCCCGACTTATGCAGGGGCATACGAGGCAGTTGCCCCGGGCACTTCTTTTTAGCCCCTTCCTCAAGACAATAATCAGTATTTTCATATGTTTAGGAAGGAAGTGTGGTCCCCCTTTTCCTCACTGCTTCCAGTACTCCCTCCACCCATACAAAAACAAACTATATCACTAGAAAACTAATGATTAAAATTTTATTACAACTTAAATTTCTTTTGAAAATAATAGAATATTTTTATTAATGTTTTCTCGTAGTGTGACAAGTTAAAATGATTAATTGTCACTAATTTTGAGCCTTCTATTTTAGACATCTTATAATGTACGAAGATAAGCAAAGTAAAAGTTTACAGTTAAATATTCGAGTCAACCAATCTATTATCTTTTACTGTTATTATCAAATTATTATTTTTCTTTAAAGTTGTGTCTATCTTTTGGGAATACCCTGTATATAGATGTGAGTAGTACCGAGTACAAAAATTATCATGCATACAATATGTATGAAGTTTCGTACTAATCATTTCTACATTATTCACAAAAATTTCTATAGACAATTAAGAGCCTCCACCCCCCCCCCCCCCCAGAATTATGCTTGCCCCGGGTCCTTCCATAGCCTTAGTCGGGCCTTGATGTGTAGGAGAAGATCCCTTTCTTTCCTTTTGGAAATTTCTATCAAAATGAGAATAAAAATAACATTAAATATCTGTCAAGATTTAAAAAATCTTAATTCTTTGCGAATTTCTTTTACTTGTTTGATTTCTTCATCACGTTGCAAAAATGAATATTCAGTTTCTAGGAAATCTTAACAATGCGTACTTAAAAAATAAAATAAAATAAAATAAAATAAAAAAAATTTAAAAAAATTAAATAAAAAGGCGGAGGGATTTGTAAAAGCGAAATTTTAAATTTGTCAAACGAAGGCCACAATAATATAATATATATCGCCGAATATCTAACTTGTTTAGCTAATGCTGTTGAAATATTCAATTAGTAATGTTTTGAAATATTCACAGGCATAAATAATAATAATAATACAGTGCTAAAATTCAGTCAGTCCCTCTCCCCCTCCTAAGTATTCCGATGTCTACCCCTGGGAGAAAAAATTGGCATATGGGTAAAAAAAAAAAAAAAAAAAAAAAAATTAAACACCAATTTGGCCGGTGCTAAATGTCAATATATTGACGAAATAACACGAATACAAATGATGCTATAAATTTGTTTGAAATAAAGAAGACCCAAAGATTCAATGTTCTTAGGCTATATAAATATCATTGAATTATTGGAATGCAAATTAAAACTTGATAAACATTTCAACTTCATTCACTTCTATTAAATTACTGGAAAATAAATAAATAAACAAATTAAATAAAAAGTATATATTGATATTGTGCCTATAAATACCTCTCGGAAATTTCTTTCGGTTAGCGGTCTTTTACAATCTGCATAATTTGTTCAGTGGTATTTAATACATATTTAATTATGTACCTTACAATATACACTGGTGTGCAAAATTTAAGGACGATGGAATTTTCAAGCGATGATTTTTACGCGAATATTCAACAGAAAGTAATTTAATTCGAATAATTACTATCCCTACATAACAGCTAATCCATATAACCAGGGATGGGGAAATACATAATTTTGCTCGCCAATGGCGAGTGGATTTTTTGGCAAGGCGAGTGCATTTTTAGTTTTTGAAAAACCATAGGCTATTAAGACATTTATCAGAGACACTTCAATCTAGATATTTTACTTTCCAAATTATTACAGTGTAAATATGGTACTAAATTCTATCTTTTATTAATCTTACCTCTGTTGCATACATTTCTTAATTTTATAGGAAAAAAGAATTACGAAAATGTATTGTAGTAATAGTAATTTTGTGTGCGATTTTGTCATAACTATTTTCAACTGTGTGCGTGTTGCATCTTGCAGGCTGGTGAAATAAATCCCTGGCTGGTAAGATTTTTGAAAAATTCCCCAGCCCTGCATATAACATCTCATTCAGGTCACACATGGTCACAAGGGTCATAGTCACTACGGCGAAACAAAAAATAGGAAATTCCATGCGTCTCTTTTATGAGTCTCAAATGACTACTATATGTGACTCCACTGTCAGGTCACTGCGACTGCTGCTTTGTGACGAGTCACCAGGTGATTTTACAGTGTTGTTTTATTGAGACTATCATGTGACTGTCATTTGGAGGCTCAATTTCAAAGTCATTGTGAATGTTGCATTATTATAAATAACTAAATAATGACACATTAAAGTCACATGATGACTTTCTGTCACAAGACTTTGTCAAATGGTAACAGAGACCCTACTGTAAAGTAACCACTGTGAAAAGTGGTGAAAACTCACCATGTAACTTTAATGGGACATTTTTTGGTGATTTATCATAATGCAACATTCACAATGACTTTGAAATTGTGCCTCCAAATGACAGTCACACGAGAGTCTCAATAAAACGACACTTTAAAGTCACCTGATGACTCGTCACAAAGCAGCAGTCGCAGTGACCTGACAGTGGAGTCACATATAGTAGTCATTTGAGACTCATAAAAGAGACGCATGGAATTTCCTATTTTTTTGTTTCACCATAGTGACTGTGACTCTTGTGACTATGTGTGACCTGAATGAGATGTTATATGGACTAGCTGTTATGCAGGGATAGCAATTATTCGAGTTATATTACTTCCTTTTGGATATTCGCGTGAAAATTGTCACTTGAAAATCCCTTGAAAATTGGCAGTTTGGGACTCGTCCTTAAATTTTGCACACCAGTGTATATATATATTATATATATATATATATATATATATAGAGAGAGAGAGAGATAGATATATTAAGTACTTGAAATGATGTGTGTGTGTTGAACATCGCTAACTCTTAAGTCAACTTTATTTTTTATACCAGTTCCGTGTCAAGTATTGTAGGTTGTATAGGTTTCACTGTAAAAGTGATTTAAAGAATAATTATTATGTACAAAACTCTACAAGTTTATTGATATAAACCCACGATTTTTAGCAATATTTCCCCGTAGTAATCTTTATCTTATTTAATCGCAGAATTTCCGTCAGTAAACACAGAGAAAATTTCTATTCGATAATAGTACTAACCAAAAAACGAGAAAATCGGTAATAATTTATTAAATATAATTAAATTTAAGTTATGTGACCTTTATCTTAAATAATCACAGAATTTTCGAAATTCAATATAGAGAAAATTTCTGTTCGATAATTATGCTAACCAAAAAACGGGAGAATTGGCAGCTACGTTAGTTTCAGAACTCGGTTTATCCAGAAAATCAGATTTTGGGAAATTGCGATAAATCTCTTAACTGGGATCTCTCCAATGATTTTCTTTGTTTAACAAAATTTTTACAGTGGAAGAAATACAAGATAAAACTATATATATATATATTAACTATTTGGAAAAAAATAGTTGTTATCGGTAGAGAATTGGAAAATCTAAAGTATATCTGAATCTTTTTGTTGGTTGAATTCCGCAACTAATTTAATTTTATTAGTTTCCTGGTTGGTCCAAGTTTAATGTCCAAAAATGGAATACTTCTGTTTTTTATTTTATTCGTTTTCTGATTGGTCCAAGTATAATGTCCAAAAACTGAATACATCAGTTGCCACAATGAGAAAAAGAGTAATAAAAACTCAAAAAAAAAAAATAATAATAATTTTAAAACAAACTGTGATAGAGATTTCGAACAAATTTCATTAAAAAGTGCATTTTTTTCTCTACGCAACGGTGTAAAAATTTAAAATGTGCGATGTAAGAAGTTGAAAAATTTGCAGCTCCAAAAATTGTAAAACAGAAATTTAATTTAACATTTGTTTCTGGTGGGTCCAGGAATATCAATGTTTAATCCATGTTGTACGTAATATGAGGAGTTCAGAAATCAGTCTGATTAACTCCATCAAATAAAAAATGCACATTTTAAACAGTTTAAGTTGTCTATCTTTAATCTACTGTTTTTTTTTTTTTTTTTTTTTTTTTAATCATTGGTCTAGAAATATTAATGTTTAATGCACGGCGTACGTAATATATGACTCGTTATAATCATACTAAAAATTATGTTTATTATTATTATTAATTCAAAAATAGAATTTATTTATGTCTTTAAAATTTGAGTCTTTGAAAATATGAAAATATAATTTTTCAAATAGTCATTGCAATTTGTTAAATTACATTTTTCTTTCTTTCTTTTTCTTCTTTCCGGACTGTTTTGCTTTTTCGCTTCAGATTTACCAATAGAGGATAAATGGAGATTGGTGGCGAAAACACGTTTTTTTTAAATTTTTTTAATAAGATGGAGTTTTGAAACTCACATTTTCATACTTGTATACAGGGTGTCCAGCAAATAAGACCCTGATTTCAAAATTAAATTTCTCAAAAACAAAGATTGATAGAATTATGCTGTAAACGGGTTGTTTATTATGCAAGCTGTAAAAATGTTATACAGAAGTTTCGGACGGTGAATATTGTGAAAAAATTGTTTTCTGATTGCAAAGAATGCTTGACTTGACATTTTTCTTGTTTTAGATTGCTTGCAGAGAACGAATTTTTCGGCGTACAGTGCCATATTTTAAGAATTTTTGAACTAAATTTCTGAAATTCCAAAAATTTAGTTCCAAAAATCGTTAAAACAATCTAAAACAAGAAAAATGTTAAGTCATGCATTCTTTGCAATCAGAACACAATCTTTTTAAAATAGTCACAATTTAAAACTTACGTATAACTGCTTTTAAAGCTTGCCTAATAAACAAACCGCTTACCGCACAATTCTATCAATCTTTATTTTTGAGAAATTTAATTTTGAAATCAGGTATTATTTGCTGGACAGTGGGAACCCTGTACAAATTTGAACGATTGTTATAATAAAATGTTTCAGATAAAATAAATCCAATTCTGAAAATGCGAAATTAAATTCTAGGATATTGAGAGCAGTCCCTCCTCGCTACCCTCTCCCTCGCTTACCGAACTAATGAAGTTTTTAAATTCTTTTATAAAACATCCGAGTTCAAAGAATTCGCCTCGGCACGTAAGTGTTAACATAGATTCGGTGAAAAGAAAATTGAACGGGTTTATAAGAAAACATTTATTGTCGATAATGGCAATATATGAAATGACAAGGAAAAATATCTTATACTTTTTCCTTGATATATTTCTTTTTTTAGTTTTTTCATTCCCTTTTTTAAGTAAAAAGATTTGACTGATAAACTATTTATTTATTTATTTTTTTTTTTCTGAGATAAAAAGAATTTAACATTTTTGAATAAATTCGACATTAAGGACGATTGAGAATTTTCGAAAAATATTAGAATAATAAAAAATGAACTATCGGCCAAAAAAAAAAAATAAAATAAAATAAAATAAAATAAAATAAAAATAAAAAATAAAATAAAGAAAGAAAGAAAAACAAGAAAGAAAAAAATCATGCGTCAATAATTTGAATTTAAATACTTAAAATCGTTGCAAATCATTTCAAATTTTATGAAAATCCAGTCACTACTTAATAATAGTTTTCTCCAATCTATCAAATCCAATCATTCGTAAATAATTCAGTCATATGCCATGACAGGTATTCATTCTAGGTTGCAATGGTGTTTATGCCCCATTTAAGAGGTAATAATATTATTTCTATATTACTGAGTTTAATATATAACATCGTTATAAATTTTCTATTCATTACATTTGTGCATAAAAGTGCAGCAGCTCTTACACCAAGATCTGAATATTTTAAAAATTTCGTTGTAATAAGAACGCACCTCATTTAATGGGTTTTGAAGTGTCATTTCCGACTTGCTTATTCTTATATTCATTTATGCTATTGGAAAACTTTCAATTGCTGTTTGTATAATCTTAAATGTTACGCAAAGTATAGTAAAAAGTAGTTACTTAAAGAGCTGACGTTGAGGCTCCTGATCTGCAGATTTACTAGTTTCTTATTTATTTATTTTGACCACAGAAATTTTTTTTTCAGAAATTTTGTTGGAAAACTTGGTTTTTCCATGTTGGCGTCATTATAAACAAGCAAGCAAAAAAGAAAATCGTCTGCCCGTCCTTTTGCAAGATAATCCCCTTGTTTGCAGGGATGTAGTGGAGGGTATACGCGGGTATACGCCGTATTCTTTCTGGATTTTTTTAAAATTAACACCGTATACACTCTGTTTCCCAAGAAAGATGTAGTAAATACACTCTAAGGTATACTCTTTGCATTGAGCGTATACCCTCTGCTTAGAGTGAATACCCTCTGTATTTTTTACGACTATACACCACTGCTTGTTTAGTACATTTCCCCTGAACTATGTATCTCAGATAGAAGAAAGTCTTACGATTGCCACATCTGATTAGTTTTATGCTGTCCTAATTATAATTACTAGCAGGGGAGACCGAGCTTAGCTCGGTCAAAATTAACTTTGTGTTCAACTCGATATAGTATTTTCACTGTGTCATTCACTCGGTATTATTACTGTAAAACATGTTGTTTATTTAGAAAAACAATCAATAAGAAAACTATGTTTTTATGAGCATGTTTATAAATTTTACTTTATTTTAAAATTTACAACGAAAGGACATCGATCTAAATCACTTTTTTAGCTCGACTCTGATTGGTTTAACCATGCATCTCGAATCCTCGTAAGAATGTATAAAAAAAATTCTTTACATTCTGAAAGACAATATTTTCTGCTAGATATAGCCAAATTTGGAGGCACTCTTTCATTTGGCTCCAAATACGTGTTTTGGTTTTCGTAATTTTTATAGTCGATTTTTTAGCCATATGTCGCCGATATTTTGTCAAATATCACCAAGTTATTGGCTTTTGCCATATTCTCGTGACCCTGACCCGTATTACCCAAAATGAGCCACTAATCAAATTTGATCAAGCATGTGCCATAGCTCAATCGTCTTCAGGTAATCAAAAACAGTAGAATATAAAATTGAATCAAAATCGTTTAATCCATTTTTTAGGTAAAATTAGCTTGGCAGCATTCAGCAATGAAGCGAAATGACCCACTAATATAATTTTGTCTAACATGCGACTCAGCCCAATAGTCTTCTCGTGACAAAAAACATTTTGTTTCAAAATTTAGGTAAAATTGATTGAGTCGTTGTTACATATAATTAGAATGACCCTAGCTCATTAAGACCCAAAATGACCCACTAATCGGATTTTCGCGAGCATGTGTCCATCCAAATGGTTTTCTCTTGCTCAAAAACGATATAATACAAAGTATAGTCAAAATGGTAAGTACCATTTTCTATATAAAATTAGTATGACCCATCATGACCAACAAATGACCCTTATAATCGAAATCTCTCGAACGTGTGGCCTAGCTCATTAGTTTTAACATGCCGAAAAACATTAGATACAAAATTTAGATAAAATCGATTGAGCCGTGTTTTAGATATAGTTAGTTTGACCCTGATTCCTTATGATCCAAAACGACCCATTGATCGAATTTTCTCAAAAATCTGTCATAACCCAATGATTTTCTTGTGCCCGAAAACGATAAAATACAAAATTTAGTCAAAATTGTGCGAAACGTTGTCTAGATAAAATTAGAATGACCCAAAAGTGGCTCACTAATCGAAATTTCTCGAATATGTGACCTACTCCAATGATTTTCTCATGCCAAAAATATGTTGTATACAAAATTTCGTTAAAATCGACCCACCCATTCTTTAGATATAGCTTGACCTTGATCCATTAAGACCCACAAATAACCCTTATAATCGAAAGCTCTCGAATATAGGACTTAGTCCATTAGTTTTCTCGTTTCTAAAAATTGTTACATACAGAATTTCGTTAAAATTGATCCTGCCGTTCTTTAATTATATATAGCTTGACCCAGACCCTTTATGATCCAAAATGACCCATTAATCGAAATTTTTCGAACATGTAACCTAGTCCAATGATTTTATCGTGCCAAAAAAATGTTGCATACAAAATTTCATTAAAATCGATCCATCTGTTATTTAGATATAGCTTGACCATGACCCATTATGACCCATCATGACCCACAAATGACCCTCATAGTCGAAATCTCTCAAACATGTGATTTAGCCCATTACTTGTCTCATGTCAAAAAACTGTTACATACAAAATTTCGTTATAATCCATCACGCCGTTCTTTAAATATAAATAGCTTGACCCAGACTCTTAATGACCCAATATGACCCATTGAAATCTTTTCTCGAACATGTAACCTAGCCCAATGTTTTTCTCGTGCCCGAAAACCATAGAATGCAATTTTTAGTCAAAATTGCGTGAGAAAATCTCTAGATAAAAATAGCATGACCCACAATGACCCCAAAAATGACCCACTAACCGAATTTTCTCGAACATGTTACCTAACCCAATGGTCTTCTTGTAATCTAAAACGATACAATATAAAATTTGGACAAAATCGTTAGAGCCGTTTTTTAGATAAAAATGGCTTGACCCATAATGACCCAAAAATGACCCAGTAATCGAAATTTTTCGAACATGTGACCCAGGCCAATAGTTTTGTTGTGCCAAAAAACGATTGGATAGAAAATTTCCTTAAAATCTATCCAACCGTTCTCTAGATATAAATAGCTTGATCTTGACCCATTATGACCCAAAATGACCCAATAATCGAATTTTCTCGAACATGTGACCTAGCCCAATGGTCTTCTCGTGCCCGAAAATGGTAAAATCCAAATTTTTTCGAAAATCGTTAGAGCCGTTTTTAAGATAAAATTTACCCACACACACACACACACACACACAATTTTTGCTAGCATTATAGTATAAGATTTGCTTTCATGCATTACTTCTATAATTATTATGTTTATATCATATAAAAATATTTTATTCATATGTTACAATAAAAAATGCAAAAATATTGTAAAACACGAATTTACAATAGACTTTAGCTAAAATCGAAACTTTGTCTGAAAAGATTTTTTTTTTTTTTTAATTTTTTATGAATCTGTTGCGATTCTATCTTAGAAGCTTTGAGATCATTGTAAAATTTAAAGTTTAAAAAAATTGTACTATATATCTGACATTTTATTATTGCATTTCCTTATACTGATACATTCAACAATTTCGGAAAAGAAATATTTCAAGTATACAACGCGAGTAACGATTCTTTGTGTTACGATGATTGTGTAATATTTAAAGAGGTTGTTTTTTCCTCGATCGATTTTTGTTTCATTCTTGGTCGATATGTTTTTATCCTGCTGTCTTTTTTATTATTGTCAATTCAGGTTAACATGCACTTGTTGAGTGATTTTAATCTAGTTCTCATCTTTAGAAAAGGAAAAGTTCATCCGACTTACTAAAACCCATCGTAATTTTAGAAGAAAAAAAATGTTTAGTCAGCCAAAATTTATGTCTGTATTGCAGCTCTTAACGAATTAAGTTCTTTTAGTGTGTTTTTAATTAACTTCATTTCCGTTAATTGATAATTTCTGCATTAACTTCTTTTGCTGAATCGCATTTTCTCCAGTGTACTTAACAATAGCAATATGTAGCAACTTAGGCGAGTCAAGCGAAAAGTTACTAGTAGTAATTATTACCTTTTAAAACTAATTAAAAAACCATTAAAATAATTTTAAAGAGAATTAAGTATACATATGTAGGGTGTCCCAGAAATATTGGGACAAACTTTAAGGAGAGGTAGGGGACATCACAAGGCTTCAGATTTGTTAGCAACCATGGTCGGAAATGTTTTCTTGGCGCGGTAGTGATGACACAAAACGCAAGAAGGACAGGATACGTATAAGAAGAGAAAATATCTTTATTATCCTTAGTACAGCAGAAAAGTAAGAAAAAAGAACATTAAAAAAACATCGATCTTTATCAAAGTAGGTTTCTGAAATTACGACCCTGCGCCCTGATGCATGCAGACGCATCTCCGGTGCATGGAAGATCTAATGTTTTCTAGTAAACACCAGGAATGTCCTGAACTTCCCCAACAGCTGCAACGATGCGTACAACTAGTTCCTCAGAACTTTCCAGTGTTATCCCGGTATTTTTGCAGCACTAAGAATAATAAACATGTTTTCTCTCCTTGTTCGTCTCCTTTCTTTCGTGTGTTTTGTGCCGTCACTACTGCGCCAGGAAAGTGTTTCGGACCATGGGTTGCTATGTAAATCTGTATCCTTATGATGACCTCTATCTCCCCTAAAGTTTGTTTGATTATTTCTGGGGCACCCTGTATACATATTTTTTAAATATATTATTTTATAAACAATCA
The DNA here is from genome assembly GCA_964019185.1 of Maratus speculifer. Lineage (NCBI taxonomy): Eukaryota > Metazoa > Arthropoda > Arachnida > Araneae > Salticidae > Maratus > Maratus speculifer. Next base: position 385,567,917 of record OZ025292.1, read on the forward strand.
ATGTTTATTTTGGAAATCATACCTCATTTACGTTGCTTTGGCTTGCTGAACGAACGAGATTTTGGAAAACTCGCCGTTTTCAGATGCGTTTGTAATTACATAAATACATAGCATCACCTATAATAGTAATCGTTAAATACGTCTGTCTATCTGCATATAACAGCGCAAAAACTACCCTTCCGAATGGTTTGAAATGTAAAATATATAATTGTTGCGTAATTTTATCGAATCATTTCAAATTTTATGAAAATCAGATGTATAGTTTAATTACAGGGACAATCAAAATTAATCTGTTACATTAAGGCCAATGGGAAAAAAAATATATATTCGAGTGCATTTTAACGACGTTACATCCTTTCGAACATAATGGAATTGATATGCACCTATGAAGTATACTAAAATATACGTTTTGTATAATATGCGGTGCTAAGAATATTTGTTAGTTATTTTTTACAGGGCCGCAAATAATTATTCCATTACATAATGGGGGAAACATTGTTTGGTGTGCGTTTTGATAATATTAAACTATTTCACATTTTTGAAACTGATATACGTTGTTGAGGTTTACTACAACTTATTTCCTGTATAATAGAAAGCAGATAGTATTTATAGGGGTATACAAAAGATTTCGGATACTATACTGTATGGTCAGGCGATATTATATATGGTGATACTATACTACAGGTCGTTTTCAAAACTCGCCTTATTTTAAAAATTAAATTTTGGAAATCTCGAAATACCTGTGACTGAGTTTCCATTGGTTTTCACTGAACATCAAAATTTCAGGATGTTAGAAATACGCAATAAAACTTCTTTCTTTTTTTTTTTCTTGAGATTGTAGTGTTTTTTTAACACGCTTATTTATTTATTTTTTATTTATTTTTTATTATTTATTTTTTTTATTTTATTTGCTTATTTATTTATTTTTATTATTATTATTATTTTTGTTTATTTATTTATTTTATTTTATTTATTTATTTTATTATTAGCTTCACTTGTATGCATGTATGGAATGGAAGCTTTGAATGTTATTTTCACCCACTTTAAGACATCAGATTAAATTGAAATTTTGCACACTTATTGAGAAGCAATGACAATTCAATAATTTAAAACGTCGCTGCTTAAAAGGATCAAAATAAAAAATGCCGGATAAACGGATCGAAAACAATTTGAAAAATTAAGTCAGCTGACACTCTAGATACATGGCAATCACTGAAACACTTATGAAAACCGTAAAAGCGCGGTATTATACGAAGGACTGAAAATTTTCGTGGGAGTGAAAGTAATGTTAAGATCGAATATTGGCGTGGCAAAAAGTTTAGTATATGCAGAGTTCTCGCTGTCGCTCGCCATTGCGCCAAACTGCGACTAAATTCTTTATTTGGCGAGTAAACAAGTGATTAGATTCGCCAAATTGCTAGTGCTCAATTCTTGCTTTTTCTTTCTTTTCTTTTTCATACATATGCATTTGTACATATTTTTAATACATACATAATTTCAATATATTTCTAGTGAATAGTTAATAACAATCGTTGTCGCAGTTATAAAAACTTAGGTTATTTTAGAATATATTGAAAAAAAAAAGGGGGGGGGGTACATTAAAGGATTAAAGATAATTTTTTGTGCTACACGGAAAATCTATGTTGCTAATATTTTTTTCATTTGGCGAATGTTTTTTAGTTTTAATTAGCCAAATTACTAAAGTTGGTCCAATGTCAGCGAGAACACTGAGTATATGGCAATATGAGTTTTCTCACGGAGATTATATCTGGCCATATTTTCGACAGAATCAAGTATACGATGCAGACATACTGTCAGTCCGTATCGATTTCGGTTGTGATGGCATGTATGTAATAAAACGAATATCGATGTTATTTCCAGCAAAATACAGCTATGGCACTGTTGAAAGAAGAATGCTGCCATTGATCCTGAGTTGGGCATCGACCGTACATAAAATGCAAGGCTGTACGGTTGATCGGGCAGTCATTTATCTGGGTTCTCGGCTGTTTGCTGCTAGACAAGCTTGTGTAGTACTCAGTCGTTGAAGGTCTCTGGAGGGTATCCAAATCGAAGAACTTGATTGCTCAGAGTTAACAGAGAGAGAGTTCCATATGTAACGGTGATGCATTAGATGAAATGATCAGATTACAAGATAATTCATAAAACAGCCTGATAATCATCTGTTGCCACATGTGATGTATCAAAAATTTGAGTCCTTAAGTGACTATAACCTTTAGAGAATTCAATAAAGTTTTTTAATAGTCTAATTAATTTTTTTTAGTCTAACTGAACATTGAAATTTTAAATAAAATAATTTAGAAAATCCGACACTAAAAATTAAAAAAAGAAATAATAGTTTAAGAATTCAAAAAACACGCTTTTATAGCAGGTCGAACTGAAAAGTTTAGAATAATTTTTACTTATTGAGAAGTTATCCAACAGTGATAGAAAGGCCATTTAAAAACTAATACAAAAAGCGTGGAGTGTTCAATATAAGTTGTTAACGATATTTCATTAGTAGCTACTCCTAAAACTTAACTTACAAGGAAGGTCTCCATACGGGGCATACTCAGATTTTTTTTTGAAAAAAATACTAATTAAACTACCCATGTATGTAATTAAGGATCAGTCAAAATTAGCGGCGGAATTACATTAAAAAACATGTAAAAAAAAAAAGAAAAAAATACACTTTCAAATATTTGGCGTGGAAAGACGAAAGTGTCACACGATTTGGCGAGCAGCATTTTTCTCCGCCAAAAGCAAACGATTTTAATGCAACTGAAAACTTTTTGATTTTTAGAATCCGTGTAAATGAATTTAAACATTAATGAATTCAAACATAAACATTGAGCGAGTTTAATATATGATATACATATATATATATATACTAGCGGACCCGACAGACGTTGTCCTGTCACCGACAGACATTGACCTTCTTGGCACCAACTCCAGAAAATCAAATAAATGTACGTAAATATGGTAATATGCACGATAAACACTACACTCTTAATTTAATTTCTTATTACAATTATGTAAGGAAATTATTTTTCACTCTTCAGTATATTTTGAAGTCGGTTCAATTTTTCATAGAAAAGTTAATTTTTCTCTTTTTAGTTAAAAGTTTCGAATCCACTGGAACGCACACACAAAATTTCATTAAAATCGGTCCAGTCGTTGAGGAGTTCAGTGACATACGCACAAAAGATTTATATATATAAAGATGATTTATTTTGTACTTTTTATTTGGATTTTTTATTAATATTCTACTAATTAATTGTTTTTTTTTCTGATTTCAAATAAAAACTATGTCAATATGTAAAATTTGGCTATTAGTGTGGCGATTTGTACAATTTGGCGAAATTGGTCGACGGAACCTAAATACCTAAGTATTTATAAATGTATGGTTGCATATGATAATTAACTTGATTATCCCATCTATCAATTTTGCCAAATTGTACAAATCTCCAATCTCATAGCCAAATTATTCATATTCACATAAATTTCATTTTAAATAATGAAAAAACAAACAAATAGAAAAAATATTGATAAAAATACAAATAAAAAGCCGAAATAAAAATCACTTAATGACGTTTTAAACAGGTGTATAATATTTAATGTCATTGGATGCGACATTTACGATCATCCATTATTGGCATTTAATCTTATAATTTGGCGATTTTTTTTTTTTTTTTTTTTTTTTTTTTTTTTTTTGCGCTTTACAAATGAGGAAGAATTCAATAACCTGTTTTTTCCCGTCAACCATAAAATGATCGCCAAACTATAAGATTAAATGACAATAATGGATGATCGTGAATGTCAGATTCAATTAGTATGGCGATTTGTACAATTTGGCAGAATTGGTCGACGGAACCTAAATACATAAGTATTTATAAATGTATGGTTGCATATTATAATTAACTTGATTATCCCATCTATCAATTTTGCCAAATTGTAATTTGGCGATGGTTTTTTTTTTTTTTTTTTTTGCGCTTTACAAATGGGGAAAAATTCCATAACCTTTTTTTTTTTTTTTTTTTTTGCATTAAATGCAAGATATTTTGATTTAATATAAGGGTAGACATTATTAAAAGCCTTTTACAAAAAAGTCAATGACCAAATCCTAAGACCTGGAGACCAGACTGGTCGCCAGGGCGGAATTCTGAAACAATTTCGATGAAATGTGAATCTAAACCATTCTCGAATCCACCGCAACACACCAGAAAAATTTCATTAAAATCGGTCCAGTCGTTTAGGAGGAGTTCAGTTACATACACACGCACAAAGATTTTTATATATAAAGATAAGCATTGAAAATTTCAGGATTTTGCGTCGAAGACATCGCCAAGTTAGGAAAATGTGAATTATCTCACGAACTAATGGATTTAAACAAATTAGCTTAGTACCGTTTCGATTCAGCATGAAATAATACACTACAATATGTTATCAGATGAAAAATAACTACAAAAGCCGATTTTTAAGGAATTTTTTTAAAGTTCGTTCTTTTTTCTACTCATTGTAGGGGTGGAATTTTCGAAAATCCATTTTTAGCGGCACTCGATGTTATAAGAAGTATTTTTACCCCAATTTTCAAGATTTTTGGTATGGTAGATTATTTTGTGCTATGATTAATACGAAATCCTGACTTTCTTTAATATATACAGCACTTTTAATTAGCGAAAAATCACTAACTATTAGTTTTTGCCTAATTACTAAAAAAGTACTGAATCAATTTCGACGAAATGTGAATCTAAACCATTCTCGAATCTACTGGAACGCACGCACAAAATTTCATCAAAATCGGTCCAGTCGTTTAGGAGGAGTTCAATTACATACACACGCACAGAAGATTTTTATATATAAAGATTAAATTGCATATATTTATTATTTGTTGCTGTAGTTATTTAATTTACCTCAGCAAAAAATATTTTCTTGTATAAAAAATTCTTATTCTGTAAAATTATTTTCATACATTTAAGCGTATTAAAAAATAAAAGAGAAATGTTTCCATAGCAACAAAATCGAATTGACAATGCTCAACTGGACTTTGAACTTAAAACAATTTTAATGAATTTAAATTTGAATTTTGTTTTAAATCTCAAATTTTTATGGTTAAATTGGAATATAAATGCAGTAGAACCCCGCTAATTCGGACCCCGATAATCTGGATTTCCGGATAATTCGGATCGGTTTGAGAAGCGATTGGCTAATTTCCATAACCGTAACTTGTTTCATCGTCGTATTCTAAATAAAAAAACTCTTTCTGACATGTTTTCGGAATAATTAAGCAAAGTAGACATTATTACTGTCTGCAAATATTCAATAAGTTTAACATAAAGGTGATTTTCTGTTAGTATGTTATATTTTATTTCATTTTTTTTTCCCTAATTCTCCGGATAATCAGGTTTTTCGATATTCCGGATTGGGTCCGGTCCCAATTAATCCGAATTATCGGGGTTTTACTGTAGATATAAATATCAATATAACGAAATTATACTTAAAACAAACTAAAGCTGACAAAACAAAAGATATTTAATTTATCTAAACACGTTGAACATGAAACTTTTTCCCTTTAAAATGCATTTGACATAAAAACATTTTTTAATTTGCTTTTCATCGCCAACCGATGATAAATCGCCAAATAACGAAATTTTCATTATTTTTTTACGGACAGGGTACGGAAGTTCCGCCGAAATTTTTTTTATAAACTTATATATCCTCATGAGAAGAACATTCTGTAATTTTTTTCAGATTTTTCGGAGTATGCCCGTATGGAGACCTTCCTTGTTAGTTTAAAATACATAGCAAAGCACCCCACGCTTTTTGTATTAATTTTTACATATCCTTTCTTTTCTGTTGGATAACTTCTCAATAATTAAAAATTATTCTAAACTTTTTAGTTCGACCTGCTATAAAAGCGCGATTTTTGATTTTTTAAACTATTATTATTATTTCGATGCAAGTTCACCAGTAGAATAGATAGACGGTGAAAACCGATTTTTTAAATTTTGAATAAGGAAAGTTTTAAAACTCATGTCCTTATATGATCACAGCACAAGTATGAAGTTTAATTAAAATAGAAATCTGACATCCACGGGAAAAAATTGGAAAAAGCATATCAAAAATTGTAAAGAGAATGAGTAAATAAGAAAAACAAACACACTAAAAGGCAAATAAGCAAAAAAGATCTTTTCCCACCGTTTTTACTGCGTATGCTTTTAAATGCCTTAAAGCAAACTTCCTATGAAATAAAATAAAGTTAACATAAATAAATAAAAAAACAAATAAATAAAATAAACAATAATTTTAAAAACAGATTAAATGTCTTTGAAAATTTCATAGGTTTCAAAACTCAATTCAATAGGATTTTCAGAAACCAATTTAAAATGAAACAGTAGTTGTTTGCACGTGAAGTTCAATAGGTTGAAACCCTGGTTGCTACGGGTTACAAGTTCAAAACAGCGCCTTCCGGACTATCCGGAATAAGAGAAACTCCGAAACCATAAAAATATTCGGATTACTTTTCGAATTAAACTATCGTGTAGCTACAATGTTTTAAAATTTTAAGTGGGATGTTTATTTAAAGAAATGGTGCATCTTTAACTCACAAACGGGGAAAAATGAAATTTTAGTTTCTGTTATAAATTAAAGTCATTTTAGTTCTAATCCTTTTTTATATCAAACTTATGTTTATATTCTTTTTTTATTTTAAAAATATCACACTAAAGAAAAAGATATTTATACATGTTTTCTTTTTTTTCTTAAGTTTTAAACATTTTTATCGTATAAACGATCTTCTTAAAAACATATTTATATACTTTTCCCTTTAATTAAACAGTTTGAAATGCTTTTATTTTGGAATACAAATTACATGGTATTTTTCCCCAACTATATAATTGAAAGTTTGCCCATGAAATTTCTATAACTGATAAATAGATAATATTTTTAACAATTATCTATAAAATGAAGTATAACCTTGACGATGTCATGCAGATTTAAAATATTACATTCGAAAGTTGTTTTATAAAAAAATTTAGCAATTTATTAATATGAATTTCCAAACTTTATTACTAAATATTTAGGTAAAAATCATAATAACAATAAAGGATAATAAATGCATAGAAAATATATCTTGTTTCATTTTAGTAATGTTAATTAATTTTTTGCACTGTTTAGTTGAGATTGATCTATACAAAAAACGTTTTTAATTTTTCGATTTTAGTTACAGATATTTTTAACTATGGTACTTTAATTTTCGGAACCGGTTTCGAAAATGAAAGCATCCTCTTAAAAAAAAAAAAAAAAAAAAAAAAAAAAAAAAAAAAAAATGGAGGCAAAATCAAAAGTAAAAAAGGACAGATATAAAAATCAATCTCAATTATCCAATGCAAAAAAAAAAAAAAAAAAAAAAAAAAAAATTAAAAATTAAAATTTAAAATTTAAATGAAATATTTTTAAAATTTTTTTCTATAGGATTAGCATTGTGAACTAGTCTTTCCACGTGACTTAGGTAGCCTCTTAAGGCTTTTCTCAAATCCAAACCTGGCTATTTTCTGACTAAATTTCTAAATTGTTTTTGTTCGTAAGTGCATGAAATTGGCAAGTGCTCTTATTCAGAAACTATACAATCAAACAATTTTTTTTTTTTCATTTTTCGGCAAGATTGAAGATCTTCCAGAAAAGCCTTTCAAAGTTGATGCTTTGAATGAAATTCCGGATGCATCAGCTCATGAAATATTAACTGCCAAAATGAAACAGTAATCGTTTATAATTCAAGACGTAATTTATTTATTAAAAAAGTGAAAGAAAAACTGTTTGATCATAAGTCACTTAAATAATCATACCTGTGCAAATATAATGATTTTACATTTAAAAATGGGCATATAAATGTGTCAGAAAGTTTAACGTTGTCGAATTCTTTTTTATACCTCCAGTTGCGACAATATTCTTGAAATAAAAGTGTGGCAAACAAAAATAAAGAAAATGTGGATCAAATAATGATTGTGATTACATAAATATGCATTATACATATGTGTATGTAATGCAGATATGTATCAGGAGAAATTTTCAGCGGGTATTACAAGTGGCAATTTAGATCCCAAGTTTGACGAGGATAATCCTTTCCGGTAATTAAGAAATGAGACTACAGGAAAATATGCTAAGACGGAACTAAGGCTTCGGAGAACATTTTTGTTATCTTTAGACAGGTTGACGTCTTAGTAAATTTAATTCTAAGCTTGTTTTTTCCCCTAGGAATATGACCTATTTTCTGATTAAGACATGGTTTCGTTATATACACTTTCCGTTTTGGGAGGTTTTATTGCATTTCCATGCGGAAAAAACTCCACATTATATAAAATGAAATAAATATGTACATAAAAACAGAGATTAATAGAAAATGAATTCTAAATGGGAAAATATTGATTCCTTAGATCCGCCTCAATTCTATAGTCCGTTGGGGAATTTATATCGACCAACGTTTCAGGGTTGCTTATATATATTTTTTGGTAGACCCTCTTCTGCTTTTCGAGGCGGGAAGCTAATGTCTTTGCTCACTTCCCTTCCCTTTACCACTGACATCAAAATGACTCTGGCATCAGTGTGCTAAATTGGGGCTTTTGTTTTTTTTCTTATCACGGCTCAGGAGTTTTGCAACATGGAAGTAATATTTCAGGTGAGAGAGGAAGAGGGGCAAGAATGGAGAACAAAGCAAAATAAGCTGCTTCACATTTATTATGTACGCATTTATTAAGCAATGCGTACTAAGAGTTTTGTTCTAAGAGTTCTAAGAGTTTTGTTGCCTTAATCTCCCCAATTCTCATCGTATATCACACTTTTTCGATTACGGCATTTCAATAGCGAAAATTTATGAACTTTGAAGATGAATGTTAATTTTTCCAAAAACATTAATGCTTCTTTTAAAATATAAATTTATTTGAATGCTTAAAATAAGACTTTATTTATTTATTTATTTATTATATTTTATTTATTTATTATTTAAATATTCTAGAAATTATTACTATTTGTTTTAATGCATTATGACGTATTAATATATTTAATTATGATAAAAAATACCCTACTTTTTTTTTTTTTTTTTTTTTTTTTTTTTTTTTTTTAGAGCATAGATAAATAAAATTTTTATGAAGCATTTTTCTTAATTCCAAAATTTTTAGTAACTTTTCCCCCCTCAGATTTAAATATTTAAGATTCTAAATGTTTATATACAAAGCCAACAAAACCTCATTAGCTGAAAAAAAAAAATCCTTTAATGTATTAATATAAATAACGCCATAGTTTTCCTAATACTTTACTCATAGTTTAAAAATGTTTTAATAATATAGTGTTCATTTTGTATTTAATTACTTTTATATTTAAGCAAACAACTAATTTATGGGTTTTTAGACGTATTTTAAACCTATAGACAAGTGAACAAAAAGGATATCTTAAGAAATTTTTTTAGAAATCTATAATCACATAAAACTTACATATTTTATGTCCTTCGAAGTTTTTTTTGCTTAATCGTTTACATTTTAGGAAATATATTTTTAACTATTTGAAAAAACAAGCAAACAACACAGCTTAAAATTTTAAACTAAAAACAAATAGCGGTTAGTATAGTCTAGAATTGATTTCTCTTAACCTTAAAATGTGATTAATAGTAATATTCTGAGAAGAAGTTTTTTAAAAAATTCATGGAATATCGATTTTCCATTTTCATTATGCTAAAACTTCTGAAAAAATTTCTCAAACACTCGCCTAAAATTAAATTTGCATCAGGGCTATTTTCTAATTTATTATCTTATCTCAAGATATTTCTGCTTTCTCTCTCTCTCTCTTTTTTTTTTTCTAATCTCAATTCAGATACAAATTATTTAAAGAGGCGGGGAATTTTAAAAGTAAATAAAATTAAAATCAATAAAAGAAAGTCCAAAGGAATAAAAAGAAAAACGAAAAATAATGCGTCGAGTATAGATTATGAAACATCTTCCAATAGATTCAGAATATTGCATAAAACATTTTTACTGTTTAATAAATGATGAAAGATAATGCCTAACTAAATAATTTGCAAAACGCATAACATATTTCAAAACTCAATTTAGCAATTGCCATTAATAATCGAGAGAATGTACTCTTTTGCTCAACCCTGTTTATATCTTACAGATTTATATATATACTCCGTAATATGCTAATATTTAGTTTATTTAGGCAATGAAGAGCGCAGTTAAAAATTCCTCCTCAATTATTTTCGTCAATACACAAAAATTTACTCGATATTTTTTTGTGCAACCCTATATATTATCGATATAAATTAAACATAAAAATAATATGCTTAATATTGGTTATATTTAAAAACTCGCATCATGAATGAAAACGCACTTCCAGCAATTATTGTTCATATCCATTACCCAACCGAATTCTTTTGTGTGTACCTGCAAATGAACGGTGAAGGCTGTGCACAGCCTATAGAGTAATCATCCTTTTGCAATGCCTCTCAGTGATGTATATCAGTTTCATTATGTTTTAAATTAGTAAAATCATTAAAATATATCGCAGATATTCTCCTCATAAACCATAATGCAACGGAATTTTTTGATTTTAGTAAGCGAATTATAAACGCTACACACTTCACTTTCAATACCGAACATGCCATGGTAAATCTTAATAATATATGTTAATTGTATGAAAAGCCAAGTATACTTAGGCGAGTTAGACCATGGACAGACGGCAGACAGACAGACAAATCGAATTTACGAACATTCTCCAGCTTTACTGGAAAGTCATAAGTTTATGTTTAATAAATTATATAAATCCACCTTATGATGTCAGCGTGATAAATTCGATGAAGTTTTTCTCAGTTTTAAACTCTCATGATTAAAATGTGATAATAATCAAATCTCGTGATCCAATGATTAAAATATTCTATGCAAATTACTTTTCTTTCAGTTCCCTTCCCAAATTACTAGAGAAAGTTAATGACTTTATTTTTCAAACAAATGTGTAAGCTCAAAGAATAATTAGAAACAAAACAATAATTAAAGAATACAGAAAAGTAAAAACGAAGAATAATTAGAGAACTTATAATTAATTATCAAAAGCAACATTACGAGAAAAGAATTAAAACTACTTGTCCATTTCGCTAAGAAAATCTTTATAGTTTTAGTAATAATTAATATATATTTTAAAATAATTACGAAAATGTGTATTTTTAAATCTAAATTTACATTAAAGTAGTTACTGGTTTTAGAAATTCTTCAGATAAAGCGTTTTTAAGGTATGTGGCCTACTTCCGTAGCACTCTTTTTTCGAAAAATATGAAATTTTTATCAAACACATGTGTTTTAAGTTACAACAGGAAATATAGCTATGAATTCATATACATTGTTAATGGAATTTTAATTAACTTTTCAAATTTAGTTAATATTTAGTCATTTTCAGTAAAAAATTGCGTTGATGTCAAAACCTCCTATAACGAAATCTAATTAATATATTTCACTTTTTCTCTCAATAATATATTAGCAAACCACTTATATGTGTTATGAAGCGGAAGATAAACAAAACCTCTTAAATTTACCAAATTTCGTATACAAAAAATGGTTTAAAAGAAAAATGTGTATTTTTCAATAAAAATAGCTCTTAAATTAATATATACAAACTTACAAGCTATATTTTGCTTCATAACGTACCAATAGATGAGCAAAACCTTATGATAAAATTTTATTTCAATTTCTTAAGAACTTTTTAAGAAATGATGTTTCTCATACACGTAGACAATGAAAAACATAGTTTTACAGAAAATGCAAATTGAGATTTTGATATAGCACAAAACATTATGTATAAAGTTAACAACTTTAGTATCCACAATATTTGTATGTGTTTATATATTTCTGTACATATTATATATTTGTGTATTAAAGTCTATTGTTTGATTTTCTGTAGCTCTGTAAACGATTACTTCGGGTTTCAGAAAGTTCATTTCCGGTTTGTATTTTAGGCTATAGTTTTGCTTCTATCGCTAAATCAAAAGTAAGGCCTTTTTTTTTTTTTTTTTTTTTTTTTTTTTTTTTTTTTTTTTTTGAGTTATAAATGTCTGAATCTTAATTTAAAATAATAAAAACGGAATAGAAAAATTTCGTCAAAACAGCGACTTGAGAGTAGGCACATACCTTAAATATAAATTTCTCATCCGTTATTTCTTATAAAGAAGCCTTTATTCAACTAGAAAATTTTTTTGCTCCGTTTTAAAACACGCCGTAAGCAGATGAGAAATGATTGCTTCATCTCAGTCATAGCTTATAAGGCGTTTAACTCCTTAAAAGGTGATAGAGTATTATATATCCCTCTTTAATTTCCAAATGTCATTAGAATATTTTTGCTTTTAAAATAAATGCAAAAGAAAGCTTTTACTTATTTTCAAATAAATTGTTTGTGAGTACTGATGTCATTCAAAAATTTCAATAATTTAGTAATATATTTTATCCCTGAGAGGGTTAAATGAAAAGAGAAAATTCTTAATATGAACGCTCACCATTCCCTTGGTAGGCAAAATTCTTCTCGCCAAACTTTTGTTAATGTTTACATGGCTAAGAAGCTGGGGGAATTTTCTTATTTCTACCAAAATCCTCAAATAATAATATTAAAATTAAATTTCTTTAACATAAAAATAAAAAAAAAGAAAACAAAAAAAGAAAGTAAATATACATATATATATGTATATTTTTTTTTAATGAAGGAAAGAACGAAATTTCCCTTATAAGCTTCAAGCGCTACATTGCCTTTAAAACGGTTTTCACTGCTTCAGCATTTTCTCGGTTAAAAAACAACTTAATTTCTTATACTCCCCTGTTTTTTATTAGCCTCCGATGCTATTTCTTTCAGACAAGCTAAAAAGTGTCGTGTCAAAAATTATGGCACATCAAGCATAAGTATTTTACTTACCTATCATACGTAGTATAGGGTAAGTCTTGCAATCGTTTTGAAAATCGAAAAAAAATTTTTTTTGACGGATTTACACGTTTCAGATACTGGAGATTCCGAAAAACATACTTTTAGAGAAAAAAAAAAAAAATGCCGTCCGTCTGTCTGTCTGTAAACGCTCTATCTCACGAACAAATGGAGATAGAGACTTAAAATTTTGTATGTACTTAGTAAGTAAGAATAGGACGAAGCCTATTTAATATCAGTAACCTCGATTATTCGGAACTGTTATTTTCGGACTCTCGAAAAATTCGTTCTGATGAAATGTATATAAAAAACCTCTATCGATTTTTTTTTTTTTTCTAATTAGAAGCGAAATTGAATTCTGCAGTGGCAAAACATTCAACATTTTTTTTTCTTTTAACTGATTCCTAAGATATTCATAAAGTGTTTGTTAGTTGTTTTGTTGAATAGTTTGTCTGTCTGTCGTCTGGCCGAGCTCAAACTCTCATAAATATACTCTAATTGCCGTATAATTTTTCTATGTTATTGAAGTTCATCATAGAATGTCCAGTATCGAAAATGTAGCGTATAAATTAAAAGAGCTTAAAAACATATCATAAAAATAAAGAATGCGTAAAGCCTTTTAAAATAACTTAGTATTTTCTTTTTTAATCAGGTGCACAGAACACGTGCCATCTATATTATAAAGGCCAAACGTATCTGTGCGTAACGCATACGTCATTTTGCGAATGGCAACATTTTAAAATTTGAAATGAAAGTTCGGTTTTGCAATTTTTGATAATGCAGTTTTATAAACTTCTAAGCATCCCACATTTTCAATTTTTACACCATCGTATAGGGTAAAAAATGTGCTTTTAAATGCAATTTGTTGGAAACTGTATCTTAATTTATTTTTGAGATATTAATTTTTTGTGTAGTTTTTAATACCATTTTTATAATTGTGGCAACAATAAAATTCCATTTCAATTAAAAATGAGAAAAAATAAAGATTACTGAATCTTTTTGTTGTCATTTTCTGCCATTGAGCCTTGATAACTTTTTCATAATAACAGATCTTTATTATATTGTATTGCCTACATTACGAATAAAGTTTAATTTTAATAATTCAGACAACTAAATTTTATGGAAATAGCATTTGTTAATGTTAGGTTAAAATAATATGTGTTTGAGAGTTAGACTAATCAATATTAGATGCATTTTTTATTGTAACTAATTTTGTAAGTTTATCATAAGTCAATGAAACAAGTAATTCGTAATTTTTTTTTTTTTTTCGTCGAAATTCGACGGGTTCTACCTTGTGATTATAAAAGCAGGAATAAGACCTTTATTTTTATGATTTAGAGATTCGTTTGATCTCATTGTATTACATATAAGTATATATCAACATTAAATGTGAAGCTTGTAGAGTTTATAATTCGTTTACCCTGACACGCGAAAAAATTCAGTTGCATTATGGTCTATGAGAAAAATCGTTGCATTTTTCTGTAGTATAATGAGATTTACATGCGTCACTGAGGTGGACTGCAACGTCCTTTTTCAAGAGTATAAAATAATTAGTATTTGTAATTTGTTTACAGGAACGCATAAGAGTTCAATTCATCTATGTGGTAGTCATTTGCGGTGCATTTTAATAATGTTATGATACTATAAACACAATTAAATTAAAAAGTATCCTCAAATTGCACTATTACGTATTTTTTATAGGATGCAAAACGCGTGAGCACTTATCACTCATTGGCTGTTAAATGCTCACGCACTTAACAGCCAAGAAATATACAAAAAAATTCTGTTCTAGGACTGTCTATGATCGATAATTGATGGAAATATGTTTTTCGCTGAGTGAGATATGCATTTTTAAACTTATCTAATTTTTATTGTATTGCGGAGTGTGTATAAGTTATATAGATCATATACAGGGCTGCACGAAAGAATTCGAATACATTATAATATAGCAAATGCAAAAATGAATTTTTACTGTGTTATGTTTTTTCACGTTTGTTTGTTTAATTGTTATTTAGCATTGGGGAGTGTTGCATAAACTACGCCTAATGCAAATTTTTCTATTATTTCATTCTTTCTTTTTTTCTTAAAAAAAAAAAAAAAAAAAAAAAAAAGAGTAATTTAAGGAAGAGGAAAAATGCCAGTTTTAGTATTAATTTTGTAAAGACTTGGCAATATACATGGGTATAGATTTGGCAATAGCCTGAAAATTCTTTTAAGACTTCTCTAATTTTGGCAATGTATACCAGTCAGAAGAGAAAAGGGCATCTGTCTCTTAAAGTTGAAGTCTGCGCAGTAAAATTCCTGAATATTATGGAACATCATTACAACTATTATTCCCTCCACTACTAAAAAAAAGAGAAAAATGGAATAGGATAGATTGTATACTTCTGTTCATTTAATAATTCTAAAGAAATCAATATGTATGTATGATATGTACAATAACAATATGTGAATAATATGTATGTCTGACTATTTTTGACATGTTGATAAATTATTAACCAGAAACGAAATTAAATAACCTGCTAAAATTTCAAATAAATGTTCAAGACTTTGTAAAAATTGCTGTGAGGACTATCTTTTTTAAATAAGGAAATTAATCAGACTATTATAATATCATTATTTTCCAATTAATTCTGTTTTTATTTTTATTTTTTATTGATAGTATTTATTATTAATGTTGCTTTTAAAAAAGTTATAAATCATAAATTCCACGAAGTTAAAAAATAGCTATTGATTAGGATTTTAGGAAAAAGAGATGTTTCAGAAGAGATTTTCAGAAAGATTCAAGGCTATAGAATTAATTTTCTAAAGCTATGATGCAACCAAATTATTAAAAAATGCTAAATTGATATTAAAATTGGTTTAACTTTCTTTCTTTCCTTTTTTTTAAAAATAGGATTAGATTAAAGAACTTAACAAAAGAACATTTAAAAAAATCACATACATTTTTTTAAAATTCTATTTTACTTCTAATCTAAATTTTTTTTAACAAAAAATAATTTTAAAACTTTCAAAATTTGTTTGCATAAATTTAGTTTTTTATCCTCTACTAAAAATATGAATATTTAACAAGTTGCGGAAATAATTCGTTATCTAAACGTCTCACTGCATTTAATACTCTTATAAAAGTGTTTACATATCTTAAACTTGAATTTATATTTAAGTACGTTAAACAACTAGATATAATAAAATTTACTTCACCAATTAAGAATAAATATTAAATAATTTCAAATAATAATCTCACAGAAAAATGTTATATTGTATTACATTACATAAGAAATAGATAAGTTTATCGCACAACATTACGTTAAACAACTAGATACAATGAAACTTACTTCATCAATTAAGAATAGATATTAGATAATTTCAAAAACAATCTTACATAAAAATGTTATATTGATTAGCATTACATAATAAATAGATAAGTTTATTGTACAACATTTAAATTTTTTATTATGTACTGAATATACATAAACATCTACGTCTTTTATTATGGTCTGAATATACATAATTTAAAGTTATATTTCACAACATTAAATGTTATAACTCAAAGGCACTACATTTAAATAATAATTAGATAAAAAACGATTGATCATGGTGATAATGATGATGATGAATTGCGTTATGTTTTAAAACGTTATCCAACTTAAGACTATTTTTACTCTGTTTAGTTTCCTGAAAATTCGTAAAAGCTAAATACTTCATCAAATAAATAAAAACAATTTCTCTTTAATTTATTAATACTATACCATACAGATATAAAAAAAACTAAAAAAAAAAAAAAAAACCCAGTAAAACTTGTTATATAGAAAATAAGCTCTTTTAAAGCTATAATCGTGGCATAAAGTGGCATCGTGACTTTACAGACGCTTCGATAGGGCACAGTCAATAAAAAGATTGGGAGCCATCGATTTAAAGTGATAATAAGTAAGTGTGATAAAGATATTTATTAGAATATAAATTTTATTTATAAATTTAATTGTTAATAATTTTTCAAATTGTTAATTTGAAATTAAATGAAAGTTAAAATTTTAATAACTAGCTTAACTTTTTACTTTATGTTTATAATGACATTAATTATTAAGAATTTCATCATGTAAATACAATATAAAGCTGTTAAAGATGCTTATAATAATATAAATTTTGTTTATATAACTTAAACTTAATTAAGAATTTGTTTTGCTAACAATTAATTTAATATAAAGTTAGATTTCCCCCTTTTTTATGTTTATAATTAAGAAATTATACAAATTTACATAATGGAGTTGTGATATAAAGACGTTAATAAAAATATAAAAAAATTTCGAGAGATTTTTTTTAATGTACAAAATAATCACTGAATTTACTACTATTATTGTAATACATTTTATTATTACTTTAAGCTTTTAAGGTTAAGATTAAAACGTTTTCATTTAAATTTTAAATAAAACAGTTACAAATATCCCTAATAAATAGTAATAAAAGGAAATAACACGCCAGATAAAGTAAATACAATCTCCAGCGATTTTGAAATGTTGCATCACAAAGTTAGCTCATGATAGTTAAATGCGTAGAAACTTTTGATTATTAAATTTCAAATAAAAAATTTCTAATTATTATTTGGATATTAAAATTTAACATACATAACTTAATATTTAAATTGTGTCTAGCTAATTTAATTCCATAGTTAAGAAAATTTTTAAAAAGTTACTAAGTGACTTCATATTAATATATTTGACTTTAAGAAAAGGGAGAAAAGGGAACATATTTTTAGATTAATCATGATGATAAATAGTTATAGAAAAAAATATTAGTAATGTAGCAGTTTTGTCAAAAGTAAGCTGCACTATTTTAGAGGATAGTTTCTCCGTAAAGGTGCAATCGTATTGACATTTCAATCGGTTCAAGCATAATGCTCCTTTGACATTATTCGTTTAACCATCTTGTAATTGTTATATACAAAGTTAAAACGTCCATATTTCCAGAGGATAATTTTCATAGTTGTATATTTTGAATATATAAATCTAATAAAGACAAAACGAATAAAATAGAGCAAAATAATTTTTAAATGCCATTTTCTACTGTAACCAAATCTTCGGAAATATTTATTTTATTTTATTTTTTAGGAAGGGGGGGGGGTCAGTTTAAACTGCATAATATCATCTCTTTATGGTTTAATTAATAATATCCAAAGTACAATCAAATGAAGTAGCTAATAAATGTTTCTACATAACGACAAATAAAATCATTCTATTATGTGTGGGTTACATTATTTTCAATGTATATCAGGCTTCCTTTTGAAAGAAATACGATTTTTTTTTTATGTCATTGTACACTGATATAAATATTGATAAATGTAACTCTCTATTTAAAAAAAAAAAACTATACTATACAAACTGCTCCCCCCTTCCCCTCGCCATTTCCTTTAAGAAAAGGAAAGCTACAATGAATTATTTTTTAAATGGCATGTAACATAATGAATAAATCATTAAAAGTAATTATTTTAAAATGTTAAAAAGCTATAATTTCAAAATTTCCTTTTTACTAATAATATTCGGGTTCAATCAAAGGAATATACATATATAATCATTAATTGTAAAACAATACATAATCCATTGAATTTATTAAAAAATTATCACATTGAAACATGAAAAAAAAAATCAATATAATTGAAATTTGTAGAACCAAAGCAGAACCGTCAGCTCCACAAATACTTTGGAACTACAAATATATAAACATATCCATTGCAACAGAGATATTTATCAAAATTTAAAATTCAGTACGGCCAACTGATAAATTGCATTTAACCATATACATATACATATATATTCCTATATAAAAAAACATAATACATACATACATATATGTGAATGCATTATGGTTTTAATTACTATAAAATAGTTTAAATGTGAAAATTTTTAAATTTACAAATATTGAAAAGATGTTATTTTAAAATATTAAAATCTATAATTTTAAGATTTTCTATTTTCATTAACAATATTTAAGATCAATCAAGTGATATTGCAGACTATTAACGTCAAAAATGACGCAATTTTCATTTTCATTTTATTTTCATAATAATACAAACAGAATGAAGATTTTAGTATTGAAGAGTTTGTATTGTAGAAAAGCACATTTTAAAATAACAATAGATTTCTACAAATACAAATGATAATTTTTTTTTTCACTTGATATTTAGTTTTTGAACAAATTTTAATTTCAAAACAAAGAGCAGTATTTATTACAATAACGATAATAATAATTAGCAAAATGAAACCCAATTTCTGAAGATTTCACAAAGCATTAAAATTAAATATTAAAGTTTTTTAAATTTAAAAAAAATCATTATTATTTATAAATTGTACGATCCTCAATATATTGGTCTTAATAAATTTGTACGTATGTTGATTAAATGAATGTCAATGAACTGGCGGGTATATTGATAAATATCAATTTAACAAAAGTCTAAAATCTAACGAATCTTCGGCGTTTATAGAAACAACCCAGTTAAATATGAAAATCAATTATCTACTATCACAGTTACCGATATTTCACCAATGTATATCAGTCATGATAAAATTAAGAATATAGAGAAATAAATGTCAGTGAAGATTACACAGTATATAAAAAGCGAAGTTTGAGTATTGTTTTAAAAATAAAACACAGTTAAATATAAAAAATTATTAATGACCTATTTTTCATTTGAAATTTCAGTACAGTTGTATTAGAAAAATGATACATTAATAATCCAATCGTGACATTTAGGATCAATTAAGTAAAATTGAATTTTTCTTTCTATAATGACAAAATAACTAAACAATGAGTATGGGTGATCTTTAAGATTATCAGCAGAAAAGAAAGAAGAAAATGGAGTAACTAAATGTCAATGAACTGGCATATATATTGATAAATATTATGTTTTATGAAAGATTATACTAAACCTAATGTGTCCATTTTGATTTATGCAACTTAAAATGTAGTTAAATACAAACATTAATTAATTATGCACTATCACTGTTGTTGCTATTTTATTACGAAAATAACATACACCAAATTTGCAAAGATCAGCTTGCGGTACTCACCTAGATGCCACTATTCACAAGATAATTTTCCGGCGTCTAATTCCAATGCTGACGGTAGATGCTCGAAAAATTGGTATAATAATTAACTACGATTTCATCTTAAATGCATATTCCAAAATGTAGTACATCAAGATGTGAAACAATGAAAAGAAACTAGATGAGTGTAAGTCTACTAAGCCTTTAATTTACGTTTTACTGCAACGCTTCAATTTTCGAAAACGATACTACAAACGAAAAGTGTAGAAGCTAGATAGGAGGGTTACCACAGATGGCACCTTGGCGAAGTACGAACTTGGCGATAATAACTGAAACAGGTATATCGATGATATTTATGCTTGTTGAAAAGCAATAATACATGTTGTTGTTATTATTATTTCCGTTATATCTAAGGAAGAATATTTTCTGTTATTAACATATCTATTCTTATTGAAAACTTGCATGAAAATTACAATTCTTAAAAATTTATATTGGAATATATTCTCTGAGTATGTATACATAAAAAAGGTTTACTTAGCATAAAGTTTCAAATTTTTAGCTCTTTTTATTTTTATATAAATGCAGTTATATTTCAATATAATAAAAGTGTCATTCGTACTAAAAATTATACATGCTATCTGTAATAAATAATACTAAATATTTTTTGCTATGTTTTGTCAATAGTTTTGTGTTGACAAATTAATCTTTATTTTATTTTTATATACTAATTTATATTATATATACAGGGTGCCCAAGAAAAATTGAACCGCGTTTGAATTTTTAACTATTTGGAGGCTAGTAAGCAATTTAAATTGCAGAAGTATTTTTTAGAAAAAGTGAAAAATAAGATTATATAAATAAAATTGTACTGCCATTATTATTTGCTTTTAAAGTGCACTTTTTAAAAATTTTATGCAATTCTACTAGAAAAAATTTGTCAGTTAAAATTTCTCATTTTTCACAAGGTTATCATTACAATAAATTGCTTACCTGTATTTTAAAAATTAATACAAATATTTACGATTGTTAGTATAAATATTTATAACTTGTTTAGGAGAAATTTCGGTGATACGAAAAGTCGGGGTGAAACCAGATATATCTTTATTCTTTATTTGACTAATTTTGAACAGTCATCTAACGGCTAATAGTCGAATTATTTAGAAGAAATAACCATTAAGGTATTTCTACATTACCATTTGTGTAGTTTGAAAGTTTAATTTAACATTTAATGATTGCTAGGCTTCAAACTTTTTAAATATAAACACGTTTAAAGTTAAAAATTATGAATTGGACAATTGCACCATAAATTATATTAAAAATATGTGCTAAAATAAATACACATTATGGTACACTTATAACTTATTATTTTTATAAGTGTGCCATTTAGTAATATGCATTTATTATAGTACATATTTTTACTTTTAAAGTTATTGAAACTTTTTATATTATTTTGTGTAGCTTAAAATGCGGTCAAATTTTCTTATGAACGAGCATAGAAGTAACTAGATCTCAATTTGAAAGAGAACAAGAAATAAAAAATCATGCGTCAAGCATGGATTATGAAGCACTTTCCGACACATTCAGAATAACGTAAACAAATCTGCACCGTTTAAAAAATTAAAATATTCAGTCTCATTTCACCATATGGAAATGTATAATGCATTTCACAATTGAATTTCAGCTGTTCCCATCTACAATATGAAAAATATCCCAATTTTTTAGCAGCCCTATATACGATATAGAGATTTGTATCTATTAAAAACATACATTCCAAAATTTAGTTCATGGGAGAGATACATATATTTCAGAAGACTCCCCATTAGTAATTTCCTCTAATAAGTAGAATGGTAAGTGAATACTTTTGCGTAGCTCTGTATATGAGGTATAGGATTTATACATACAAAAAAAAAATAAATAAATAAATAAAATTAAAAGCGCATACTGAATTTTAAAACGCACTCTCCAGCAATTATTACGTAAAGACAGTGCTGTACCCAATTTCTTTTGCGTGTCTCTGTAAATAAATAAAAAAAAATGTTATGAATGTTCTGTTTCAACATGGTCGTAGGGAAATTCAGTGATTTACATGAGTTTCAATGCATTTTAAATTGTGTAATGTCATTAAAATACTATCCAAGCGGTTTTTCCTTATGTACCACAATATAATCGAATTCTTTTTAGTGTCCTTGTAAATGAACCATTAATCGTACATACTTCATATGTAATACCAAACATGCTTTATCGATTGTAAATAAGCTTTATTAGTTGCATGGAAATCCGAGCATATTTACGGGAGTTAGAGCGTGGCCAGACAAACCGAATGTTTTAACTTTGTTGGAAAGTGTTAAAAAGAAAAGGAAATGACTAAAATACATTTTAGAAAATTATATTTTAATGAAAATATTTCATACGGGTTCAATACTTGATGAAACACTTTGAAGAAATTTTTTTTAAATTTTTTTTTATGCTTGTGTAATTATCCACCTTAATGCTCGGATTTTCTATTCTATTAAAAGTGCCTTTTCTTTGAGTATTTTTTCTCTTGATAAATATTTTTGTTGCTATCAACATATAGTAATGGTAGTGTATGTCTATCCATTTATTTTTATGACATGATTTAAGTCTTGACATTTAGCAATAATAATAATAATAATAATTACAATAATTATAATAATAATAATAATAATTATAATAATAATAATAATAATAATAATAAAATCTTACTTCTCTTATTATTTTACTTAAAACATATAGGGGAGAGTGGGGATACTTGAGCCACTCCTATTATCTCTACAGTTGGTCAATTTTTCTTTCTAAAACTGGCAACAGGGTAACATATTTATAGTTCTGAACATGTAAAAAAGAAATCACATACCTTGGTACCATTTTGAAAGTATGGTGATTAATTCTTTGAGCTCTGCTGGTAGAATTTTCTACCACATAATTATAATTCTGAAATGTCACAACGACACCAGAAAATTCGACCAAATTTATTTGAAAAAGGTTTAATGCATTTTTTCGCGTATAATGTAAATCGGTTTTTTTCTTTGCAAAATACTGGTGCGAATGTGACATCTGTCTCAAGTATCCCCCCCATAAGGATACTTGAGCCACGATGTAAAAGAATAAGTAAAAATTTATTAGACATAGAAAAATAGTTCAAAATTAATTGAAAGTGGTTTTCAATTGAAGAAAAAATATCAAATTTTCATTTTCAATATTTTATTTTGTTCTAAAAAAAATATAAAAAATTAAAAAAAATTTAAATTAAAAAAATGGCTCAAGTATCTCCATCTTCCTCTACTTCACTCTTTAAATTTAAAATATAGGTTATTTTTCTGGAAAAAAAAAAAAAAAAAAAAACCTATGCGTGATAAATTGCAAAAATCGTTAGAAAGTTGCAATACTTGTTAAATCCTGTTGTTATACAAATTTTACAAACGTCACCCAAAATTCATCTTTGGTCTATTATTATATAAAAAAGAATTGAACAGTACACAAACTACATTCGTTGTCTTTAAATTTCAACAAATCAGTTTGAATAGCTAATGTTAAAATTATTAATCAAAAAGTTTTTTTTTTTTTTTTTTTTTTTTTTTTTTTTTCAAAAGTGAAAAGAAATCGGACCCGAAAAGGTTAATTGAATTCGACATATACACACACAAAAAAATGTATGCATGTTATTTAATTCCATTCTTATTTTCTTTTTTTAAATTCATTGGATCAAGTAAAATAAAAATGTATGATGGGAAAATATCAACTAAGATTTAATTTTAAGTCTTCTCAAATTAATAAATTTTAATGTCTTTTCTCCGATTAATTTTGTTTAAAATCCAAGTTCACAACGAAGAAATAATGAATATAAAAGGCAAATTATATTTAATAACTTTATCACATTCTGCGAATTTGGGAATTTAAAACTATCACTATAAGACTGATTTGGTAATTTCTAATTATTGCAATAGATTTTTTTTTTTTTTCAATCAGTTAGTTTTTATAATATACCTTACATAGCTATTGTGAGAACTTAATACAACGAGTAGATGTTTTCGTCTTGCCCTCTTTAACAGAGTTCGCATGCATTTTTGAGATCGTTATTTCCGTTTTGTTTTCATTAACGGAATTCGATTTACTTTTGATATCAAGCTGAATACATGCCGCATAAACACATACAATTTTACGATATATTAGAACAAATAATTGTGTTTTATAATACTGAATTCACACCAGAATTTTTGAAAAAATAAAACTATAATAAGGAAATGGAATTTTACAGTTTCTTTTCAACAAATTTAGAAAATAAAAATTTTGCCCAAAAATTCTAGTATAAGACTTGATTAAATCTATGTGATTTTTTTTTTTTTTTGTGATTAGAATTTAGTTTTAAATCCCATACTATAACTTTAAATATAGAATTTTATTATTATAATTAAAAGAAATGTATAATGAGGAAAAAAAATATAATAAGGAAATTTAATTTAACAGCTTCTTTTTACCAAATGAAAAAAAGAAAATAAATAACATTTTGTTTAAAAATTCAGATAGAAATCTTGATTAAAACTATATATATATTTTTAAAAAACCACCATCTTTCAATGGATTAAAGGTCAAACATTTTTCTTTTTTCGTAATATCTAGTTTTATATCGCATATTATAGCGTTAATTACACAATTTTATATTATAATTGAATAAATACAGGGTGGTCATAAAAAAAAATTTGCCGATATACGGAGCTCTAGCGGCCAGTCCGCTCAACTGATCGAAATGAAATTTCAGATATAGCTATTCAGAGGTATGAGCTCGAGATTCTGTGAACAACAACAAAATAGCGCTCACTGTTACGGTTACAGTTACAGAAACTCGAAAATTTCCAATGGCAACACCCATTTTTTTTTATCGCAAAATGCTCAGCGCATGCGAAAACCCTAAAGAGCGTTGGAACCGTACGTGTATCGCAAGAAACGGATATGTTATGCACGCATAAAAAACCGTTCTGCGAATCCCCCCCCACCCCCCCCCATAAAAGAACTCGATTGGGGCGCAAGGAGGATATTTGCATATGACACAGAGTCAGTACACTAATCTCTAATTACAATACAGTTCGGAGAAACTAAAACTTTTATTTTGATTACACATTTTCCACATGGGTGTCATCACAGGCAATTAATGGTGATGGCACCCATGTGGAAAATGTGTAATCAAAATAAAAGTTTTACTTTCACCGATCTGTATTGTAATCAGAGATTAGTGTACTGACTCTGTGTCATATGCAAATTTCCTCCTTGCGCCCCAATCGAGTTTTTTCTATGGGGGGGGGGGGAGGATTCGCAAAACGGTTTTTTGTGCGTGCATAACATGTGCGTTTCTTGCGATACACGTACGGTTCCAACGCTATTTAGGGTTTTCGCATGCGCTGAGCATTTTGCGATGAAAAAAAATGGGTGTTGCTGTTGGAAATTTTTGAGTTTCTGTAACTATAACCGTAACCGTGAGCTCCATTTTGTTGTCGTTCACAGAATCTCGAGCTCATACCTCTGAATAGCTATATCTGAAATTTCACCTCGATTGGTTGAGCGGACTGTCCGTTAGAGCGGACTGTCCGCTAGAGCTCCATATATCGGCAAAGTTTTTTTTATGACCACCCTGTATATATACTACTAGCAGGCTATGCCCGCTTCGCTGGTCCATATTTCCTAACGAACCTTGACTAAAAAAAATGGTGATTTAAAAATTTATTATTTTTATTTTAAAGCAGTATAGACCACCCTGGAATGTTCTTCCGTATTGCTGAAAATCATGCCAACGCCATTGCAATATTGTACTATTGTAAGTCTTGGCGAAAATTTGGGCAATTAAGCACCCTCTCTTTTATTTTATCATTTATAGTAGAGTTTCGTATGAACATGAGACCGTTATGACAACAGGAATCAAAATGCTCTCGAGCCATCACACTATTACATTAGAGGGCATTGCAATGATTAGTGAGATTGATTATCAAACTCTATTAACTTTCGGATTGTACATTATCATTTCTTAGTTCTTAAAATCCCGACATCTGAACTTACACTATGTGTAGTTCTGATAGTCTACATACAATGTCATTTCACGTTACGTTTTTTAATAAACGTCCTCTTTTAGCATTGAAAAAATTGCTCCGTAAAGCTTTTAGCAGGTCTACTGTAGATTCCTATCTACCTTAATCTGTTCCAGCAAGAATACATAGAGTAAAAAATTTAAAGAATTATTGACAGATAAAGAAGAGTTTTTGTTTGTTTGTATTTATGACGGCCATTTATCTACACGTGGGATATAGGCCCTAAGAAAAGGATGCCCTCCGTGGGGGTGTCAGATGAAGAAGGGTGTTTCACTTATATATTTAGTAGAACAATGAAGCATAAAAAGTGTGTTTTAAAGCTGTATTATTTGAATAACATTAAAATTACATCAGTTTCACTGCTTCTTCCTTTTATAAAACAGTTGCTAACATGTAGCCGTTAAATCAGAATAATCTTGATGACTAAATTTTGTAGAAAAATAAGTCTTTAGTTTGCATCTTTCTACCTTCTGTAATCGATTCCATTATGATTTTTAGTGTCAAACATTAGAAGTGCTAGAAACGATATTGTTACAAATGTACCAGACTTATTTCATGTTTGTCCTCAAATAAATGTGAAATTTACGATCATCCATTATTGGCATTTAATGTTATAGCTTGATGATAGTTTTTTGTTCGACTACTTGATTATTCCGTCGATCAATTTCGCCAAATTATACAAATGGACATAATTTTTATTTTAAATAACCAAAGAATCAATAAATTACTAAAATGTTAATAGAAATACCAAGGCCCCCTTATCATAATATCCTTATACTTTGGCAATAGTTTTTTGGTCGATGGGATTATCAAGTATTACCAAATTATATAAACAAATTGTATAAACAATAATATTGCCAATAATATGTAGGTGCAGGTGTCATCTAAGGATCCCGTTGGCGCGATTGCAGCAAATTGCGATTTTATGCCTCACGTGGTAATCCGGTAATAGTTGATTATTTTTGAGTAAATTATTTCATTATTTTTCTTTTCTCTTTTAAAATTATATAAATTGTTTTGTTCCATAATTATTTATTGACTTAGTTCATTATTATTATTTCCTTTTTAAAATAATAGAAAATAAATAAAAGTAATATAAATGTAATTGGTATTTGAAAACACAGTGTTCTCCAAATTGGCATCATAAAAAAAAAAATCACGCCAAAGTGATGCGTGTATAAAAGTGGAAAAATGTTTGCAATAACATAAATAAAAAAACGTAAACAAATAATTAAAAATTCGCCATTTCGATAGTTTTTAAAAATAACATCAAGGTTAATTCTCCAGTCTGGCAGTAATAGTAAATTTTCTTTTCTTCGCCTGTTTCATAATAAAAAAAAACATAAATTTAATAACTTCTAATTAAATAATCTGACTAATTTTCTGTAATCGGATTTATATTGTATCGGATATGTTGTATATCGGATAAAAGTATCCTTAATACATAAACAAAACAGTGCAGTTGTCATGTACTGATAATTTTTTACACTAATTTGGCGGAAAAATCGTTTTCGAATACCAGTTTCATATATATATTTAAATTATTTTCTATTATTTAAAAAATAATAACAATTAGTATTTAAATAATAAGTATAGAACAAAACAGTTTACATAATTTTAAAGAAGAGAAAGGAAATAAAAAAACATTTTATTAATAATTAAATAACAATAGTCGGGTTGCCATGCCAGGCAAAATAACATCAATTTAGTGTCCATTAGTTACCTCGATGTGTATATGATATCTGTGCAAACGAAACTTCCGATAATATAATAAATGACGTCATATTTATTTTCCTTTGAATTTTTTTTATTTTAATTTTTCATGTGGATACTGTTCAACTAAAAATTAATTGCCGAGGAGAAATTATTTTCCATATTTTGATTTTTTTGGCAACGGGAAAGAAAATGGTTATTTTTTATCGGAAAAATTTTAATTGATTCTGTATGAAAAATAATGAAATTTTGAATTATTAAGGAAATTATTTGAATAAATCAATTAAAAATTAGCCTATGTTCTAAGGAAATAGTGTAGCTTTCCAACGGTGAAAGAATTTTTCGAAACCGTCAAGTAGTTTCGGAGCCTATTCAATTCTAACAAACAAACAAACAAACAAACAAACAAACAATCAAATCTTTCCTCTTTATAATATTAGTATAGATATATAAAGAGAATTTTTTAATGGAATTTTACAGTTTCTTTTAAAATATTATCGAAATTATAATAGTTTTTTAGAGTAAAATTTGATAAAGAAAATATTAAACCTGCATTTTTTGTGCACACGCACAATCATAAATGAATATGTATATATACAATGAAACTTTTTGTATTTGTAAACTATTTAAACAAATGAAAGGGACCGACCAGGAAAAAACTTAAACATTTATGATGATATGAAACTGATTATCAAAAATCCTATATATTAAAAAAATGGAGCAATGAAGAGAAAATTATGAAAGGAATGTTAAAACATAGTAAGAAAAAAATGAAAACTTATATTATGGAACTTTCCTTCAGGGGCCATACATCAATATTTAAACAGAATTAAACAATAAAATAGTTCACTTTAAAATGATTGAAAGTAACTTAAAAATTTTTTTCCGCACAATAACTTATTTATGTCCATAAAGCTTGCAAAAAAGGTGATTCGTTATTTTTAATTATTGAATTATTTGTAAAACTTTAAAAAAAAAAACAAAAAAAACTGTTAACTGAGCTGTTAGTTGTGAAACTGTTTATTGAAACCAAATCTCACATTTCATTCCTCTCTATTGAGTCGGATATCTTCACCAGTTAGTGTAATTTTAAGCACATTAACCTTTATTTTATTTTATTTTATTAACCCCCCTTTTTTTTCTAAAGTGTGACTTAAAGGCGTTTCAGTGCATTGTTATTTTTTTTTTTTATGATTATGAGTACAGAAAGCCTGTTAACCTTTTAAGGAGCATGGAGTTGGGTTTCTGTAATGTTGAATTACAGAAATTTGGGAAAATTTTACTTCAAAAATAATTTTTCAGCCTTTTTTTTTTTTTTTTTGTTAACTAAAGTTATAAAAGTA
The DNA here is from genome assembly GCA_964019185.1 of Maratus speculifer. NCBI lineage: Eukaryota > Metazoa > Arthropoda > Arachnida > Araneae > Salticidae > Maratus > Maratus speculifer. The sequence goes on from OZ025292.1 coordinate 385,597,044, forward strand.
AAACTTAATTAAAATTAGGTGGTATATAATATATCCCACTTCCCGTCAAGGGATTGAGATAAAATAACAATGGATCCGAGAATATTTCGTTTCAAACAGTCTTCCATCTTAGCAGGTATAATTGTATCGTATTTTCTTCATGTGGACTCTGATTTATATTTATTTATTTATTTATTTTTTAAGGCAGAATTTTGTTATAGACAGGTTTTGTTTTAACAGGTTTTAGTCTGTAAAGCGTATAACTGTGATTTCATATATTAACATTGAACACGACATAGCATACAAGCAAAAAGCATACTGTTAAATAGATAGCATATTAAAAAAAAAAAAAAAAAAAAAAAAAAAAAAAAAGAGAGAGAGAGAGAGAGAGAGAGAGAGAGAGAGAGAGAATAGTTATCTATTTACAAAGGGGAGGGGGAGATAAGAGTAATATGTAAGATTGGAAGATTTTTTTTTAAATGACAATTTTTAATAAAATGGTGTAAAGAGGTGAGAAGGAAATTAAATATCGAGAAATATATATTAATATAATTATAGTTATAAAAAAGCAATAATTACTAATAGAATAAAATAGCTAAATAGAGGAAAAAATTCTTTTTCACTCTGTCTTTTAGAGCATTTGCAGATGCGAATATAAATAAGAATAAAACAAACAAAATTGATATGGATTTAAACAGGGAAATATAACATACAATCTATTAGTATTTGGAAAATAATTACAAAAGGAAAACTGCAACATAAAAAAAAGCTACATTGAAAATTATTGACCGCACACATCACAATTATTTTGGTTTGGATTGGGAGAATGAAAAATATTTTTCATTTTAAATAACTAAAATTATTTAAACATAAAATTTTCTCTGTAGTAAAATTTCTAGGTTTATTATGGAACTTTTATGAATTTTCGTACTGACTTTAGATATCAGATACCAAAATTATATCGCCAACAACTGAAATTCCTGAATGAAGCTGGGGACCAGGAAAACGTATCTCGTGATTTGTGTCACATGACTGGGAAAACCCTCCGACGTCATATGACGTCGAATAATCAATACTTGGTCCTTCCTCCCTCTCTTTTTTTTCCACAAATAAAATATAAGAGATTGGGAAATCTCCCCCCCCCCTCCCCCCCCACACACACAAATTCAAGAGGAAAGGGAAGTGGAGGTTTCTTTTCTCCCTTTTGATTTCGACAAAAAATGCACAAAAAGTATCATGTATTAAATATCAAGCTCTAATGAAAAATAATTTAAAATTTAAAGTGAATTTAACTTTTAATTCCAATATAGTGACCTATGTTTAAATATCTACCTGGACAACTGGGAATATTTCCTATGATACATTAATTTGAAAACTTAAAATTTAATAACAGATTTTTTAAAAAAAACCAGGGTTGGTAAAAAACCGGGGTTTTTTGAAAAAAACCAAAAACCATGGTTTTTTTGGTTTAAACCGGGTTTTTTTAAATATGTTTTCCTGTTACATATGCATGGAAATTTATGAACAAAAGTAAACATTTTTTAATATATAAGTAATAATTTGATTTAAAGGTAATTCTAATCAATATAATTATTTAATATACAATCAATTATGTAGAAAATTGAAATTCTTTAAAATCTAAACATTTTTAGAAAAAGCTGTGTCTTATATTTCATAAATAAAATGTGCTACATAATGAAACATTGATACCTTGAAAATCTTAATGAACAATCTTTTGATTACTAGCACTATAAATAAATATATGATATAGATTCATATATAAAACTTCATATATATTATTTTCAAATGGTTATTCAAAATAATTAATTTGAAATACTTGTTATATGTGATGTCTGATTTTTTTGTTAGAAGATTGCATGAGTTAATTATCTTTTATTGAAAAATAAAGCTTTTTATAAAGAATTTTTGGAAGGATTTGAATTTAGCTGTAGAGTCTTTACACACTTCAAGCATTGTGTTTTCTAAAACTACCAGTTAAAGGATGACTGTTAAATAAACAAAAATATCTATTTAACAGCTTTTTAGACTATTGAAAAACATTGATGTTAAAATATACAGTAGCTTTATAAATGCTGTCATCTACCAAAGAATTTAAACAGCCATCAGACTGCATGCTCTATTATAACAATTAGTATTTTTAAACATCTAAACTAAAAATTGCATTTTTATGAGACTTTTTTTCTATTACGTCTCAAGCAAACCTTGTCTTGCCCCCCCTCCCCCTCCACCCTTTCTGCCAATTTTCTTAACTGATCTAAGTAATGTGTTTGGTTATGCAATAGAAGATTTAAATATATCTTTTGCATATTTTAGTCAATGTAAATAGGTACTTTACTAGTGCCTAATTTTTCAATGTCTTCTTATTCGACTTCATATCTTGAGTTTTTTTTTATTTTTATTATTATTCTTAAAAAATAATTCCTCCAATCAAGAAAAATTTCTTTTAGAGCTTGACTGAAATTTTAAAGATCATTTATGTCATTATCTGTACATCTGCGTTTCTCAAAGGAAAATATTTTTTAAATCTAAATATTGCATATTTTTCATCTATTTTATTTTTGCTAAATTTACATGATTTAAGTGTTTTCTGTAGAGTTTCAGATATGTTCATCAGTGCATGAAATATGCATTCTACATGTATACTAACATGACCTTGACTAGACTCACTATGTCTTATGGTGACTATTGAGATGACTTAAAAATAGAAATTACTTTCATCCAATATTTTGAAACACTTAAATTACAAAAATGAGAAAATATTATATTAAATTTGTTCTAAAAAACTAATTGGTTTGAACTGTACCAACCTGGCTGGCAAAAAAATCTCTATAAATAAAAGGAATTCCGAGGATAATTAATTGAGGCACAGGAAAATCGTCTGCTAAGAAAATCTTTTTTCATTTTGAACTCTATAAATAAAAGGAATAAAGCAGAAGAAATATAAAACAGATAATGTATTTATCACAAAAAATCGTCTGCTAAGAAAATCTTTTTTCATTTTGAATAAAATTAAATAAAATATTGAAAACATTTGATTTAAACTAAAAATTGTATTACTAAAAGTTTTCTTTTTTTTTCAGAACCTTTTAATCTCTATAAATAAAAGGAATTCCGAGGATAATTAATTGAGGCACAGGAAAATCGTCTGCTAAGAAAATCTTTTTTCATTTTGAACTCTATAAATAATCTCTATAAATAAAAGGAATTCCGAGGATAATTAATTGAGGCACAGGAAAATCGTCTGCTAAGAAAATCTTTTTTCATTTTGAACTCTATAAATAAAAGGAATAAAGCAGAAGAAATATAAAACAGATAATGTATTTATCACAAAAAATCGTCTGCTAAGAAAATCTTTTTTCATTTTGAATAAAATTAAATAAAATATTGAAAACATTTGATTTAAACTAAAAATTGTATTACTAAAAGTTTTCTTTTTTTTTCAGAACCTTTTAATACTTTATAACGATGAAAATGACGTATTTCAGACAATGCATTTCTGCATGCTTCCAGTTATTGATAAAATCATACAAATTTCAAGTTCGTTTAATATTGCTAATACGGACCCGGGCAACGCCGGGCGGGTCAGCTAGTAAAATTATAATGCAAAAAACCCAATCCCAATGTAAGAATGCAAAAAAAAAAAAAAAACAAAGGCTTGTTAAAATCACTAATCACAGAGCAAATAAAAAGCTCATTGCCAATTAATTATTCAATAGCATACATAACAAAAAGAATTTCTGAAATGATGAAATCCTTAGTAAATCTTAACTAATTGCTGCAATTTAAATAATAAAAGTGCATTTTTAACTCGAGTCTGCCCTTCTGGCTATATATATATGTTTTACAAATAATGGCTATATATATATATATATATATATATATATATATATATATATATATATATATATATATATATATATATATATATGCATATAGGCCTTATAAAAAAAGAAAGAAAGAAAACTGGTTAGTTTTTTTCTAACCAGCTAATTAAAAAAAAATAGTTATTCTGCCATATACATTTACAGCTTACAAGAAAAGTTGAGTTGATTAAAATTTTTTGTCCTTTTAGAAACTTATTAATTCATCATTTTTCTACAGCTTTGCTTGTAGCTTCTTCATAATTTGGATTTTGCATTTTTCAATAATGTGTAAAATAAAACATTTGGGTAAAAGAATAAAAAAAACCAGGTGAAAAAAAACCAGCATGGTTTTTTTAAAAAAACCACTTGGTTTAAACCATGGTTTTAACCACGGTTTAAACCAACTTGGTTTAAACCAAACAACCCTGAAAAAAACCTTTTGCTTTATTTGAAAGGATTCAATATTTAAAAACAATTCATATCATTATTATTAATTTTTCCTTAATCATAATATTTTTTATTGAAAGTAAAATAGCTTTAAAGCTAGATTTTAATGATGTAATCATTGATTTTGTCAGCATGAGGATGAAAAAAAAATAATAATAATAATAATAAATAAAAAAATAAAATAATAATAAAAACACTTATTTGAAAATATTTTAAAAGTTTTCATCCATTAATGTTACAATCTGTGTAAAAATTAAACTGCATTTTTTTTTTTTTTTTTTTTTTTTTTTTAAATATATAAAAATAGTGATTTAAAAAGTAGCCTGAACTATTCATAATATTAAGAGAAAAAGGATTTTTTTTTTTTTTTTTTTTTTTTTTTTTTTTTTTAAGAAAAAAAAAAGAAAAAAATGAAAAGACAAAATTTACCGAGTTACAATTGTTTGAAATTTAAAATCTTAAAGCGAGTTTTTGTCTTTTTTACTTATTTATTCTATGATGACTTGTTAGAGTATGGATAATGCTTCTGTAAATATAATTTACAGATTTCTGGGAACGTATAAAAATTTCAATTTCGCAGCTTTCTCAAAAATAACTATTTTGATATAAATGGCTTTTGATAGAATAAAGAGTGAAACATCCTTTCAACTGAGATTATATTCCTAAAACTAAAAACGAACAGTTTAGAAATTAGCTGTTGATACCGATGAGACTGAACATTGTATATTACATATTTTTTTTCAAGTTTTCTATGTGAGGATTATCCGAATCACTCATGCAGGAATGGTAGCAACACATCCATATACGTGTCAAAAAGATATAGACTTTTGACATGAATGTTACACTCTCGATACATCGATTATCCGCTATATCAATTTTAGCTATATCGATACTTAGATATATCGATTACAGAAATTAATATTTTACGTATAAAATGAAATGTGCATTTTTGTCTACATTTCTAAATAAATCTGAACTAAATTGATTTTATTAAATTTTTGTATATATGTGCGGTGCGTGTTATATGTACAGGGTGAGTCATAAATATCGAAACAATACGCTATCTCCTTAAATATTGCCCCTAGACCCATACTTCCAATTGCAAAAATTTCTAAAAAAAAGGTGAAATTTTTGATAAGGTAAATTGCAACTCCATGGGGGTATTTTAAAAATTACGAAAATTAAATTTTTATACGGCCCCCAGAGGATAAAACATCCAATTAGAAAATTTTTCCTTATCCATTCCTGAACTGAACAAAAAAAAAAAAAAAAAAAAAAAAAATCATCTTGATATTTTTAAAACTCAGAGAGTTATGATAATTTTAATAAATCGTGAGATTTCAAGGGATCAGACACAAATTGAAATGCGTGTAATTGAAGAAACAATGTTGCTGTAATGGGTCCAGGAAACATTTATTTTATTTATTTATTTATAGAGTTAGAATTTTGAATTTTTTTTTATGATGGTTAACCATATAATTTGTAAGCATTATCACATCATAAGACTTTTTAATAATTTTTTTTTCAAAAAATTTAGAGTAAATTAAAGAAAGGTGGACTCCTAACATTTAAATGCTTTTTAAAAGTTTGTAGGCGATTAACTCCGTCCTGTATAGTTTCCATTTCAGATTTCGTTTAACTTTCGCCATTCTCACCCTGTTTAATTACTGTTTAAATGCGTCAATTGATCTGAGCCCTCAAACGTGTGAATCCGTTGAAAATCGGAATTCAAAATTTTCATGAATCCAATGCTTTCTTCTTGTAAAGGTAGAAGAAAGTAGAAATAGATTTAAAACTATCATAAATTTTGAAGCTGAATAGTAAAAAAGTAGATTTTTGAAAATATTTCTATGTATTTTATTAAAATATATTTCCAATGATTCCATTAATAGAAGTGTCATTATCGCTATTACTATTTTCACTAAACTTATTGCCTGCGGCAATAAGTTTATAAGACACTTTTAATGAGAGTTTAAGTAATATCACTTAATTTAACAACACTTTTAATAAGTGTTTAATAAGACGGTCCGGCCATAATGGGTCGTGCCAGTTACAAGGTTGGCACCAAGGTCGAGATATTGCAGACATCTAGCATATTTCAAGGAAGTTTAAAGCAAAAACCTATACGCTTTTATTTTAAATCTAAAAGTTAAAGTATTGTCTTGGATCGACATTTAAGAATGCGTAAATGTATGGTCGATCCCTAAATTGTATTTGAAATGAACTGATTTCGCTGCGCTCAGAGGTGTGCGTAATTAGTGTAAGTCACGAATTTTTGAAAATTTTGGATTTTAATATCTTTTGGGGATTTGTAGATATCGAGATGAATTTTTTTTTGTTCAAATTTGGAATGGATAAGAAAATTTTTTCTAATTGGAAGTTTTATCCTCTGGGAGCCGTATAAAAATTTAATTTTCGTATTTTTTAAAATAGACCCCCCATGGAGTTGCAACTTATCTTATCAAAAAATTCACCTCTTTTATGAAACTTTGCAATTGGAAGTATGGTTCTAGGGGCAATATTTAAGAAGGTAGCCTATTGTTTCGATATTTATGACTCACCCTGTATATAATACAGTAGAATATACTTAAATCCGCCCAAATTTACGGATATAAACAGTGAAACATTCATTTCAGATATAGGGACAAAATTTGACATATTTAGCTTATATCAGATCCGTATATTTTTTAATTTGTAATTTTTGTTAATATTTCTGAATTCATGTTTTTTCATTTATTTCTGTAAAAATTTAAGATATTGCTGATATCACTGGTAATCACAATCGTCTTACCAGATATATTTATGTATTAATTAAGAATTTTTGGTTATTAAGTCTGGTTAATCCTGAAATAAAACTTTCTTATTTTATGATTTTTCTATGAATCAGCAATGTACCTTTATGAGGCAAGTTTCACTGAATAATTTAGGAAAAATACATTTTATCTTTATAATGGATATTTAATCATACATTATTGATTATTAACTTGTCCTATGCTGTTAATATTTGAACCATTTTAAAAATTATTTAAATCTTTATTATTTTATTTTATTGCTTATTTTTATATTTTATTATGTTTTAAGCATTCATTATAGTTTCGAATGCATTATTAACTACATACAAATGTTTGTTTAAAAAATATAAACAAAGCAATGAGCAGAAATCCATAATATTCTAAAATCCGCACAATCTCTAATCCCAAGCCGTATGGATTCGAGGAAGTCTAGTGTATAATAATAGATTAGTTTAATAAGTTCGTTTTATTGGTTTAATCGTTTAATATGATCAAGAAATTCAGACTATAAGAAAATATTTTTTACGTAGAAAAGTGTCCCATCTTAATTTACATGATTTTTGACTAAACATTATAATTGAAACCACAGAAACATTATTAAGGAAATCAAAGTCTAGAGATAATAAATTTCAGCCCGTACAGACTTTTAAAGCAGAAAGGAGTCGAGCCCCGGCACGACTCAAAAAGAAGTCTGGCCTGAGTCTATAGAAAAAGATAAGACCTGGAACTGGTGAACAACAGTTCCAGACTGAGATTTGTAAATGAAAACCAAGCCATATAATAGGCCGGCTTTCGAATACTATGTCTAGAGCAGGCCTGTCCAATCTTTTACGAAGCAGAGGCGCATCTCAGCTTTCGACAAGCAATGAATGGGCCATTATTAAAATGGCTCAAAACATGCAAGAACATCATCTTTTGATATTAGTAGCAATAAATATAGCCAAATGCATAACGCAGAAGAGACATAATGCCCATATAGTCTAAAGCGTCATGTTAAAAAAAAAAATCAAAATGACTGTAAATTGTAGTAAAGTTCGAATAAATCATTTTTCTATCTCAAACATTTTTGAATTCGTAGGAGCCAGAAAATGAAATATCACCTATTATTAAAATAAAATGGTAATCAGATATATCGTCAGATTTTGGGAGGAAAAAAGATACAGAAAGGGGGAAGCGGAAAGAAGGTTAACGGAAAAAAGGGCAACGGAATAAAGGTCAACAGGTAAAAATGGCAACGGTAAATAATAGGGATATATATTAAGTTATAGAAAACCGATTCTTTGTTTCAAGTAAGCTTACACGTGCTAAACACGTGTATCCGTTATTTCAACTTAATTGGTGAATAGCTTATGTATAAAGACAACAACTTTCATATCTTTATGTAAACTTTGGCGAAGAACATTCTTTGGAGTGAAACACAGGGGCAAACATGTAAAAAAAAAAAAAGAAAAGAAAAAAAATTCTGGATATTTAGAATGTTAAGGGGGATAACAGAAAACGAGTCGATATTTTGAAATTTGGTACAAGAAAACTCAATTTTGGCAACATGCAGCATAAACCATTTAAATTTAAATTTAAAATCTAACGAAATTTCTTATGTCGGTCCATTAATAATAATAATTAGAAGAACTAGAAATGAATAAAAAATTATAATATTTAATAATTATTAATATTTAAATAATAATTAATTAATAATTCTTATTGTTGTTATTTATGACATCTGATTATCTGCCCGAGGGTATATAAGCCCTTGAAGGAGAATCCTCCGTGGAGATCTTTCTAACCGCATTTATGCAAAATTACCCTAGGCAGAAGAAAATCATGGATAACTCCGAACGGTTCGGCCGACAAACATGACCAGCTTCGAGAGCACCACCTCTCAGCCACTGGTGGGGCGGAATTGGCAAGGGGGTTCTTATTTAGAAACTATAAAGTCAAATAATATTTTTCATTTTTCGATAAATGCAGGCGGCCTTCCAAAAATGCGGTCCAAAATGACGTTTTCGACAGCGTTTCAGAGTCGTGTCGTAAATGGCGTTTCAGAATTTTTGCATGCGACAGCTTGATAAAGGTCATCACGAGAAAACCAGGGATGCCACTCAGAAAATAGCAAAAAAGAGGAAATTATGCGTAAAGTAAAATTTATGACATTTTTCACAACTTTATGTGTGAATTTTGAAAATTATATTGTTTATAATAAACTAAATAAAGAATTACAGCTTTTCTTTTGTTGTAAACTTTTAATTTATAAGAGTAAGTTAAAATGATTTTTCTTTAGTTCACAGTATTTTACACCAATTAAGGTAATCCAGCAATAGGTTCAGTGAAGAATTTTATGTATCACATCATTTTAAACTAATCCAAGTAACCCAGCAATAGATTCAATGATTATTCCACGAGTGAATAGCAAAATTTTGCAGTTTTTTTTTTTTTATTTGACGAAAATAGTTGTTTTATTTCATGATAGTTTGGCGAAAATCTCCGTTTTATTTAGCGATCGTTTGACAAAAATCGCCGTTTCACATCATGATCGATTGACGAAAATCATCGTTCCACATCGTGATCTTTTGACAAAACTCGTCGTTTCGCATTGCAATCGTTTCAGAAAAATCACCGTTTCGTTTCGCGATCGCTTGACGGAAATCGCCGTTTCGTTTCGCGATCGTTTGACGGAAATCGCCGTTTTGCATCGCGATCGTTTGACGAAAATCGCCGTTTTACATCGCGATCGTTTGACGAAAATCACCGTTTTACATTGCGATCGTTTGACGAAAATCGCCGTTTCACATCGCAATTGTTTGACGAAAATCGCCGTTTTATTTAGCGATCGTTTGACAAAAATCATCGTTTCACATTGCGATCCTTTGACAAAAATCGCCGTTTCACACTGCGATCGTTTCACAAAAATCCCCGTTTCGTTTCGCGATCGTTCGACGAAAATCGCCGTTTTGCATCGCGATCGTTTGACGAAAATCGCCGTTTTACATCGCGATCGTTTGACGAAAATCGCCGTTTTACATTGCGATTACTTGACGAAAATCGCCGTCTTATTTAGCGATCGTTTGGCAAAAATCGCCGTTTTACATTGCGATCGTTCCACGAAAATCACCGTTTCGTTTCGCGATCGTTTGATTAAAATTGCTGCTTTATATCGCGACCGTTTGATGAAAATAGCCGTTTTTTCGATCTTTTGAAAGAAATCCATGTTATATTTCGCGATCGCTTGACGAAAAAACTGTTGTTTTTCGCGATCGTTTGATGGAAAAGGCTGTTGTATTTTGCGATCGTTCGACGAAAATCGTTATTTTATCGCGTGATTGCTTAACGAAAATCGCGAATTTTTAAAAATTAAAAAAAGCGGAAATCCGCCAAAAGGCGGAAAAGTGGCATCCCTGGAAAACACAACCTTATTTATAACTAAAAATGCAATTCACTTGTCGAAAAATGAAATAATATGAATATACCATACAATTTTTTATTCATTTATTATTATTATTACTATAATCAATAGAACCACCAAAAAAAATTTCCTCATGATTTAAATTTTATTTTAAATGGTTTATGCTGCGTGTAGCCAAATTTGAGTTTTCTTGTGCCAAATCTCAACATTTCCACTCATTTTCTGTTATCCCCATTAACATCCTAATATAACTAAATATCAAGACAACAATTTTTTTTGCCATTTTTCCCACCTTATTAAAATATATGTAACTGTAATTTTTTTTATTTGTTTAGAAAATAATTGTTGTCCTCGGTAGAGAATTGGGAAATCTGAAATATATCTGATTCTTTTTATTGGTTGAATTCCGCAACTTATTTTATTTTATTCGTTTTCTGATTGATCCATGCTTAATGTCTAGAAATGGAATACTTCTGTTACCACGATGACATTGTAAAAATACTGGTTTCATTGGTTTATTGTATAGTAATATATGAATTACTCTGGTTATATAATGTCCATTTGTCCACGTATTTCTTGGTAATTTGGTAATCTGCCTTCTATTTCTCTTCAAACTTCAACTGTTTTTAATAATATGAATGTAAAAATACTGGTTTCATTTGTTCTTTTATTGGTATTGTCAGAATAACTTTGGATGTATTTATAAAAGTATATATATATATATATATATATTAAAACATTAGTAACTCAAAAACAAATTTAGATACAGGTTTCAAACAAGTTGAATTTTAACGTAAATTTTTTTTCTTTATACGACGGTGTAAAAAATGAAAATGTGCGATGTTTAGAAGTTTAAAAATTTGCAGTACGAAAAATTGTTGAACTGAGATTTTTATTTAATATTTCTTTATGATTGATCCAGGAATTTCAGCGTGACTCGGCATATTAATATGATTCTGTTATTACGTAAGCTACGTTTTGATCATAATAAAAATTATGTTATTATTTATTTATTTTTTTAATATAAAAATCATTTACAAGTCTAAAATTTATAATTATATAAGTCATAATAAATGTAAATAAATATTATTTTATAAGTCTTTGAAAATATTATTTTCCAAATAGTCGTTGTAATTTGTTAAATTACATTTTTTTTAAATATTTAGTTTTTAACAGTATGTATGCACATTATTGACCACATATAAATCAAAAGTTTTAATTTCATGCATAAATTAGTTTTTAAGAAAACATTAACTTTATATATATATATTTTTGTTTACTATTTGGAAAATAGTTTTGTCCTCGGTAGATAATTGGGAAATCTGAAGTGTATATCCGAATGATTTCATTGATTGAATTCCGCAACTTATTTCATTTTATTCGTGTTCTGATTGGACTATGATGGAATACTTCTGCTTTTTATTTTATTCATTTTTTGATTGGTCCATGCTTAATGTCTAGAATTGAAATACTTCTATTGCCACAATGACAAAAAAAGTATTAAAAACTACAAAAAAATTAATAATTCATTGACAAATTTAGTTACAAGTTTCAAACAAGCTACATACTACATTTAATGCAAGCTACATTTAAAAAGTAAATTTTTTCCTGTTTATGACGGTGTAAAAATTAAAAATGTGCAATTTAGAAATTTACATTACGGAAAATTGTTAAAATGAAATGTAATTTAATGTTTGTTTATAACTGGCCCAGAAATATTAACCTGACTCTAAATGCCCATGCATATTAATATGACTCTGTTATTACGTAAGCTACGTTGTGATCATCATAAAAATGATGTTATTATTGTTTTTTAAATTATAGAAATCATGTATAAGTCTAAAATATAGTCTTTGAAAATATTATTTTCCAAATAGTTGTTGTAATTTGTTAAATTACATTTTTTTTTTTTTTTAATTTCATTTCATGTTTTTCTTTTCTTTTTCACTCCAGAAATTGTCCTTGGTCAAAGTTTGCATAAAGATATGAAAGTTGCTTATTATTTACTGTTGCCGTTTTCATCTGTTGACCTTTTTTCCGTTGACGTTTTTTCCTAAATTCACAGAAAGTATAACTTGAAATAAGTAAAGAAACGCAACAACACGTAATTTATTTCTTTAAAAAAAAAAAAAAAAAAATCTAATCATGTGCTGTTGCTTTTCTTTTAATACGTTATGTACGTTATAATTGTGGATACGTTAAAAAAACTTGTAGAGATTTTCAAAACATCTCTCAAGCAAATATCACTGATTTTAAATAAAGTAACCTTTACAAGGGAATTTTATTAAATATATAAGTATATATACGTATATATTAGTGACAGGAAACCTTCAAAAGGGCGTCAAGAAAACTTGGAAGGGGCGCCGCGTTGGGTAGCCCAGGTTTTGAGTGTTTAGGCACACTCTGGACATAATCTTAGGGGGTGGAATCATAACGGTCTTAAAAATTTATTTTTTTGATCATTTTTAACTGTTAAAAGGTACCGTAAAACCTGATAGGACAGTATCGGTAGACAGCGCCGTGCGAAAGGGGGAGGAGAGAGCGAAGGGACGGTCGTGCCGGGCGCGGAAATTTATGGGGCGCCAAATTTATACTACCAACATCATTTTTGGCCTATAACAAGAAAAAGTTGGGGAGGGAGGGCGCCAAATTCTAACTTTGCCCGTGGGGCAATTTTCTCTTCGTATACCCCTGTAGATACTGAAAGAAACAAAATGTATGTATGTATATATATATATATATATATATAAAACCATTAATTGTATTACAATATATGAACCATTGAATTTAATATACCTATATATAATTTTGATATATTTACATCGTATAAGGTGGGGGAAAAGAGAAGTAAATACCCTCTAATAACTCTGCAAAAAAATATCGTAGAAGAAAGTTACTGGTACCAAGCGTTGGAAATAAAGTCCACTATTAAATGATGCATATAAAATTTGCTTAGGGAGACATCTACATATTAAAATGAACCCCAACTTTGTTTTTGTTTTCAATAGCAGTACCCGATTCTGACAGCATAAAGAACTCTACACTCTTCAATTAGCCCAAGAACAAATTTTCTTTAAATTTGTACGATAAATTTCGAAGAAATTAATTATTTTAAAACGAGCATATTTTAGGAACTGTATCCAAATTGAAGTTAGGTATTCGATTGTTGACCGAGAGAGCCTTCTTCTTGATTGAGGCCATTATCTTATGCGTGCCATTCAAGGTTACAATATAGCATAATATGAAATTTCAAGATAACCTAGTCATTTCTATCGTAGACGGCTTCTTACGCTCATATTCACCAAGTACTTCGACCTCGAGTTATACTGAAAACCTCCGTCGAACGCTGAAACGGTATTCGCTTTTAATCCTGATTGGATGTCTCCTTGATAATGTCCAATCAAATGTTATCATGATTTCATTTCAGCGTTTGACCGATGTATTCTAGGTTGAAGTAGATGGTGAATATGAGCATTAAACTATCATTTTGCCTTTTTTTAAGCATAATTTAAAAACTACTTGGGGGGAAAAAAAGTTCAAATTTTGGATTTCCATAAAGCAGGATTTAATAAATCCAAATCCATCAAAAAAAAAAAAAATCAGGTTGCAATTTATAATTTTTTCGAATATTAATTTTATAATTCATAATCTATATTATAAAAATATAGAAATTGCAAATTCAACGTATTTATGTTAGGATATTTCAGTATAATTACTACATAAAAAGTTAGTGCATTAGAAGTATAATTTTAGGAGCTATTAATAAAAATATAAAAATGTAATTTAACATTAGAAACATTAAATTTTGAATTTTTATATTATTGAAAAACTTTTCATTCAAACGACGAGAAATTTGGTGTTTAGGCATAGTTTGAACCGAATACTTGAAAGATCTTGTTAAAATTTAATGTTGTTATTGAAAAAATAGTTTGAGTTCATTTTAATATGTAGATGGCCTCCTAAGCAAATTTTATATACATCATTTATAAGTAGACTTTATTTCCAATCATTCAGTATCAGTAACTTTCTTCTACGGTAATTTGTTGAAGTTTTAGGAAGGGGTGTTAACTTTTTTTTTCTACGATCCCCCTTTTTTATAATTGCATCGTATTGTTTTTACCAGGGCTATTATTTTTTTTTCTTTTGTAGCAGGTTACCGTTAACAGCAGGTTCCACTTTCTCATTATAGAAGATTGCGTAATGTAAGCAAATGCCTGGGGCGCCATATATTCTCCAACCGGCCCTCACAATACATCAAAATAAAAATATTGTTTCAAACTAAAACAAATCCCCTCCCAACTCTCAAAAGGCATCCCGTTCATTACCACACTGTATCTTCAATGCACAACCACGTTTCCATCGAAATTGTCAGATATTTTATAATTAAACGTTGGTTCAAAATATATTTTCTGCCTAACACCAAAGAAGCCTGCGGCGCCCTCAGCCCCATCAGATATTTCCGAAGCCTGAGAAAAGCAGGGGCTCTCTTTGGCACCGTCTGGTCTGCAGGTAAAAGACGGTAATCGTGCAGGTGTGATGGAGACAGCCAGACCGGCGTAGTACATATTCTAGTCAATCTATTTACTAAAGACAAGACCTGAGGCCATTACTCAACTCCCCCACGATCGTGCAAGGAATAAAACGGAAATTCACGAAAGATTGTTATTTTTTTTTTCATTTCATTTCATTGAGGGGATGCTTTACTGTGGATTTATAAAGGTCAATTGCGTGCTGAGTAATCATTTTCGACTCCACTGCAAATACGATTATAGGAAGCAGGCGCGTAAACAGATAAGATGGAAAATGTTTAATTCTATCAGCGTTCAACCCCTCTGGCTCCACCATAACCTCAAAAAATCTTACTGTCTAGGTCTACTCAAAATTAAAATATCCACTTTCTGATCAATGCTGCCATTTAAACCGAAAGGGGTCAAATTTAGCACATTTTCAACGAATTCGGTGATAACAAATTGTCATTAGTCCTTTCCTTGGCGCGTTTTTTGGATCCTTATAAGTCCTTCTTTACGAAGTTCAAATAAAATTTCCGGCTGAATTTTAGTTTTTCAGATACATTTTTATTATAATTTTACACCATTTTTTTTTTTAATGTCGGAGTTGAGGTGGGAATGAGAAGCACTGAATTATAGTTTTTCATTCATGCTAGAGATATATTTAAGAAGTCCTTCTTGAATTATTAAGTATTATTAGTTTAGTTATTATACAAACATCTGTATTAATGGGCATTCTTAAAAAAGTTGGAAAATTAACTAACTTCTTCAAAGCATCGGGGGGGGGGGGGGAATAAAAATCAAAGGGCCACGAAAAAACGTGAATTTTTTTCAACAGCCGCTGGAAAACAGCGAATTTTGTTAAAGGATCGCAGGAAAATGCGTATTTCTCAAAGAGCCGTGACAAAAACCTGAATGTCATCAAAAGACCACTGAAAAAGCATAGCAGTCTCTTTAGAAAACAGCACACATGCAGCCATCTGTTTTTATTATTATAGGTTTATATTTTACACTGAAATAATACATTGAACTAATTCTTAAAAAAAAAAAAAAAAAAAAAAAAAAAAAAAAAAAAAAAAAAATCAAATTTATCCGAACAAACTTGCAGGAGTCTTCTAATCTTAGTTGGAAATCAATCTTAAGTGAAAACAGAGTTCACCCAACCTACAACAAAAAATATAAGCCCCGGGGAGGGATTTCTCACCTTCCTCCTCTTCTGTAAAATTTTAGAAAATTTGTTGTGGATTTACTAAAAATCCCCCTTGGAAGGGAGAGGGGAGAGCCATGGGCCCAATCCTGACGCAGCCCCACACTGAAATAAGTTGAAAAGTGTTAATGGGTTTATGTTAGATACTTTCATATAAAAGAAAGTCATAGCTTAAAATCTACAAAATTGTTCTCCCCATCTCCCGAAAATAAATTCTAAGTACAATTCTTGCTTGACAATAAATTTATATTGCTTTGAAATCTCAAATATATGTATATACCGGTACATACCCATACAATACATATACACATACTGACCGTTGAGTAATATCATGAATCTTCATATTTCAAGATAGCCATCAAATTAGTAATAATCCTTACCCCCCCCCCCTCCCACCCTGACAGCCAAGCAAAAGGGCAAAATTATGTTTTCTCAGAAGGATGATTTGTTTAACATTATATAAAAACTTAAATTACAGTGGAGCATCGTTCATACGACGCCGAAAGGACTACCGAAAAACGTCGTATAAACGATAACGACGTATAATCGATTTTTTCTTCCAAAACTAGAATTAATTTTGTCTTCAAGTAATTTTAATGTTTAACTTGATGATTTGCATGAATTTGTAAATTAAGCAAACCAAAATAAACAAATAACCAAAAAAACGGGGGGGGGGGGGGGATTGTAACTTTATTTATGTTTCACCGAAAGGTTTCTCATTTGCAGCACATAATTTTTTTTCCATTTAAAGTCAAACATCAAAAGCCCTGCGTGGCCAACTAAAAGTCAAAAATACTGATAACAGTTAGAAGGATAGTCTATTTGCAACTTAAAACAGGTCGGGAAAGCTGGCCATCCCCGAAAAAAGAGTAACCCCTCCCAGTGTAATCTGTTACACGTAAACTGATTTTTCAGACTAATCGAACACCAACCAGCCCACATTTTTATATTGTGGAGTGAATTTAAACGCGCTCTTTGGTGTCATTCATGGCTGTTAACTTCCGCTCGTTTGTAAAATATGCAAGAAAAATAAGCAAAAATAAACCTATACAAAATCAGAAAATCGACGTATAAACGATTTTGGGCGTCGTATAAAAGATATATTTTTACATTAAAATGAATACGAATGAATTGGGACCACATTAAAACGTCGTATAACTGATCGTCGTATAAACGATGCTTTACTGTACTCATAAGAATATAATCCTTTAAATCAGGGCTGTACAACGCGCAGGGCCGTAGCTAGAAGTGTACGATAGGGGGGGGGGGGCTCATATTTTTTTGTTCTCTCTCTAATGCAGAAAGATAAATTAGTGCATATTCACATTGTAGGTACTATGTTTCTCATTAAACTGTTGTAATAACTTCATTTTATGCTAAGAAAAGTATATGAGGATGAAAATTTTGAATGTATAACTGGTGCAAAATTAAACATCCTGTTATCTTCATATGGACCAATAGGATGAGGGAGTGTTGAAACACGCATTTTAGATACAATTTAGTAACTCTGCAAAACTGTGAAAGGGTTTCAAAACTAAATTAGATTTTTGAACAGAATTTCATTTGAATTTTCGGAACATTTAGTGACCTTGGAACTTTTTCCAGGGGGGGGGGGGGGGCTGAGCCGCCCATAGCACCCCCTTAGCTACGGCCCTGACAATGCGGCACCCTTTGAAGGTTTTCTTGGCACCCTCGAAGATTTCCTTTATTGAACATTTTAGAAATAAAAATCCCATTATAAAGAATGTTTTCATAAAAATCATTAATATTTTATGAGAGATATGGTAAAACCTGTGTTTGGCATGCTTAGCTTAATGCTTGTCATTGTACATTAAAAATTAGAAACATACTTTGAAATTTTAACCATGCATATTTTTGCAATTTTGGGTTATTGTTTATATATTGTAATTATGATAGCTAAATTTCTTAATACAGTAAAACCTCTAAATAACGGACACCTCGGGAATGCAGAAATCGTCCGCTATTCGGAGGTGTCCGCTATTGGGAAAACTTCAAAGATTCAAAAATCACTAAGAAATGTTTAATGTTTCATTGACTTTTATATGTCCTAAAACATCTATTATATATTTAATCAGAAATAAAAATTATTTTTAAGCAATAAAACTGAAATAAAATTGTGCACACCTTTATCCACTGTTTATTACATTCTTACGAAAAAAATCTGTTGCAAAACTATTGCTAACGATTACATGTAATTTGTTTTTCAATATGGCGTTATTGTACATCTGCTCCGGGCAGTGGAGGGGGGGGGGGGAGGATTGCACTTTTTGAATATTAAAAGAATAAAATCTCAAAATTTCTAGGGGGGGGGGGGAATTTTGCTCTGCTCACAATCTACATTTATCTATGATCACAAAATTAATGGCACATTGCTCTGATAAATTTAGAGGCCTTTTTACTTTATTTTTCAGTTTTTTTTTCTCGTTAAAAATACTTTTTCATTCTAAATCGCTGAAAATAGTGTCCGCTATTCGGAATGTCCGTTATTCAGAGGTTAAACATACAAAAATTCAGGTTTGGGGAGTGGGGATTGGAGAACTGTCCGTTAAATAGAGGTGTCCGTTATGGAGGTTTTACTGTAGTTAAAAATAGTTTAAAAAAAAAAATTAAAAAGTAAGAGAAAAATAAATATTTTCACTTGCCTCCTTCCCATTTGAAGATGCATGTGCATGAAAGGTCAGCTTCTTTCTTTTTATTATTGTCACACTGGCCCATTGGCTGGTTTATATGAAGGCTAAAACTTTTCTTTCTTGACTTTAAAAGATTTTTTTTTCTTTAATTTTGCTTAGAAAAATAAACAGTGCAGGACGATTTCTATCTAAGCAAGCACTTCAAGACTATCCCTTTGAAACCACCCACATGGTTTGGTCACTATCATGCTTGACTAATTTTGTAGTTTTCATAAACTAATCTATACCTTAAATCGAATTGTATTTTTACATCTTAAAAGAAGCCTAGTAATATCTCTGATTTTCATATTTATTTATTTGTTATTATTGAGGCATTAAAGTTTCTGGCACATTATCCTACAAACATTTTTGATATAGACTTCTGATAAAAAAAAATGTATAATTTGAAATTTAATACATGTTTTGTATGTACACACTTTTTGTATGTTTTGCCAGAACTGTAGGGGTCTTTTGTTTACCACTATATGATTCATTTGCACTATGTTAAAATGTGTGTGTATATTAATACTATGCGATAATATTGCCACATGTTTTCAGTCACGTAAATAATGGCACCCTTTACTGAGTGCCAATAGGCAAGATGCGCTCTTGGTTACTGAAAGGTTGGACAGGCCTGCTTTAGAGTATTAATTGTAACAAAACATTTTAAGCTCCTATATATTAACAAATATATTAATTCACAGCGTTGAGAAGGTTTATGTAATCAATGATGAGCAAAATAGCCACAAAATCTTCATTAGTTCATAACCAGACCCTGCCCAGTAGATTTGTACTAAAGAGAAATATTTGAAAATCATTTGTTTCATATCAACAAGCTTTTCCATTTCCTTTTAACATTCAATATCAATCTCAAAAACATAAGGTGTTCTTTTATGTCTCAAATTTTAAAAAAAAGTCTAAAAAAATATTTTATTTAAAAATTCTCAACCTTAAAACAAATTTTATCTAATAAAATCACAGTATATGCAGTCCCTCACAATATGTTTTTGTAAATGTACAATCAAAGAGCTTTATTTTTAATAGTAATTGAAGCATTTTAATGCTATTTTACATAGACATTGTTTCTATTTTGCTTAAAAAAAGGTCAAAATCTTAAACTTCCGGCAGAAAAAAAAAAGCTAAAATGATATTATAACATGCTGATTCTTAACAATTTGACTCCGAAATTTTATTAGAAACTAGTTGAGCAGACCAGCCTTGCATTGCCTGTGCCCATGATAACTCTAAACATACTTAAAATCTGTGTTGAATGATTTTATATTCTTAAATGAAAATCTTTCCAAATGAACATAATGTTGGCGGCCACATAGTTTTTTTTATCATATAAAAATGAAATTTCTTAAAAGGATTCTCATAGTTTTCTACTTTAACAAGTACATCTATATGTTACTATTTATATGACAAAGAATCTTAACACATTTTTCTATAAAAGGTTTTCATTTTCAAGGTCGAAGCAGGAGGCGGTTGCTCTGAATGCAGAAAGTGAGGAAGTGCCAAATCTATTCTACCAATCTCGTTTTTTTTCTTTTCTAGTAAAATATAATAAACAAGTCGGGTGCATTATAGGTCGAATTTCTTAGCTTATAACACGACCTATAACAGAAACTGGTTGGATGTTTTGCTTTTGTATTGGGCTATGCACCCCTGAAGAGAAGTTTAATAAAAAAGCCTTCTACTGTCTCTTTATCCATTTACCTTTCTTAACTTTGGTAATCTACTCTCTATATCACTTCAAACAATTTTAACAGGATTTCACTTAATTAATTCATGTTAATTATACTTAAAGACAGTATAAATATTGGTTTCAATGAATTATTGTTATTGTAATATCTGAATTTGGTTTTATTTGTAAAAGTATATATATATATATGTTGGGAAGATTTTGTGACAAGAATGTGCATTAAAAAAATAGCTTGCGACTTCTTTCTTAGAATCCAAAAAGGGTTACAAACTGTTACACTGTACTGTAGATACATTTATTCCACATCTATTTTCTACATACCCTTTGACAAAATATAAGTGAAATTTTTTTATATTATTTAGTTGTGAAAAATTAAACCTTTTAAAGTTGTAAAAACTAAATATGTATTCAATAGAATTTATTAAAGTTTCCACACTTTTCAATTTTGTGATATTTGTTATAAAGTGAGGTGGGGAGGGGGAAGCTGTCAATTATATCTACTTGTAAATGGAAGTGGCTTTGTGAATGTGAAGAGTAGAACGAAAGATGTTAGACAGAAAGATAGAAAGGCTTTGAAAACCGTAACTAACTGAAACAGTGCAAACGGCACTGCTAAGAAACACGCTCAAAGGGGAGATCCAATCATAGGCTGGTTCATTGCATCCACCGATTCACGAAACATTTTTCTAGTAAAACTCCTTGCGCCAACTTCCCCGCAAGAATTCAAAACGCCATTTTTTTTTTTTTTTTTGTCAGTTCGACTTGAGACTTAAAGATTGTGGGAGATTTTTTTTAAATATGATTTGTTTGTTGTGATATATTTTCTATATTGCAAATAGATAGCCGATGAACACATACAACTGAAAAGTCTTCAGTGATGCTGAACTTGGTAAATAATAAATTTTATGTATCGAAAATTCCACTTTCACTCGAAAACTAACATAACAACAAACAGATTCAGATTCATTGAATCTTCTGTAACATATTATATGAACTTTGACCTAACTCAGCTCCCTCCACGAAAAGGGATGGAGAGGGAGGGGGGCTGCACTGCTTTCGCGGGGACCAAAGCAGACTGCGATGACCACATCATTACTCCACATTTTGATAATTATCGCTACTGATAATTATTGTCAAAGCGTGCCAAGTGAACACATTTTATCTTTTGTTCCTGTATGAGACTTCTATTGCCTACCTGTTTGCACTGTTTCACTGCCAGCTGTGGATTTACGTTACACCTACAAACGTAATGGATATATCAGTTAAATTTTATAAAAAAGTGTTAAAACAATGAATTTAGTAAATTTATCATTACTTTTTTACAAAATATTCAACACTAGTTTTTGAATTTAGACACTATGATTTGAATAATTTTTTTTTCAAATTTTGATATTAAATTTAATGGATACATATTCAGCAAATTTATGCTAGAAAAAAAAAAAAAAGAAAAAAAAAGTATCTTTAATCTGGAGAAAAGTTATGTATCTATCAGATGCCGAAATTCATACTATAGGAATATAATACATTTTCTAAGCGGTTAAAGTTATTTACAAATTTCAACTGTTTAAAAATAAAGCACTTGGATCTAATAAGACTCTAATAAGATCTCTTAAGTACTATGTGCAACAACTTTTGTAAAAAAAAAAAAAAAAAAAAAATGTAGGTATTGAAAATTTCTGTGTCACAATGATTCAAGATTAGAAAAACTAACAGCTTTATTGATAACCAGAAAATTAAGCTTTAGCCACAGGAAAATAAAAAAAACTTTTCCCAATAGTTATTCCGAGTGACAGAATTTTCGAATAAAATGCACAGAATTATCAACATTTATTCTATGCATTATTTTTTCACATTTAAAAAGAGCAAATATATTAAGTTTTACAAAATTGTTCATTATAAGTAAATAAAATTTGAAAAAAAAAAAAAAATTGCATAGTTTAAAATAATAAAGTTTTAATGAAAGAATTAAAAATTATGTCTAAAAAACAGGACGACAAAGGATACGGAAGATATTTGTTAACTTCAGTACATCAAGAACAGAAAAGCTACCAGCAATAAAATTTCATTAATAGACCAGGAGGCGGTAGCACAGTCAATCACCTCATTGAATTCATGGCTAAAATTCTAGAATTAGTTAAAACTAGATTTGCATATTAAAACACAAATCGATCTGCCAAGTCACATCTTGGTGGAAAATATCCGTAATCCCTAATGAGTCAACCGGTAAAATTGGGTAATAGAAACACATGTACCTTCAAATCACATTTGATGAACTAAAAATTGAAAATGTGATGATTACAAATTAAAAAAAAATTACAGAAAAAGTTAAATTCATTGATTAAATGTTGTCACTACCAATATGATGCCAGCATTACCCGGAGACTTGTTTTTGTTTTAGAATATATCAGAATATAAATAAATATGCAATTGTAACTAATTATAACGTCTAATTCTTCAACAGTATGACAAAATTATAAGTAAAATGCAAACAAATAAAATTCAAGACTGCATAATTTTCCCGTTTATTTCAAAATATGATGAGCATAATTATAGCAAATGTGAGAGGACTATGATTGGTACAACAATATTTGTATAATAACAACTACTATTTTATGTTACAAAAAAAAAAAAATGTTCTTTTGATAAAGATCCTAGTACACTTTATCCTATTGCGGCAGCTGTAATAACGTTCCTTGACCAGAAGGTAAGTATACAACGTTTCTTGATTTTGACATTTGGTAGGCAATATCCTCAGCAGCTTCTAAACGTCGCAGTTCTACAAGAGCTTCACCTGACTCCCCAAAAGCTTTTGCAAGCAACGAAGCTCCTTGAGTATCACCCTCAGCGGTAATGACAGTAGCTTTTTTATGTTGTTCAGCCTAAAAAGAATCGACAAATAAGAATTATGATTCATGCACAATAGAATAACTACAAATACTGCAAGACTTGTGATACAGTTTGAAAAATAAACTACCAAATGAGCTCCATCAAGAAAATGATCAAGTAGATATATCAGGGATGGAAATGCACTAAAGCCATTTTTGAGCAGCAATAATCCGATTTTGAACAAGGGCGGCGCCAGAGGGGGGGGCCGGGGGGCATATGCCCCCCCGTCGGGCATACCTGGCCCCCCCATCGGGGTCAAAATTCGATTTCGTCGGGGAAAATATTTTGACTTTTGAAATTCGACCCCGTCAAATTGGGTCAACATATAAAGTTTTTTTAATTTTTTTTTTATTATTATTATTAAACACAGATTGAATAAAGTAATGAATAATGAATTTTGATTCTTGCAGATTAAGTTCAAATAAACCTGATCTTTCCAAAAAAATATAGAATTTCTTAAAATAAAAATCTACATATATGACTGCACAGGGTGATATATGAATAACTCTACACATGTATATTTTTTTAACAAAAAAGATAAAATTTACACTAAAGTTTTGTCGGGCAGTCTTGGATGACAAATAGAATGCTGCATCGGATCAGGCAAACTGAACCTGACACGACTCGCAAGCGGTATCGGATCGGGTTGAATTTAATCTTTTGTCACTGTGAGTCGAATTCCATTTGGGTTAACTTTAATTGTTTCAGGTTCGGGTTGGATGTTGACACTTCCGGTTTCTGATTCAAGATTGATCTCTCAAAAGAATTTGCAAAACTTATTTTAAATTGAAAAATTATGTATTGAATGTTAATGAGTTTATATATATTTTTTCATTAGTAATGGTTGGGGTCTAGTTGAGGTTGAAATATTTCGGGTTCAGATAGGAATTTGAAGATGTCGGGCTCAGATTGCGTTTTGGGTAGAGTCCTGCATCACCTTGGAAAATTAAACCCAACTCGACTGGCGATTTGAGTCGGATCTGGCTAAAGTTAATATTTTTTCGGAGTGGTTCGGATTGACTTCTATTTTTCAGGTCGGGTTAGTTTTAATTGTTTAAGCGTATGTGTTCGATTCTACCTCATTTCTCAAAAGTATCGCTGAAATATATTTTAAAATGTAAAATTATATTATTTGAATGTCAATGAGTGCATACATCGGTACATTAATTTTTCTACATAAAATATATAATTGATATTGGAGGTATTATTGTAGACTATTTTTCCATTATTGCTTTACAAGTTCGAATTTTCTTTTTCAATTTTCTCTTGCATTTCGAGTTGGATTAAGTTCGAATTGAATACTTTTAGGTCGAAGTTTGTCGAGTTCGGGTCATTTACTTTTTTAAAACTGGTTCAGGTTGAATGGATATAGAATTAACCATTTCAGCTTGGGTATAACCCAATCCGGGGAGGACTCTATGCTCGCAAAATAATCCGTGAATTAAACTATTTTTTCCCTTGATATTTCGTTAAAACAGAAAATTTTACTTTAAATTTTACTTTCAAGCGCTTTAATTTTACTATTTTTGCCCTTCCCTTCCCGCAAAAAATACATAAAAATCACCAATTACCTGAAATACTCACATCTAAAGCAATATATTCGTCAATTTACATGGGTGTTCTGGCAGCTATGCTGTTTAGTACTTTTTCGTATTCGAACGGAATTTATAAATCCGATTTATCTAAATATACGTAAAAAAACAAAAATCTAAGATCAAAATTTTCAAAAAATGTCCAATAAAAAGGCAGAAATTGCTTAAAATAATAGAAAAGTCTCTTCAAATCACAGGGCTATTTCGGCATTGTCGCCACGGACTCGAGCGAGAAATTTTGGCCCGCGCAGACTTTCTAACCCGCAGTTAGACCTCCTGTATAACCGGTGGTTCGGATCGGTGATATATTTTTAATTGCGGGTCGCTTTTTACTGATATTAAAAAAACGCACTTTTAGATTTCTAACTATTTTACAAGTTTTCACTTCATTTACATTTATCTTTTGTTTTTAATTTGGGAATTTTGTATTTAAGTTTTTGTTTCAGATTTAAGTTTTGTATCTTATCAAAATTTGATACATTGCACTTTCTGCATTCGATTAATATACAGTCTAAAACAAAATGAAAATTGAAGGTGTTTTCCCCATTGTTTTTATTATTACTACTATAGGTTAAAAATTCTGTTTTAATTTACACATTTTCTCGAAAATACAGAAAATTCATCAATCTAATGCTAAAACTACCTGAAATCCTCCAATAT
Organism: Maratus speculifer; assembly: GCA_964019185.1. Lineage (NCBI taxonomy): Eukaryota > Metazoa > Arthropoda > Arachnida > Araneae > Salticidae > Maratus > Maratus speculifer. The sequence continues at coordinate 385,622,791 of OZ025292.1, forward strand.
CTAAAGTTACATTTTTGTTAAATCAAAAGATTGTTCAGTTAACTGAGCAGTAACACTTTGCACTAGATTTTTCGATTCGAAACTGATTGTTTACGTATCTCTAATTTCTCTTAAAATAATGAAAAGTTCGTGAACCGAATCTCAAATTTTTTTGAAATTCTACAATGAAAACACCAACATTTCTTCAAGTAATAGAAAAATCCATTCCAATAACATGTGCATTCCGGCAACTTATTGTCTGTATATTTTATTTTTGGCGAAATGTTTTTTGAGAATGTATGGAATAATAATTACATTTTCTCAAAAGTGTCAAAAATAGAAAATAATGAAAAAAGTAAAACGCGGTACTTATAAAGTAATACAAGGTGCATAATTTAAAAATTGCAGTTTGACTAATTAATTTCACTCCGGCAAATATATTCAATTCAAATAAAGAAAACTAATATTTAGCACAGAAACGTGTTCAGATGAACGAAAAAGGATATGAAGATATTTCAATTTTATACAAGTTTTGTTCTTGTAAGTATGCTGTTTCTTTATACTTGTATTCTTACTTAGATTTCAATCTAGGATTCTCATACCGCAGATAACAGCTGCGATTCACTAAAAGGAAATACATACAGTCGACTCTCGTTAATTCGAAATGGGATAATTCGAATCTTCGCTTAATTCGAACTAAACATGAAGTCCCGAAATTTTCAATGGCAGAATAACGTTAAACATTTTCATTAATTCGAACATATTTTCTCTTGACTTCGTTTAATTCGAACTAACGAGAATTCTGATTTTTCATTTTTCTTTTCGTTCACATGGATTTCAGATCATTTAAATAACTTTCTTTCTTTGATTTTTATGAAAATTGTTCCGAATGAGTATACAAAGAATCCAATGCATTTGATATTCACTTTCTTTAGTGCCCCATCTGTCCATCAGTAACGCTTTAAATTTTTCTTCCATTGTGCTTGTTTCTAATCTTTTAATTAGTTTATGTATTTATATATTCTAATTTAATATTAAGTCATATTCTAATGATAACAGACGAAATAAATTCAAAAATCACGATAACATTAATTCCTTTGTAACAGTACCATATTGAGCATGTTTTCATTTCACATTTTCCTTAATTTCGGATAATTCGAACATTTCTTGTGTTCCAAACGAGTTCGAATTAACGAGAGCCGACTGTACCTTCTCTTTTGACTTGTTTTCAAATTCTGATGTGTAAGTTAATATAAAACAAACTTTTCGACAACCGGAATAAAGAGCTTGATAAATAATATTGTTTAGCTTCAGCAGACGTATTCTTGCTGAATGGTTGTAAACCAAAAAACACCTGCATTGTGATAGACCGGAAGGACATTTCAGAGTTACACAGGTGCAGTACTCAATTTTCGTCAATTGTCCGACCACAGATATAGGGAGTTATTTTTTTTCCTGATGTAGTATTTTTTTTAATATATAGAAATAAGATTTTTAAAATTATTATTCATCTGTTTAATGCATTTTTTTTTACAAAATTCATATCAGACAGTAATCGTAAAAACAATGCTACAATGACGTTTTAAAGAAAAAATTTGATTGTGAAAAAATAGAATTTATGACTTTGCAAATTTTGCATTATAATTATCATTTCTACTAGTTATAAATATTTTATGAGTTCTGTCTTTTTACGAAGATATCAACTTTAATTTGTCTCTGCTGTGTAGAAAAAGTTTCAAGACTTTTATATATTAGTATAAGTCCAAATGATTTCTAATTTATTTGCGTTTATATGTGATTTGCTATTTTTACACGAGTGTTTTAATTTTAAAACTGCTTTATACTCAGAATTCGTCCTTTTGTTGATAATAATAATTTAAGTAATGTTTATGGAAGTTTTTCACTTATGTTTTTGCATTCATCAATAAATACAGTAGAGCTTCTATTATTCGGACCTGTCTACATCTAGTCCGATCCGGTTAATAAAAAATACGGAAAATAGGACAACTTTAAAAAACGCATAATGCATATGTTTTTAGGTAACTTCCCTTCACGTTTTTTCCAGTTTAAGACTGGCAATTGTGGTAATGTATATTTTAGGAAATTGAAAATGACGTATTTAGAAGGGTTTTTATTTTATTTACTTATTTTTTAAAATAAAATTTACAATTTTATTTTCTGCAGAATTGGTACAAAATTATCTATAGAAGTACACATAGAAACTTCATGATTTCCGATATAATTATGTATAAAAAACTAACGCACAAAATTTAATCCAATTTCATTCTTTTTTTAGATCTTCAAATAAATTAAAGCAGATAAAATTTATCATGCAACAGTAAACAGTGGTTTTGTTATGCTTTGTTTTTAATAATTAAAATTTACAATTTTAATAATTTAAATAATTTTAATAATTTAAATTAAAATACACTTTTTTTTCCAAAAATCAAAATGATCATATTTACAAATCAAATTAAAATGAAATAAGTACCACGTAAAAGCTGACCTTTCTAAATAATTTTCTGTTTTATAATACATTTATTTGATTGTTAAAAAGCTTAAGTTGGCAGGTGTGCCGTGAGACCGGGAGAATTATTTCTCAAAAAGTTAAACACAGAATTTTATCAAACTTCATCATATTCAGTTAGTATTAATGACATTTTGGTGCATATCGCCCTACAGATGATGTTTTTATGCTGTGTTTTTTTCCCGAAAATTTTTTATCTCTGTACCTATTGAATATAGAATTGCACAAAACATTTTATGCGTTAAAAAAAAAAAAAAAAAAAAAAAAAAAAAATAAAATAAAAAACCAACAATATTGTCTCTATTTTGTACTCACTCAATAGGCTGCGCTGGTTTCCTTATCCACTACAGAATCAATTGACGTGGATTAGCGAGCATGGTTTGCCATATTATTTATTCCTAGTAAATAACCCAAGTTAGGAAAGAAATTTTCACCGAGCTCCAATTCCTGGATAAACCTCGATAGAGGTCTGCGTTGGCCGGGTCCGGGCCTATTTTCTTTTACGACACTGGAGCTGGTTCATGCCTAGTTTTCACTCTTTTCACGGCTTAAAGGTGTTCTTAAATCAAAAAGGGCAACTTTGTGACACATGCTTTAATTTATTTTTGTTCGGACATGCATGAAACTATCAGATGTTGTTATTCAGAAACTGTCTAACTGCTCTCTAAAAGATGAATTTTTAAATGTGTCAAAATGTATTGCTCTTGTTGAGCGGAGCAGTTGAGAACATCCTTAACTAACTTTTTCGATACCGAGCTGGGACTGACTTCATTCTTCCTAGGATTGCACGGGTTGAAATTTTCAGTCTCGGTTTCGATTCAGCTCGTATGAAAATCAACCTCAAGAAACGACTTTGGCCGTGCAAAAATCAGTAAAGTTTGGCCCGTTCCAAACATTATTTTTATAAGTTTAATGCCCCATTATTCTATAATTAAACTTTAGAATTTATTATTTTTAAAGAATAGTAGATTTTTAGGCAATCAAATTAAAATACAGTAAAACCTGCCTATGACCCCCAAAAAGTACTTTCAGTTTCAAAACCGTACCTAAAAGTGAAAGTATCTTTAAAAAAATTTTTTTTGCTACCGAAATCGAAAAAGCGAAAAAAAGTCATATTAAAGAGCAACTTCAGGTGTCTCTTGCAAGAAAAAAAATTGTTTAAAAATATTCTACTTAAAACGAGAAATTTGAAAATAATCTGTGTTTAACATGACAATGCGTGTGTTCTCAAGTGAGTGAAGAGTCCCCTTAAACGCAAAATATGTTGATTCAAAATTAATATAATAATACATGTGAAAAGAATATAATACATTACACCTGCTACGAGGGCAACTCGGCCATAACTCGCTCTTTTTTTTTTTTTTTGGTTACTATGCGACTTTGTCTTGGAAAATTTTACTGTGTGGCATTTTTCTGATTTTTTAGTCTCCAATACATGATCTAAGTATTATCGATAACTGAATGATAATTGAAACATTTACATGCAAATAGATAGTCATTCAAAATAAATAAATATTGCCGCCTAGAACACTTCTTTAAAAGACTACCGTATTTTCGGGTGTATAGTCCGCGGCTTATACCAGAAAAAAACCTTCGAAAAAGCCGCTGCGGCTTATACACGGTGCGGGTTATACAAAGATTTGTTTTTTAAATTTTAAATCGTGATATTTTTTCTGCAATTTTTAAACCTCAAAAAATTTGAAAAAAAGATCGAAATTTGTAATTTTATTTTCACTATGCCGCGAAATATAGAAAGTTTTCTCATGTTTGTAAAGTTTTTTTTTTTTTTTTTTTTTTTTTTTTTTTTTTTTTTGCTGCTTAAATACAGTTATTTCTGGGTTTGGAAGACCTGTTGCAACTATCGGCAAGTATTGCACTAACCGGCAGCGAGAAATAATGACGCTCGAACGCAGTTTGCTCTTGATTTGAGAGGCTAAAAAATAACAGTATAGCATGTTACTTATTTTAAAATTACTTTTTGCTGAATAAGTCATTTTAACGTTAACTGTAATCAGTTTTTTAGTAGAGATGTGTCATTTGTCTAGGAACGATTCAAAAGGAGCGATTCTAGCAGTGGACCTAAAGGAACGATTCCAGTCTGTAAAAAAAAAAAAAATCCTTCCTTTTCGGAACGATTCCGAAAAGGAACAAAAGCACGGAATCGGTCCGAAACTCCGAAAAGGGCAAAATCCTCGAACTCGTTCCGAAATGAAACAACTCCGAAAAGGTTCGATTCCTCGGACTCGTTCCGAAAAGGAGAAATTCCTCTGACTCGTTCCGTAATGACACGACTCTGAAAAGGAAGGATTTCTCGGAATCGTTCCGAAAAAGACCGACTCCTCTGAATCGTTCCGAAATAACAAAAATCACACACTTTTTTTTTTGTTCTTTGCAACAGGGCAGGGTAGATATTTTGAGAAATAAACTAAAAATTATCTTAAACTCAGAATAGTGAAGGTAGGAAAGGTTCGAGATTTTGGATTTTGTCTACAAACACAAAGGGGTGCTGCAGTACCGATTCGCTAGCAAACTATTTTCCGATATTTTATTCATAGTTTTTTTTTTTTAAGGTCTCGCGTATAAGTCGAACCCCCCCCCCCCCCCAATTTGAAATTCTATTTTTGTCTAAAATTTCTCGACTTTGCGCGTGTATATACTTCAATAGCTTCTAACTTCGGACCCTGATCGAAATATACGATAGTAAATGGTGTATAGCCTGCGGACTATACACCGGTGCATCTCCGCGGCTTATACACTAACATTTTTTACTGCACTGCTCGATTTAGGAGTGCGGTCTATACATCGGGTGTGGGCTATACACCCGAAAATACGGTATTTTTTATCAGACACCCCTCATCCAAAATATTTTATAACCGTATCGAAGTAAAAATTCACGTTTTGTAGAAATGGAGTCGGGCGGGCCGAGATTGTAACCTTTTTTTTTTGGTTAGGTTATATTATATATGTATGTATTTGTATTTCCTAGATCGTATAATCAGGCAGATTTTCTAAATTTTATGTCGACCGGAACATTAATCTATTTAGCACAAACCGGATCGGTCCTGGGCCTAAAATTTTTGACACGCATATTTTAGAACCCGGACCAATACCCGGGTACCTCTAATATGTATTATAAACTTGGCCCCCCTGTCGGGGATACAGTGCCCCCACGTCGGGCAAACTCTGGCGCCACCCTTGATTTTGAAGCAGAAAAAACTGATTTTGGAGCAGTAAAATCCATTTTTATAGCAGCAAAAATCTGTTTCGTAGCACTAAAATCCAATTTTTTTTTGACAAAATTTGCACTTTTGAAATTTGTCTGTTTCATACTCTATTGCAATACTAGCACTCCTTTGACAAAATTCACATTTTCTCCCTGCAATCTTCTGTGATTTTTCCACAGAATTTGTTGTTTTTTACGATATTTTGATAAAATTTGTGTTAAAAAAAAAAAATATTTGACCACGTTTTGTTTATAAATGAAAAAATTCACGTTTTCCCGTGATGTTTTGTCGAATATAACGTGTTTTTCGAAATATTTGGGCAAAATTAGCGTGTTATTGTTGAAAGTTTTTTTTTTGTTATTTTTTATATGTGTTTATATATTAATCAAACAACATTTAATATTTTTAATAAATATATCTTGAATTAGCCTTTTGAACAAGCCTCATTAAGACATTTTACAAACTATCATGTCAGGTAAAATTGATACACATACCAACTTTGATATGACAAACAAAAAAGTACTTTGCCTTAATAGAAGATTGGAAAATGCTATTCAATATAATTGTTTTTGACCTGCAACTTTTACGCATTTATAAGTTAGAAATTAGAAAATAGCCAATTTAAATTTGAGAACACTTTTAACATGCTTATGCTGATGTGTATCTTCAACATAATCTATATTTCATCTATTATTTGCAGTAGCAAACATCTTCAGCTCATACTTTTACTCTTTTATTTAACTTAGTTTAGTTCATGAATATAAAGATGGAATTTCATTGCATATATTTCACTTACTTCCTGATATTCTTGTCGGAATTATACAAATTTTGTGCAGAGATGTGTTTATGACAAACAATAGAACAATTTAATATTTTTAAAACTAAATAAATTTTGAAGTATTTTTCAATTAGCTGAACACAGCGATAAATCACCCAATGTTCTTTATAGTTATAACTGTATACAAAATATAACAACAAGAGTTAATTATATACCAACCCACACTTGCTAAAAAGCACCAATTGGCTTGGAAACTGCAACAATAGAATATTTAAAATATAACAAAATAGAAATTCTGATGCTTTTACCACACTATCACATTTATTTTTAGTTTTGTTAATATCACAATTATGGCATTCTAAAACTATAGCAGCGTCATTGATCTGATATAATTTTATTTAATTTCTAATTTATTAAAATAAAATATTTTAAATACAAAATGAGAAAAATTTATAAAATTCCTACTAGATAAGTAATATAATAATACATATGGCAAAATCTTTCTTCTAAAAGCAATTTCCGAAGCCTGGTAAAAATGAAAACAGTGCATATTTGCATAAAATATTTTCAGAAAAATCTGCCAAATCATGCTCATATGTACACATATTATTACATATATGTACACATATATTTATCTATATTAAAACATGAATAAATTTATTTTATAAACTTAATGAGTCGTTTATAATGATTACATGGAAATGATGTGATTTTCTAGACACTGATCTCATGGAATTGTGCTTGAAACAAGAAAGAACTGACTTAAAAAATATTATCTTTTATTCTCAATATAATACAAATTATGGAAAATATTACCATGGTAACTAAAGTATTAAAACAGTTATAATGGACTGTACTTATTATATATAACATTATCATATTATATAACATTATCAACTTTTTATTAATTCTGACACCCCCCCCCGCCTTTTACAATATCATACGTTATCATCCCTCAACCCCCTCTCCCTCCCCCGAAATGATATTTTTATCAATGTATAAAAATTCTATTGATTTTTTGATTTTTTCCCCTTTTGTTTGGAGTGACTTATGAATATAGTTACATATATTTGTTGTATACTCTATTGATTCAAATAAAAAGAAGTCAACAAAATATCGCCTTATATATTAAATAACTTAAAAAATTACAATGGTTGTTAAATAAGCTTCTTCATTGTTTAATATCTTTAGGGGTGATTGGATATATTATATGTGGATATTGTAGGTGCAATATATCAAAAGCAGTTATTATAGTTGGGATATATTATATACCATGTAATTTTAACCAAGATTTATGCCACAAACTTTTATTAAAATTTGCTTTTTTGACTTTGTTGGAAAAAATTGTGAAGTAAAATTTTAGACCAAATTCAACATTACAGAACCACAATTATTTGCCCATGGAAGGATTAAGTAGAACAGAAGAAAAACAGAATATGAAAAATTGTTTAAAAACATTTATTTTACCCAATTTTGATGTAAACTCCTGACAAACATTCAGTAAACAACTGTGTAATGCAAATCAATGACATTATTACAATATTCTCCACAGCACGAAAGAAATTAAGGACATATGAAGCATCATACAAATAAAAAGTGCATTTCTACATCCATATCATTCTATAAATAAAGAACATAGTAAATAAAACACACTTCTCATCCACCAGTGATAAAGCAATCAACTGAACTCCTTGATGGGCATGTACAATGCATCAGCTAAAAAAACACAAATTCGTACATATACACTGTAATGCTTTAAAGCAAGATTCTAGGTAAACATGAAAATGGATATAAAGAATAAAATAAATGTAAAAAATGGTTAGAAATAATTTTAAATTTTGAGCTTAAATGACTGAGCAATACATGATGAATTACCAACAATAAAATCCTTATAATATTCCCATTGATTCAAAATTTCAGCTACAACTTCTAACCTTAAATCACAGTGTTTATCTTGCGTATTATAAAAACAATACGACACAACCCGAAATAAACAATTTCCATTGCCTATTATCGGTACAACAAAGTTTTCCATTTGAAAAAAAAAAAAAAAAAAAAAAAAAAAAAAAAAAAAAAAAAAAAACTTTAAAAACTCAATATTAACCTTGTGAAAAAAAAATTACGCTTGTAGTTAGGCAGATAATATAATGACAACCAAAGAATTGCACATGCCGATAAAAACACAACCGGCTTCCACCTCTAATGATAATTCAACTAAGAGAGCATTTGTATAGCATTTCACTCCAAGGCACAGATTAGTACTTATGGATTACGCATGCACATAAGTGAAATTTTAATTGAAAATTACAGCTAATTAATGAAATTTTTGATCAAACGAATGTATGATAACAAATCTGGGACAAATATTTTTCATTTAAAAAAAGAATTGTGTAATTTGATGCAGTAGTTTCTCCTCATGTCAGAAAAAAAAAAAAAAAAAAAAAAAAAAAAAAAAAAAAACGCATGTCATTTTAAATATATAGATTGCATTTAATACAGGGTTGCTACACAATTCTGCTTATGTATTACTGCAAAACTCTTCACAATGGATAATTTTAATCTAGAGAAAAGCTAAAACACTGTATGAATTTCAGATTTTTATTTATTTTTCATATTATGCTATTGTTATATAGTTTGCATAAATTTTATATACAAAATTTAGATTAGCTGAATAATTAAAAATTTATTCATTTGTAATGATGATCAAGATTCTGTAAAAAAATAGAGCACCAAAAATTCTCCGACTACTTGAAATATTTAAAAATTTTCCTGACATCTCTCCTGGCTCATCTCAAATTTTTGAATTCCCTGTTTTCCAGGTTTTCTCTGACTTGTAGCAACCTTGTTATTATTAAATTGTTAATGCTACTGAAAATTAATCATTAAACCTTTAACTTTCTAATTAGAGACATTATTATAATTAATAATGTAGTATTCATTTTACAAAAAGGAGCAGGATGTTAGTTTAAAAAATGGGCACAATTTCATAAGGAAATATTAGTAATAATATGTTTAGTAAAGATAAGGAAAAAAAAGTATAAAGTTTTTTATTATGATAAATAAAACATTGATTTTAATAAGTTCATAATTACTAATTGAAATATACAATTAATTGTTTTAGTAACATATAGTTTTTCCCTCATGAAATAAAATTCAATAATTTGTGTAAGGTCTTGATATTGCATTGTATTTAAGAAAATTGCAGTATGGAGAAGGTTTTTTTTACAAAAAATCTCTAGCTACAACTACATGTAAATTCCATTATTTCTTTTAAAAAGTCGAGGTGCAGACCCTTAAAAAATGGACCAGAAGAAACAATTACAGAATTAATAAAAACTGGAAGTTAGTAACCTCATTAGTTATTAATTCAAATAAAAAAATTGCAAGCATTATTGACAGCTCATTTTCCATTTGTACTAAGACAAATTACTGTTAACTGCCTAATTTTTTTTAACAATCCATTATAATAATAATAGTCCAATATAACAATAATCAACTCTTCAAAGACATTTTTATCAGATTTTGGTTTTTAAGCAAACCATGATGGCCAAATAGCTTTGATAAACTTCAGTCACAGAGATACCATTAGATAGAATCAATGTTTAAAACCTTTGTTTTGCTTTTGCTCAAATCAGTAATTAAAAATAATTTTAATGGGGAAAAAAATAATAAAAAAACCCCTGAAAATCAGAAATTGTGCTAATAGAAAACTTACCTTTTCTACTAAGAAGCGAGCTCTTTCAGCTTCTTGTTGAGCAACTTGCTTCATTTCTACAGCCATAGTAAATTCTTTACTAAATGTTAAATGTGTCTAAAACAAAAATACCAAAAGTAAAAATCAAGATACAACAGATTCAATTGAAACTCTCTATCAGAGGTATTTTAAAGCTATACATGCAAATGATGAAACAAGAAAATGTACTAAAATTTTTTATGCTGCATAGTTGGCTGGTTTCTTTTTTTCCTTAACAATGCTTGAATTTAATACATCAATTATTTAATGCAAGAACTACATATGGTATCAGAAGAACATTACTTACAAGGGAAATATCATCAAGGATAAGACCAAACTGGGAACCTCTTTCTGTCAATTCTTCAGAAACTTTTTGAGACACCAATTCTCTCTGTGTTATCATTTCACTTGCATCAAATTGTGCCTGAAAAATATATCAAAATTTCATTAATTTTTTTTTTTTTTTTTTTTTTTACTTTTTTTAACTTAAAAAAAAAAAAGCATAACACATTTGCAACTGAGATTTTATGGCACTTTTCAGTTAGCTGGGTGTCAGTGTTATGTATACATATTTACGTAGATATACATATATGCACATGCATGACAGCACATGTATCTGCATGGAAACGCATGCAGAGTTTCCATGCAGACGCTGTCCAGCATGGAAACAAGTGCTGCAGATTATTTTAAACTTTTATTATTATTATTATTATTTTAAACTTTGCAGATTAATCGACCAGCTTAAAAAGACAGGCCGAGCTTTAAATAAAAGTTGAAATACACTTAAAGTTTCTAGATTTATCAATTTTTTTCTACAATCTATATATATATATATATATATATATATATATATATATATATATTACGCTAACGTACAGAGGGAGGACAAAATAATACGAACGCCTGTAAAATAATGGAAAATCATTATTAATAGGGGATTGGACCACCCTTTAACTGAAGTACAGATTTAATGCGACGTGTTATAGATGTTTAAATGTCATAGACAATATTTAAAGGCATATTAGCCATTCTCCAGCAGTTGGATTTTTGGCCACTGTTGTGCTTTGAGGACATCGTCTTATCCTCTTTTGTTTACGCTGCCATAATGGCTGATACCACACTCCTTGCAAACCTCAGAACATTTGTTGTTTTCGTAACAGATACTCCACTTAAACATCCTTCGAAAATCATTCTTTTTTGGAACTCCGACAGGTCTCGCATTTCAATTTATCATAGACAATTCGATAGACGCATGGAAAGCAGATGACTGCTGTTGAGATTGATACCTTTCTCTTCACACTCATTAGGTGGCAGACTTCTAATGTAGGCTGCGCAGTTGTATTGTAAGTGTGAAATAAGTCATACTTTTTTACAGGTGTTGGTATTATTTTGTCCTCCATCTATATGTGGTACAAAAACACGATTTTTTGTTAATTGTTTAATGACAACATCTAAATGAAACACATCTTATGCTGTGGCAAATTGGATTTATTAACCTCCGATGCTATTTCTTTCAGACAAGCTAAAAAGTGTTGTGTCAAAAATTGTGGCCCACTTTTACTTACCTATCGTACATAGTATAGGGTAAGTCTTACAATCGTTTTGAAAATCAGAAATTTTTTTTTGAAGGATTTACACATTTCAGATAATGGAGATTCCGAAAAACATACTTTAAAAAAAAAAAAAAAAAAAAAATTTGCCGTCTATCTGTAAACGCTCTATCTCATGAACAAATAGAGATAGAGACTTAAAATTTTTTATATACTTAGTAAGTAAGAATAGGACGAAATCTATTTAATATCAGTAACCTCGATTATCCGGAACTATCTTTTTCTGACTCTCAAAAAATTCATTCTGATAAAATGTGTATAAAAATTTTCGCTTTTTTTAATTTTAAGGAAAGGATGTAAAAGGCAATAAAATTACACAAATTTTGCATCAAGAACGAAGTTGGTCGGATTAATAGTTGATGAGATATTTATAATCCTGTTTTCCACATTCTTCGATTTTTCACGACCCTGTATTTTCTTCAAATTTCAATTCAAAGATATGTTTTAATTGGAAATGAGACGCTTAATCTGACGCAGTAAACTGTTAGTTAATATGCTCATTGTTTTTGGAGTTATAAGGATGTCTCTTTTATGCAATCCGGTATTACTTATGTAGTTTGGTATTTCACATAATTTGTCGAAATGGGTTCATCAGCAATTCATTAATGGATCTTAATATAACTTTTTTTTCTGAGCATGCGTGGCTTTCACCATAAATAATAAAACTTCATGTAAGCTCCAATGCAATGCATGACACGGACATGCTTACCATTTTTATCTTTAATTCCAAGGGAATCCTGAAAGAAATTTGATATTTTAAAAATGGGTGTTATTAATCCCTTAACAAAACAGCTCTAATTTAAACAGCTCAAATGCTGCTCAGGTAAGAAAAGTTTTCAGAAACAACAAATTTTTAACTATAATTTTTGTTATATTTAACCTAGCTACTAAATATTTCCTTGAGGGGCTTGGGACCTTAGTCCCACATCCCTGACACATAAGAGGATGAGCAGTCAGTAGCGAAGTGAGCATAACAGGGGAACATCAAAGTGCTGAAGGCATGTCAGAAATCCAGCAGAAGGCAGCAGAAATTGGAGAGCCAGAACTGGTTTTCTATTGGTTGGAGTTAAGAGGTCATTTTCTCCGGTATTCAGCTTTGGACCCAAGCAATGGCAAGTACGGCTAAGCCCTATATTTAACAGACATATCTTAATCATACAAAGCAGATATTTTAATACAAAAAGCAATTTTTATTTTTTATTTTTAAATTGATGTATCCAATGTCCAATAATAGAGATATTAAATAAAACTTAAGAGGTTAAATAATAGAAAATCTGATTCAAAATTTCTAGCATGAAATCAGAAATTCTGTATCAAGAAAAGGGCAAAATTGAGAGTCAGAACCACATGATGGAAACTATTGGCTCGGACTCTTGTCCAGGATATTTTTCTCTGCTCCATAGGCATAAAAAAACATTATTTTGTAAACCATAGAGTATTGCAGGGTTAAGGGGCTCAATCTTAAAAATTCTTTCCAAAAAGGGCTCCAAGAGCCCAAAAGTTTGGGAACCACTGCTCTAGAAGATAAATATATTTTACAGGAAAATAATTATTCCAAAATGTTTATGGAAAACTAACATTTAAGGACATTAGCTAATCAGATTTCTTTGAATCGTTTTTCTAAAATGGATTGTGAGCTTATTTTTAAACTTTGAAAATAAGTGGCCTACTACAGGTATATAGCCCACTACCAGTGTGTTTACCTTATTATGGCATGAATGTGAGAATAATGGTCAATACACGTATTCCATCCAATGCTGTAAAAAAATATATAAATTCTAGGAACATAAGTATTAAGTTTAACTTCAAAAAGTATTGACAAAACTGAAGGCATAAAATTTGAATTAAGTGATGAATTTTAAACTAAGAAAATTAACTTTTATTTGCAGTGCAACTTCATAAAATTAATTTCATAGTAAGAAATTCTAAATGGATATATACACACCACAACAGCTTTTAATACTTCATTAGTAATTGATGGAAGCACCCTTTCATCGTAATCAACACCTAATGTCATGAAGATCTTTGGTAGTTGAGAAGCAACAGGACGAAATAAGATCCTGAGAGTAATATTTACATTTTGCAAATCTAAAATAATGAAACAGATGGTTTAATAAAAAGAATATGGATTACAACTATAATAAAAACAAAAACTTCATGATAAATTCAAATAAATAACTAGTTTTAAATAATATTTATGGCATAATACAATACAGTAATACATCCATGGTATAGTATAATACAATGAATATGCGGATATTTAAAATCCTTATCTGCTAATATTTAACAAGTTTAACCTTGTACTATTTCTAATTCCTAAAAACACGCAAGATTAAAATTTTAAAAACAGTAAAATAGTTTTATTTGACTACTGATAAATTTCAACTCTACCCAAGTCATTTTCAAAACAAATAAATAATGATATTCTGAAATTGCACGGCCTATGATGCAATGATCTGAAATGCCATCATTCAGTTTTTCATGTAATGCACATTATTATACATATTTTTTTTTCATTTTACTTGCATGTTTATTTCTATTTTTACAATCATTAAGTGATTTGAGCCGTAGTTTTGGTAAGCTGAATCAAATGCATTGCTATATATGGAATTTTTACATGTTAGAATCTCTATTGTTCCTCTTATGATAGATGGATAATCCAACCTATATTATTCATCCACTCTAAGATAAACAATAGAGATTCTAACATATAAAAGAGATAAATATGATTTTTCTTTAGTTTGCAACATTTTATATCGATTGAAATAACTAAGAAACAGATGCAATGAACTCAATGAGGAATTTTATATGGCATTTTAAAATCAATTGATAATAGTAATAAGATTCAATTAGTAAAGTGATGATGCATTAAAAATTTTAAAAAATATATTCAGGATATATTGAAAGTTCTTTCTTTTACACTTTAATAAAATAAATTTAATAATTTCTGACATTCTTGTTGTAAAAGGAGAAAAATTTAACACTAAGAGTCGTATTGCAACTTATGTTGGCTTTAAATTATAAAGGATAATTTTTTTTTTTGTTAATAGGTACCTATGTGGAAAAAAAATTGAAGATTTTGAGAGCAACTGATGTTTTTTTCTTTTTTTTAATTTGATGAAATCAAATCTTTTTCTGTAACTGATAGATGAAATTTATTTTTTCTCTGTGACAAATAGATGGAATTTCAAGATTTTTTTTTTTTTTTTTTTTTTTTTTTTCCCCACCGACGACTTAATAAAATTTAGTTTTTTTTAGCCACCGAATGATAAAATACATAATTTTTTCACGACCATTTAACAAAAAAAGCTATTTTATTTTGAGATCATATGACGAAAATTGGTGTTTTATTCTGCAATAATTTTATGAAAATTCCTGTTTTATTTCGTAATCATTTGATGAAAATTGTTCTATTATTTCATGATTGTTTGATGAAAAATGCTGTTCTATTTTGCAATCCTTCCACAAAATTGCTGCTTTATTTTGTGATTGTTTGACATAAACTTTTGTTTGATATCGCAATCATTTGACAAAAATCATGAGCTGATTTCACAATCATTTGGCAAAAATTACAGCTTTATCTTGCCATTGTTTGAAGATTATCGCAGGTCCCCCCCCCCCACATGATCAATCTATGAACATCTGATATATCCACGTCTATTTGACAAAAAAAAAAAAAAAAAAAAAAAAAAAAAATCAAATTCTAAAAAATGAAAAATCTACTATTTGATATCATTCCTGTTTTTAAAAGGTTAAAATTTCTAATTTAAAAAAAAAAAAAAAAAAAAAAAAAATTATATATATATATATACAGTACGGAACCATCTATCTGGAAACCAGTTATCCGGAATGATATTTCTAATAGACTGATATTAGAATTTTTGTAGAAACAAAATGTCATACACTGTCAATTTGACATATACATTGCTTGAAACAATTATATAGTTTGATAACAGCTCCTAGCATTTGAAATAGAAGCATATACAGTCGTATTTTAGATGTTTTCTATATAGATTATATGGATGATAAAGAAAACAGAAGAGTTTTTGTTCCCAAGAGATTCCCACAAACGACCTTCTTTCAAAACTCTTAACATTTGACCTCACTTGCATCTGATTCTTAGTTCAAGTAATCTAATTTAAAATCAGAAGTAATAACATAACCACCTATATTCCATAAAACTTATCAAATGGATGGTGATTTAATGCCATCCAGTTAACCGGATGAACCAGTCATCCAGAATACATCTGACCCTAACCATTCCGGATAAATGGTTCTGTACTGTATATATATATATTTTAAACAATTTTGTTGGTACGACAATGTTTAAAAAAAAAATACCAAAAACCTTTCTTTTTCTGTGCTTTAGAATAATGCATTGTGGTAATACTTTTTGCAGTTTCAGATAATAATCAAAAAATGAAAAATCAGCTTCGGGAACTACATTTGGCTATCCTCACCGAAATTTCTAGACCTCTAAATGCACTAGATTTTCCTATCACAGATATGCACAGAAACATTTTTCTTTTGTTAATGCAAAGATAATTATTTAAAAAAAAAATGTTCTTACCCTTACTACCAGTGATGACAGGAATATTTCTTGGTCTAGAACGTACATCAAATATGATGGGTTTCTGTACCCATGGAATAAGAAAATGTGTACCTTCCCCTATAACATTAGGTTTTACTCCAGCAAATCTGTCAAAAATAACTGCTCTATGACCACCATCAACTAAAAAGAAGGATATAGGACATATACAATTTAATCCTGGAAATGCGTACATGACATTAAATTGTAATGATAATTTGGATTATAATAGGAAAAAAAAAAAAAAAATATCACTAAGCAATAGAAACTGTATAAACTATATTATTATAATCAGGGGTGGGGAATTTTTCCATATTCTTACCAGCCAAGGAATTATTTCACCAGCCCGCAAGATGCAACACACACGCCGTTGAAAATAGTTATGACAAAATCGCATGCGATTACAGACAAAATTACTATTAATACAATGCACTTTCATAATTCTTTTTTCTATAATATTAGGAATTATACATAACAGAGGTAAGATTAATATTAGATAGAACATAATGCCATATTTACACTGTAATAATTTGGAAAGTTAAAATATCTAGATTAAAAAAGTGTTTCTGATAATGTGCCTATTGCCCACAGTTTTTCAAAAACTAAAAATGCACTCGCCTTGTGAGAAAATCCACTCGCTAATGGCGAGCAAAATGATGTATTTCCCCACCCCTGATTATAATACAACAGACCAGGGATGTCAAAACACATAGTCTACCGATAAT
This sequence comes from Maratus speculifer, assembly GCA_964019185.1. Classification (NCBI taxonomy): domain Eukaryota; kingdom Metazoa; phylum Arthropoda; class Arachnida; order Araneae; family Salticidae; genus Maratus; species Maratus speculifer. Next base: position 385,639,955 of record OZ025292.1, read on the forward strand.
TTACCAAAGGTCTGTTCAGTCTTTGGAATTTTTCCTGATGTTTGATGCAAAGAATTACTTTCATCAACACACATGTTCTGACCATAGCTGCAATGTTGCCAAGTTTAAGAATTTTTATTTCAAATATGTACAGGCATTCTATCCTATGATAAAATTTTATATAAGATTATGAGTAAAAAAATTGATAGTTTTTTAAAAAAAGTTTTAATCTAATAATATTACTTTGGTGTTTATTATGACTAATATAAGAAAAAACAGTGTTGCTGTGTAACTTTTATTATGAAGTTTTCTGCTGAATCTTGACTTTGAATGCAATATGTAAATTAATCTCCATATTATTAAGACTATATCGACATAACAAAGTTTAATCTTCTTTTGTGCATGTACAATTTTCGAATAGAGGTTGCTATTGCAATGAATGTATGAATTTATTTCAGCAGATTATATAAAAATGAAATTATTTATTTAATCCAGGGGTGCAGAAACTGTTTTTACTCCCAACATTTCCCCCAATCCATATAAAAATTTCTCCAAACTTTTATGATATGTTATATTATAGATTTATATAAATTCTGTATCACCACAGGCATGGATTTTTTTTTTCCAAATTTTCTGCTGTATGCATGCACAAGTATATATTATTCTGAGATCAATTTTGTAAAGGTCATCATACAGATTTTTCTAATTGTAGTGGGAATTTTTCTGTCTTGAGTAGTTATGCACTTCATTGTTAAAATCAAAATCAACTGTATATTTTTGAGCAAAATTCCCCTAGATGGTCAAAATTCCCCCCTGTGATAATTCAGAATTATCACAGGTTTAAAAACCTGCAAAATAGCAGAAATATGCATTTATTTCTGAAAGGTTTTGCCATGAAACTGTAAACTCAAAGTGAAACTGTCAGCGATATTATAAAGGATTGCTACATCATTATCAATCAACGGAATCGACAGTCGGGTGAATGGGTCGACCACCCATTCCAGTTATTAAAACTTTTGAAATTAATAGTAAATAGCACAAATCATTTACTAACAGTAGAATGAAACTTATTTAAATAAAAGACAGTGCTTTGAATTTACATCAATTTTACTAAGGTAAGTAATATAGTACAATAATTACTGTATTAAATAATTCATTAAAATCCTCATTTTTCTTACTGCAACAAAATATTAATATTAAAAAAAAAAAAAAAAAAATCTTTTAGCAGTAGAATGCAGCAATCAGTTTTTCAACTTAGAATAGGTGAAAGCAAAAGCTGAAATAAAAACCCTTTCAAGTTCTACAGAAAACTTGGAGAGTTTAAAAGCATTTCGACATACTCATAAAACATGGGTGTAAAAATCTAGGCAGAGGACAGTCTTTTATCATTAAATTTCATTTGTTTTCTTCACTTAAATTTCATTAGAATTCTTGCAAAGAATTTTGATGAAAAATAAGGAATAAAATTTAGTAGTGAAAAACTGCTCAGTGGTGCTTAGATTTTCATACACCTGCACATAGATATTTTGAGAAAAATAGTCTTTTTAAGTCAGCATTCAGATATGCATGCTAGATGCTAATATAAATAATTGCAAATTCGTACATTTACTGTGTTGTGCAAGTAGACTTTTTTTTTTACATAAATGGCATATTAACAAATAAAAAAACATTCTTCTACCTCTAAAGTTATAAAATCAATCACCCATAAAATTCTGATGAGCCTGAAGTTTGTCATAAAAAAAAATAGTATTTTTTAACATTAAATAAATTGTCCAATTTAGATTTCATAAAATTATACTTTTAGTTTAATTATTTTACATAGATAATATATTTTAATTTTAAGCATGTTTTGTTTTTAGTTAGTTTCTTCCATTTCTTCTGTTTTTTTCCAGTTTCTTCCACTGTCCTGGGAAAAACAGGTTTCTTCCAGAAGAAACCCAACACAGTTTTGAAGTAATATAAATTTTGTCAAAACAGTTTTCAATTATGTTACATCTTGCTGTCAGGTAAATACTTTAGTTAGTACAGTGAAACCTCCTACAACAGTCACTCCGAATAACAGTCATGGGGGTTTTATGTTACCGAATCTCTTCCATAGAAATAACATTGCACTAAACTTCCCAACAATGAATTCTGAACGACCACTACCTCACAGCATTTCTTTTTTTCACACTTCATGTTTTAGCAAAAACTGAGATTATGAAGAATTTTAACCTTTTTGACTCTGCCGTCTCTTACACCAATTTTATTCGGCTGGCCCCATTTTTTAAAAAGAAGTTATCTACAATTACACTATATCAAAAATGCTTTAATAAAATAAGAATTTTCCTTTCCTTCGTTACTGATACAAAAAACAAATTTTGCAAAAAAAGATGATGCCGTGACAGACTATTGAATGCAAAGGGTTAACTTTAACCGATTAGTTGAAAGTTATCCAAGATAGAAAAAAGTGCCCGAAAATAAACTGAAATGTACAAATGTGGAAATATCCAAATAGATAACATTCTGAAAAAGACATTTCAAAGTATAAAATTAGAATTTGAAACTAAGCATTCAAGAGCAGGTTATGATAAGATTGATAAGTTGTTTATGGAATGGCTTTCGAATCTTCCAGAGAAAATTTTCCAAATTTCGCGACAAATATTACAGGAAAGTATCCCAGAAATTGCCAAGAAACTGCACTGTTAAAAATCTGCAGCTTTGCTGCATAGTCAATCCGCCACTTTTATAGAAAACAATCACTTGACTATATTAAGGAGCATTCTCTTCGGTCAAAATAGGGATATTATATAAAAGCGGTGCATTAATTATGCAGCAAAAGCTACAGATTTTTAATAGTGTGGGAAATTAGAAAATTTGCACTCCTAAAATTAAAGAATTCTACAATAAATCTGTGGAAATGATTATGCATTTAGAGAAAGAGCACATGCTTTAAAAAAACTGAATAAATGATTTTTTAGTGTACAATAATAGTTTATTTTTTAACTGCAGAAATAAAATATATTTGGTCAGTTACTTTGATTTTAATGTAATCAAATTTTGCGATTTTAAAATGTGGAACCTCTGATTAATAGCAACCTCCGAAGTATGGTCATTTTATCGAACTCTGCTATTCAGAGGTTTTATTGTATATTCATATTTCAAACTTAAAGGTGCTAATCATTCAGTTTATGGATTCCTCTGTGTAATGTAAAGTCTATGAGAGTTTGATACATTTTTATGTTCAAAATATCTCTGCAGGAAATTAACATTTTAAACTTATTTTTTTAGTGCTCTTTTCTTAACACATGTCTCTTTTGGTCTTAGTTCTCAAAATATTTCTAAAATCTTAGCTTAATTTCATATTTTATGTTTTAAAAACTCACAAACTAGGAGTAAAATTTTAAAACTTCAAGCTTAACTTTTAGAAAGATTTTGAAAAAACTCAGAAAAAGAATAAAATCCTTAAAGAAGAACACAGATTTTTTAAAAAAAGTCAAAATCTTAATTTCCCGAGGAGATATTTTAAATAAGAAGATATCAAATGCTCTGACTAAACATAACAGAGGGAAATTCAGAAGCTGAGTGACCAAAACCTTTAATTCATAAAAACTGTACAAATTCTTTGAAAATATTAAAAAGAAATGTACAGATTTTTATTGTTCACTTTATCAATAACTTTTTCATAGCAATGCTTACATAAAAAGAACTTGAAATGAATCATGCAAATAAGAATAAGGAAAGATTATAATTATTTTAAATATAATTGTTTCATACAAACCTGTATATAAGGCTGAGTTTATTACACCTCCAGCAATTGCAAGACCCAAACCTAATCTTCCAATGTTATTAAACAACTGAGCAGCCATTTGTCAAAGATTTAACTAAAATAATAAAACAGCATAAGACAAGTAAAATATAAAAAAAAAAATATTCAGTAATGATTTCATTTATAATCAGGATAAACTATCCCATATACTAACAAGCGGGGGGGAAAATATAAATAGTCTTAGCAAGTTTTATAAATGCAAGTATATGAATTCATGAAAATGCAGATAAGTACAGTAAATCAGATGAAAATTAAAATTGAATGTATATATATATTATCAGCTGCTGTCTTATGAAAAACTTGAATTACTGCCGCTTTTGGAAATTTGGTTCAAACTACCTTGTTGACAGTAAAGTTTCTGAAAAATACTATGTATTTAAAGGAATAAGAAAAATCTTAATTTTATGAATAAAAATCAATAATTAAAAAAGTTATATTTCAGCGAAATACTTTATCATTCAAATATAGTTACAATGTATGTTTAATTTTACTAAGATCTTCTATTCATTTTACAGTAAATTTATTAGCAATTATAATGAATTAAATGTATAATGTTAAATTAACCAAATAAATTCTTAAAAGAAAAATAAACACAATATTTTGCTATTGTTTGGATCCATCCTTCCTTAATATTTCTTCTTCTTCTTTCAAAATCACATGCATATTTTTAGCTAATGAACAATTAACATAGGAACAACTCATGAGAGGCCTAAGGGACTATGCACACGGCAACGGCAGCATTTTTAAATACTTCAGATGCATCCAGCAGCCTTTTTTAACACTTCCTCAGGGTGACCACAGAAATATAATTTTCAATTTCCCTGATATATTTAAACTTTTCCCTGATATATCTCGATGTTAAAGTTAGTTTCAAAAGAGTGATCCAATTGATTGAAATAGTTAGAAGTAAAATAGATTTTTATATTTTATTTTATGGAAATACTTGAAATAATTGAATAGTAGCATTTGATGCATGTTGCTCAGTGCACACCATAAGGCACTTCTCTAATCTAATCCTTAAACTCTGGATTAGTAAGGCAATCGACTTGAAATCGCATTGCCATAAATAACTAGGGTTCCTATCAGAATCTACGTAAGAGAAAATATAACTGTCGGCACGTCTGATCCAAAATAACACAACATGAGCATGCGGTATATGGGTGGGATTTTGTTTTGTAATGTTGAGATGTATGACTGCATGAACAGTTATTGAAAAATGATTATTTTGTATTCAGGTGCGAAGTACTAGGGATGCACCGAATATTCGGTATCTATTCGGTATTCGGCCATGTTACCGAATATTCGGTTAGGCCGAATATTAAACTATTCGGTTGAGCCGAATATTTGGCTTGGCCGAATATGAAATTATTCGGCCTGCCGAATATTCGGTATGGCCGAATATCAAAGTATTCAGCCATTCAATACTTAATAAAAACTTTTACAAACTTTTCATTATTTCTACTTTTAACTGTCAATTTTTTAATTAATATTTAAAATAATTAGAAACAAAATCATTTTTAAATAAAATAGAATGTTTTTACATTATTTATTTGCTGTTTGTAAAGTATAACTTAAGAAAATTAAACATGAGAAGGATTAAAATGGTGATTTATTAGGATTCTCCTTAGGAATAAATTATGTGCAGATACAAGTTTCTAAATTTTGTTTAGTAAATAATCTGTTTCTTGCTTTCCCCCAAATAAAAGTCTTTTAAAAGAAAAAACAACAACTTTTGAGATTAGTAATAGCTATCAAGGCAGACAATTTTTGTTCATGAAACCATAATCATAATAAACTTATTGAGTCATAAGTACATTGTATTTTATCTCACTCTAGGTCAAAACTTGTGTGTTCGTTTATTATATTAGCAACATATTTTCAACTCACATGCTTTGATTTCTGTAAAATATGATATGATGGGAAGGGTGGAAAATACCACCATTCATAAGAAAAGAACTATGAGCCAAACATGCCTTTATTCAAAATTAAGTTGAAAGTATTTGTACTTTATATTGAAAAAAATTTGCCTTGAGTTATTTAAAAAGGACAATTATCAAACTGTAAAATTTTTCTTCGGCCATTTTTTCATTATTTGATTTTAAAATGTTTGTTTTGATTCATAGAAAATTTTATTAATTAAAGTTCATAATTGTGCTTCTTAAATAAGTCAAGGCAGATTTTTTTTCAATACTAAATGTTCTTATAAAAAGCTCTTGTTTATCAAAATGCAAGTTTCTTTTATTAAATATTATGTAAAACTATTTTAAAAAGTAACATTTTAATACCTTTAAATTTTAAAATATAAAAAGAATTTGGAAAGCCGAATATTCGGTATTCGGCCCAACAATTACTATTCGGCTAGCCGAATATTCGGTATTCGGTTCACCTGTCGGCCGAATATTCGGTATTCGGCCAAAATCACTATTCGGTGCATCCCTAGAAGTAACAATAAAAAAAGTAACACCATTTAGAACACAATCGCATTTTTTAATATGAGATAAACAAGGCATTGCAAGATAGCAGGAGCGAGCTGAGGCAGGGCAACGGATGAATTGGAGTGGTTTCATGACAAAAAAAATGACAACACGTTTTCCCTGATTTTAAGCAGAATTCCCTGATATTTCCCGAAACCTGAAAATCCCAAACATTTTAAGGTTTTCCAGGTTTCTGGTCATGGTCACCCTGTTCCTATATGTCCTTCAGCAATTCAATTGATCCTGGGATAATATACCACAAATTCTAGAAGACTAGAACAAACCAGTTCAAAATATTTTTGTTGAAAAAAGTACAAGTGGTGCCTTTTTTTTAAAGAAAAGTGTTCCCTTTTCGAAAAATTGTTGCAAGCAGTACTTTTTTCTAGAGTCAACACTAAAATCTAGTATATAAATTATATGTCAAGTTTGAAGAGATGTATTCATGAATAGATATTTATGACAAGAAAGGAAGCATGGTACAGATACTCTTACTGGTAAGATTTTTAAATGAAAACAAATAAAAAGATGAACTTATATTAGAAAGAAAGAAATAAAAGAGAGAGAGAGGGGGGGGGGGGGGGAGAGGAGATTCTGTATTCCAATTCCAAGGTCACGAAAAGTCAAACTACAGAGGAAAATAAATCTGACGACATCCAAGGGGACAAGAAATAATTTATGATTGTCTCAAGGATCTCTAGAGTTAAATATATGGCAATGTTTCATTATAAGATTTGTCAATTTCATAAACAACTAGATTGAAAGTATTTATTTTAAATAACAAAAGCTCGGCTAACTTTATAATAACTCAAACTATACAGGGGAAAGAAGGGAATTCAAATGTTCAAAATAATAACTGATTAATGAAATATTAACTTAGTATACACAAAAGTTATTTTAGTTAAACTTTTTTCAATCAATAATCACTATTAAAATTATATGTATGCATTCTTTTTTTCAATACTGAAATAGTTTAATATGAGAAACAGAATATGTAATTTTAACATAGCTATTAAACAATCACTTGATAGGGAATACAAGCAATAGTTAAACTACTGATGATGTAATACCGGCATATTATTCCAAAACTTATGTAATAAATTTTCATCAGTTTTAAAACATATGGTTAAACAATTTAATGAGTAAAACAAAAATACATAAATTTAATAAAAAGGAGCAGTTTTTAAAATAATTAAAAGCTTTTTAAATCCACATTACCTGAACAACAACAACACGAGGATGCAATGAACTTTACGGTTGCCAGATGCGAAGTGCCAAAACCCCAGATGTTCACTATCTTGAAAACATATTTTTTAAAAAGAAGAGTGGGGTAAATATGTTAATATTCTTTTTTACGTGCATATAAAAATCAAAAACAAATTAATACTGAGTTATTTAAATATTTACATTTTGACATATAAATTAAATTGTAATAACTTCTACTTCTACTGTTTATTTTTTTTTTCTTGCTAGTACGTCGATTTGTGGTCATCTGGATCAAGTGGTCGTTCTGAATAATTTTAAATATTAAAGACTTAGCTTAATTTATTTTAGGCGTGTATATTAAATTCATTGAAGTATTAATATGAGTTAATTTACATATTTCTGAAGCTGTAATTAATCATGTTGACGGAAAATAAATTCTTTCGTTCTTTAATTCTTTTTGTGTTATGTACCGGAATTAAAGTTTTCAATAACGCAGCATGTAAGAATAAACTTTATGTCACGATTAACTGAAAATTTCTCTTTAAACTATGTATTTTTAAATGCTGGTTTGCTTACAGTTTATTTCGGTCGTCTTGCAACTCTTTAAATTATTTTAAAGATTTGCAAATATTCACATATGAACTTTATTTATTATTGTACGTTCAGGTTTTTACATTTGTTTGTTCCGATTGTCATATTCATCATTCATAATAATTCGAATAAGACTTAGAATTGGCTTTTCTCTTTCATTTTTTTTTTCTTTTCTAGTACCATATATTTTATGTCACAAGTCATATATACTAGGAAATTTACAATAAACAATTATCTTTCTTTTTAATAGCCAAGTACTATTGTAAAGAGTATAATAGTCCAGCTTTATTACTTTCGTATTAATTTTTCCAATATGATATAATTTTTAAAGTTTCGTTCGTCTGATGAAACACTATTCGTATCTGTCCGTAAATCATAGAATTTGTGCACAAAAACTGTATAAGTCAGGGACTTCAAATTTTGTGTGCTTACAGCTAAATACCTCTTGTCACACGGCAAGTCATAAACTTTTGAAAAAGTCTATTGTTTTAATTAAATGATTTTTTTCAATGTCATTCATTCATTTTTGTGATTTAAATTTTAAAAGAACACTTCAATTTGAACTTTTTGTGTGTAGATATCATAGCTTGAAGCTAAAGCGTCTTGCTAGCGAACAGAAGGTTGTTATTTCGACCCCTGATGCTGGAAATTAAAATTTTCGGTACTACTCTGTTATTCCGTTGACCAATTTCGCCAAATTATACAAATCGCCAAACCAATAGCCAAATTATACATATTGACATAATTTTTATTTTAAATAACAAAAAAACAAATAATTAGTAGAATATTAATAAAAATACAAATAAAAAGTCAAAATAAATAATACTTAATCGCGTTTTAAACAAGTGAATCTTAATGTCATTGAATATGACATTCACGATTATCCATTATTGGCATTTAATCTTATAGTTTGGCGATAATTCTCTGGTCGACGGGATAATCTAGTAATATCAAATTTTCATATTAAGATGGATTTTATTAAAAGAAATTTCATATTTTTTTGCCAATTTAAGGGTTTATATTATTAGGGTTTCATTCATCTGACATTCATAATATTTTTTGGAATTCAATTTTCTTTCTATGTTAAAAACTATTGTGATTTGTTAATGATTTCAGCATTTTAAATTTTGGGAAGAGTTCCATATCTTGTTCTGGTTGGCATGATTGGCGAAGAAATCCAAAATGGCACCAAAAGTCCATTTTAGAATCTTACCATTTTTTTCAGGATAGTTGAAAAACATTTTTTTTTACATTTTTATAAACATATTTTTATATTTTAATGACTTATGAGTTAATAGATATAAGTATCTATGTAAACAACACATGCTGAAACATTATGTCCATTTCTCATGGAATGATCCTAATACTCTTTCGAATTGTAACATCCCAACTTAGTGTAAAAAGTATCCAGGGCAGAAATAGAACTGGGACTTTTTTCCTTAAAATGCCAGTGCTCTGTCAACTGATATTAGATAAATCTGGATTACTCAATTCATCCTGAGAGCAGATTTTGCTAGAACAACGGCTTTCTCCAAATTTGTCCAGGATAGCACAGTATTGGTAGTTTAGTTTAAGCCAAAAGCTCTCTTTTTTTGAATCCTGGTGTTCACACTTTTGATCGATTAAAATATTACTTGGTTATCCCTTCGACCAATTTGGCCAAATTATACAAATCGCCGAACTGACAGCCAAATTATACATATTGACAGAATTTTCATATTAAATTATGAAAACAATAAATAATTAGTAGAATATTAACTAGCAAAAGCCATGCTTTGTTTTGATTCGTGAAGCATTATTTCATAAGATAAATGTTTGAAAGTAACAACATTTTTTACATTATTTTGGTATTTTTATTAAACGAAAATGTTATTTTATGTTTTGATGCATTTTAATTTTAGAAATGTAAATTCAGCCAAATAATACAGAATTTCTTCGAAATATTTTATTTATGATATGACTTGTATAAATAAAAATATTTTCAAAACAAAATTTCACTAAATATTTTTAAATTTTTAACTAAAAGTTCTTTTAAAAATGTTTTAAAATCAAATAACATTTTATATAACGAATTTAACAATTAATTTTATTTATTTACAATTCTTTTGTTACCACTTTAGAAAAAAAATTCATGAAGAAAGATTTTCAGATATTTTGGAGAAATATTAAAAATATATTTTATTTATTTGATTAATCATGATTCTATCTATAAATATGAACTCCATGATTTATTTTTCCTTCTGAAAATATATTTGTTTCATTTTTTATTTGCAAAGATGCGTCCGTGATGGAAAAACATGTAAATAAATTAATTAAAATAATAATTTTTTTTAAGGCTATTCTGTAAAAATAATTATATTGTGCAAATTTACAAGTCATAATTTATTTTTATGTTTAATTCATGCACGTAACCAGGGGGGTCGTGACAGGGCACCCCCCGCTCGCGCAGACCCAAGCTTGACTTGGAGGTTGGTTGGTTTGTTGGTTGGTTAAATTTAGTTTTTTGCAGCCATATTTTGACATTCATAAAAAGAACATGTTATAGAGGTCAAACAGGCTCTTTTTTTTGCGTACTTATTCTTATTATTTTTATTGCGTTAGTTATTTTAATGCTACTTTGATCAAAATCAAAACTGACGGAGGGACTAAAGTGGTATTTATTTATTTTAGTATTTCATTATGTTTGAAATGAAAATTTATGATAATTACAGATTTATGTTTATGGATATCTTTGTTTCATATATCTATCATGTTTTATCTATGTTTATACATCTTTTTCTTATCCATTAGATTTAGTTTTGAGCAACTTCTCATCCTTCTTCACACAGTGAAAAATTGCGTTCGGGTCTTTTTTAGTGATGAAACGGGGTCTATTTTTATTCAAGTCTTCGGGCTCGGGCTCATTTTTTCTGAAACCGGAAAATTTTATTTATTCATGTGTAGAAAAGATCCAAAAAACTTTTTTCTATTTACAATTGCCCACTTATTCCTTTTCAAATCATTTGAATGGTATAGTGATCAAAATAATGGGGAACTGAAATGGTGTTTATTTATTTTAGCACTTCATAGCTTTTTCAAATGAAATTTTGTGATAATTACAGATTTATGTCTATGGAATTTCCGGCGCTGATCTATTGAATGGCGTCAATCAAAATAAACACAGCAATGAATTTACTTTTTGTTAGCAGAAGATATTTTTTAATAGGATTGTTTATTTATTATTTAGTTACATAACGCAAAGAGAATTTTTTCTTCTGTTATTAGTAAACAATAATTAGCTGAAGGTTTGTAAATTATTTAATCCTCTAATGTACACGAGTCATAGTCGTTTTTCATATGAAAATAAATTTAGTAATTGTTCTATCTGTCGACATGATCTTTGTTCATGCTGAGTAGGACTGGGCGATATTAGGATTTCTACATCACGATGTATCATTGAGGCTAAATCGCGATATCACGATACATCACGATATTAGACTCTTGGTATTACACACTCTGTTGCAATTGCAAATTTAAATAAATTTATTATAAAATGTACCAGTTTTACTTACATTTTTAAGTTATTTTATGCTATAAAAAACTTTTTTTAAAATAGAGGTATATACTACAAATTTGTTTCAAATATTAATTTTGAATTTTAAAATTTATATAATAAATATTTTAATTAAAAATATTTTACATACCTTATACTTACATTTTAATTTGCATACACTTATGTATTACTCTTTTGTGTTTTCAGAATTTTTGTTGTATATACGTGGTGGTGGTGGGGGGTAATAATATTGTGATAAGACATTGTTTTACAATATTAAATAAAAATATTTTTCTCTTTAAGATTTTCTGTAAATGTTTAATATTTTAAAATCAATTGGAAAATATTTTTTGTATCATAAGTTAATCAAAGAATAGCGTAAAATCGTAAATTTTATCAAAAGACAACTGAAAATTCCGATTTCGGCAAATGATTGTGAGAAAAATGTCATTTTTTCCCAAAAGAATGAGGAAAAACGCAAATTTCGTCAAAAAATCGCGGGAAAAAAACCCGAATTTTGCCAGAAAATCGTGAAAAAAACGTTAATTTTGATTGCGTAGAAACGCAAATTGTCTCAAAGGATAGTGGAAAAATGCAAATTTCGGCAAAGGATAGCAAGAAAAACGGGACCTTTTTCAAAAGATCGAGAAAAAAAAAATTGTCAAAGTTCACGAGAAAAATAACTGTCAGCAAATCGCTAGAAAAAACGTAAATTTCATCAAAAAATCGCGAAAAAATACACAAATTTTATCAAAATTGCAATAAAACGCGAATTTCTTCAAAGGATCGTGAAAAAAAAAAAAAAACCCGCCGATTTCGTTAAAAGATCGTGAAAGATACGCAAATTTCACCAAAAGATCACAAAAAAAAAACCTTAAAAAAAATACAGAACTATCCTTGATAATTAAAACAAATTTTATGTTTTTAGATGTTTAAGCATTAAAATATTAAGTGTACAATAAAAAATAATCATTGATTTAAAGCATTTAAAAAGGTTACTAATGCTTTCACTTTCTCAAATTAAAATATAAAAAAACTATATTCAGATTTTTAAAATTGAAAAAATATATATGTACATTAAAAATAATCATTAGCATACAAGATGCAAAAGGATTGTGCTATGTTTTCTTATTTAATCTTTCTTTCTTTTTTTTTTTTTTTTTTTTTTTCTAATCCGCGTTTTGTTGCGATTTTTCTGCATTAGTATAACTAATCCAATTATTTTCACGAATTTTTTTACACAATTTCTAGTCTCTCGCGTTCTCTAAATATTAAAAATTTTAAACATGAGATATTTATGGCAGCGCCGAAACTAGCCTTTTTCGCGTCCGGGGCAAACATGGAAATTTGCGCGACCCCCCACCCCCCCCCCCCCACCCTCCACATATATGCATTCTTTGTATCAAACACACCAAACAAAATCTTAATTTGGCGCCCCCTTCACCTTCTGTTCTGGTGGCGCCCGGGGCACGTGCCCCCTGTAGTTTCGGCCCTGATTTATGATAAAAAGGAAATAAATCATTTCAATTGTAAGGCCTGAAATTTTTATTCCCTAGTATACGAAGCATTCCGAGAAAATGCCAAAATTTCGCGAGGAAAGAAAAAAAAGTGAGTAGCAAATAGGAAAAAAAAAAAAAAAAAATGATTAAAAGAACACAAACCAAACGCAAAACCCCTGTTTCCCTTAGTGTTAAATAAATATATATATATCTTTGTGACTATTTGGCCGATTTCTTTCAAATTTTTAGCAAGTTGCAATAACAATAAAATAGGCTGAATACTAAACTTTTATTAAAATATAATAAGTAATATGAAAATTATAGTACCCACAAAAAATCTCCACTATTAGAAGTCCCAGCAAGAAAGAAAGAAAGAAAAAAAAAAAGAATGATCGCGATTTGTTTATTTTAACTCCGGGAAGTTCGACGCTAAAAGAGAAAGATAAGCAATTCCCACTTTCCATCCATTGATAATGTTTTCTTTTGCTGCAGCAAAGAATTAAAGAAAAAATATTTAAAGTAGGAAGTTTTTTATATTTATTTTAAACATATCTTTTTTTTTTTTTTTTTTTTTTTTTTGCAGAATAATGATTTATTATTCAGAATCATCTTTCGTTAATGGCGTATGGGTTCTATTAAAAGCATAAACTTAAGAGAAATCCAGATGAATTTAGAAAACATCTGCCGTTTTCGAACTATTTTCAAATAAAAAGTGCAATGTGTATGCATTGCTGTATCAATTTTTCGTATGAGTATGACACACAGAGCTTTGTACGCGAGTCATACTGAGCAACTAAACCATTGGCGCACCCAGGATTAAGCTTTGGAGGGGGCTAACATATATTAGAGGTCAGTATTTTCCTAATCTGGCCCTGGCAGATGAACTCAGTCCGATTTTTTTGTATTTTATTAAAAATGGACGAGATTTGTCGTTCCCAGAAGTACATTTTTTCTATTGACTGGATACAAAACGAGGACTGGATGGTGGAAGAGGGGGGAGCAATCAACGAAACCTGGGGAGAGCCTCTGAAAATTTTTGATTGGGCTAATTTTGAAGGCTTAAACCTCTTTGATAAATAAAAAGAAATTATTGTTTTAAGTGATAAATATAAAAAATGCTTATACTTCAAATTTCATACGAAAATTTACATGTGAAGAAATTATGTGAAGAGTGTAATATTTTTCAAAATTTCTGTTTTGCTGAATCTATTAAAAGTAATAAAGATAAACTTTCATAATTTTAGAAAACTTTAAATAGTTTAATCTTGTGGTCTGGGAGGGGCTTCAGCCCCCTTAGCCCTCCCCGTGGGTGCGCCAGTGAACTAAACATTTGTTTTATAAAGTCCACGTGGTTTTTGCCGAGTAAAAAGAAGGGAGGGGGAGACAAAATAATAATAAATATAAAAATTAATATAAGAATAATAAATATATATAGAGAGAGGCACAAAGAAAATACGGGAAAACGGGTAGGGAACGAAACTTATGAAGTACTTATTAAAACTAACAGCCTCAATTACTATAAATTTATGATATTAATTCACCATAACCATTTTGAAATAATAACTAATTCAATGGGAAAATGTATATTTGACATATCACATCGCCAATTTTTCTCATATGTATCATGATCGTGATGCTGCTCGTTGATCATGTAAAAAACAAACAAAAAAACAAAAAAATTCTAGTCGAGAATGCGGTGATTTATGGTTGACATCAATTTTGGATAATCCTGATGTCCAAATAAAGATTCGTTCGCGATCTCTGCTTTAGCGACAAGTCACGCATGCTCTGTGTACGATGTCTACGATCTACTTCGGAGATCGCAGAAAAAAGAAGGAACCAGTCTTGCCCTCATCATCTTACGATCTCCATGATACATCACATCTCCATTGATACATCAACATCGGACTCGTTCATCATCGTCGCGCGATGTTGGAAGATCGGGGGAGAAACCTGTTTCGCTCATCATCCATACGATCTCCGTATTAGTGATGCATAATGTGTTCGAAGATCAGAGGTGAAACCGGTCCACATCGGTGTTCATCATCGTCCTGCTGTGATGCATCGTAGGGCCGCGATACATCGCTAAACGAAAGATCAGAAAATCGATGTGACGATTTGTGTTTTATATCGATGTTACGCGATATATCGATACATCGCCCAGTCCTAATGCTGAGGACACTGTACATTTTCAAAGCCATTTTCCTCCCTAAGAAAATTTAATTATAATGTTATTTTGATAGAAAGTAATTGATCATTGTTTCCTCTTTTGCTGTAAAAGCATCGGACCTTTGGGATAATAATGTCATTTTTTTCAATTCACATCGATTTTCAAATACCTGTCAATCACGAAAGATTGTTATGAGAAAGGAATAGATTATAATTAAAGATGTACAGTTTTTCGACAGAAAATTGAAAAACATTGTTCGATCGAGTTTACAAGATTACAAGTAATGGTTACTACAAATTTCATGTATTTATTCGTTAAACACAGACGTGTCCATCAAGTTTACTTGTTAAATAAGGGGGAAATTTGAGAGTAATTTTAAGTATCGAGCATACTTTTATATGAATCGGATTTTGGTAAGATTAAATTAAAATTTTTAATTAACAACTATATCTGTATAAGAAGTTTTTAAAAATGAGGCATTATTTTTGAAATGATTTTCAAATGCCATACAATTTTATTTTGCATATTCTAGGTAACGGTCTCGTGCTCTGATGACAAAAAAAATTTTCGGTCTCGGACTTAAAATCGTTGGGCTCTGGCGGGCCCGGGTCTTGAAAATTGAGCCTGAACTCATCTCTAGTCCTTTTTTTAACCCCTTGGGGACGAGCAACATGTATAAGTGTCGCAAATAGGCTTAAGAAACCATGTTTATCGTCACCAGTAAAATTATACCGTAAATTTTGCCTTATGTAATCTGAACATGTTCTTGATTTAATAAGCCACAAATTTCTGTCTTTTAAAACCGGTGACAAAACATTAAAAATTTCGTAAAAGGCTCCAATCGTGAAGGGGGTAAAGAAGTACTGCTCAGATATACCTTCCACAAAAAAAAAACCTGTCGAAAACGGAAATTCGATACGTTTTATGGGGTTCCGTTTTATTAGGTTTTACTACATAAGATATTGTTTGTACTCAATATGTTCAGGTTAAAAAATTTGGGCACCCCCCTGTTCAAAAGGCTGGTTACGCCTATGTAATTTCAAGACAAAATACTGAATAGTTTGGGTTTTTTTTTGTAAAGTACTAGGGGGGCCCCGCCCCCCTGCTCGCTATGCTCGCCAACCCCCCGCGTAATCGCTTCGCGATTTCAATTATTGTCTACCCCTCCTTGCTACGCTCGCCAATAACCCATAATATGAATAAGCAGTTGCAGACCTTTCAAATGATGTGTCACACGACTGGTGTTGTAAAGAAATTAAAAATGTGCCCCCCTGGGGGGCAGATCCATAAAATGAATAAACAGTTGCAGACCTTTAAAATGATGTGTCACACAATTGGTGTTGTAAAGAAATTACAAAATGCGCCCCCTCTGAGGGCAGAGGGGGGGGGTTACACAAAAGGTATCCATAATATGAATAAGCAGTTGCAGACCTCTCAAATGATGTGTCACACAATTGGCGTTGTAAAGAAATTTAAAATGTGCCCCCCTGTGGGGCAGAGTGGGGGATGACACACAACACATCCATAATATGAATAAGCAGTTGCAGACCTTTCAAATGATGTGTCACTCAACTGGTGTTGTAAAGAAATTAAAAATGTGACCCCCCCCCCCTGGGGAGAGCAGAGTGTGGGGGTGACACACAAAACATCCATAATATGAATAAGCAGTTGCAGACCTTTCAAATCTTGTGTAACACGACTGGTGTTGTAAAGAAAATAAAAATGTGTCCCCCCTGGGGAGCAGAATGGGGGATAACACACAAGACATCCATTATATGAATAAGCAGTTGCAAACCTCTCAAATGATTTATCAAACGACTGGTGTTGTAAAGAAATTAAAAATTTGGAGAAATATTACAGTTATCGCCAAGTTGGCGTCACTTTTGACAACTAATTTTGGTCGCCAAATTTGGCGATAAACTTGGCTATTGTTGGCGATGGTAACCTTTCCTCTCTTTATGGTAACCCATATGGCGATGCATAGACGGAGCCCTTTCCTGATTGGTCTATTCGACTCATGGAAGGAGTGGACAACCCGGATTCGTTAGTTCCGGAAATCTTCCACATCAGCATCATTCCAGGAGTCATTCCTTTTAAGGCTAATTTTTTTTTACTATAGAAGGATATGACAAAATGTAATTTGTGTAGCCTAGTAGACGTAGAAAGTTCGCTTTGCTCATCCTAATAAAAAGCCGAAATAAAAATCAGTTAATGACGTTCTAAATATGTGTATTATATTTAATATCATTAAATGGGACATTCAAAATCATCTATTTGGCGTTTAATCTTACAGATTGGCAATAGTTTTTTTGGTCGACGGGATAACCAACTAGTACCAAAGGTACTTGCGTATTAAAGCCACCGCAGCAGAAGTTACTTTAATGCGGCAATAAAAAGCAATCTTCTTGTTTGCACGCCCACAACAAAATGGCGTCAAAAATGAACAAAAGATTAAAAGCACTGAAAAAGGTTTAAAAAAAATGGCACCAAAAATCAGCAAACAACAAGATTGCTCTTTATTGGAGCATTAGCGCAACTTCTGCTGGGGTGGCATTAATACGTAAGTACCGTACCAAATATTATAATTCATGTGATTTATTTACCAATCAAAATAATTGAAAAGTTAATACAGTAACTCTTTCAAATCTGCACAGCTTAGGATCAGAGATTGTGTGGATTTTAGAATTTTGTGGATTTCTTATCCTTCTGTTATTTACATTTTTAAACAATAATTTGAATGTAATAATGCAATCAAAATTATAATACATAACATGCTTAGGATACAGTAAAATATTTAAAAAAATATATTTTTAAAAGCCAGTAACATCAAGCTTTCCTTTTTCTTTCAGAAAAAAATTCGTGTTTCTTTCATGAAAATCTTGAGTTCAGTTGTAATATAGAGAATTACATATTAAAAAACATACAGAATGATATAAAAAATTCTGTAATCTTGTAATAATCCCAATATTTGAATTGAAAGCTTAAGTTTACATCTGAGGTATGTACGGATTTTAGAAATTTGCAGATTTTAGGATTGCGGATTTGAGTTAATCGACTGTATATACTTTTCACAAGGCATTTTAACTAAAATGTTAAAAAAGTTTGTTTGACAGGTTAAACAGTGATTGTTATTGAATGATAAAATTAATTAATTTTTACAAATAACTTATTTTGTATTTTTCTTTTTTTACAGATGGAGTTATAAATTCTAAAAATACATCACGTTATTCTTGTTACTACTGTGATGGGTCTTGTGAAAAGATGACCACATGTGATAATGCCATTGTGGTAAATATGTAACTCCCTAAATAAAAAAAGTTAAATAATTTGAGTAATTCTTTGGCACTTTTTGGTTAATCAAGCACCAGTGTTATATGTGCTTACTTATGCGCACATGTGTATGCATATATAATACATAGTACATGCATATGCATTTATTGTATTTATATACATATAATAACACTGGTGTCCGGCTAATCAAAAAGTATCCTTTTTTTAAACTTTTTCAATTTTCAATTGAAGAAAGTATTATAATTGATTTTTTATTTACTTCTGATTTTCGACAGATTTACACATTTTAGGGATCCAAAAAACATGTCTTACAAAATGTCTGTCTGTCAGTGTGTGTGTTCATATGTCATCATTGTACCTTCAAAAAATGTATGAAGATATGCATAGCATTGAACCAAATTTTTTGTGTATGTTTTTGGTTGAGGTAGGGCTTTAAAAAAGACAGTATTTTCTAAAAAAGGTCAGGCTGGCCAGCTTTTATTGGCTTTTTTTCAGTGCATATCTTACTATTTATTTTTAACAACTTCTTTTGTTAATACTTTACTAATGGCCATTTTGTGTAAATTAAAACTAAAATCTTATGAAATTCATTTAAACGCATGTTTCAGAAGTCCACTTTTATAGCCAGTTAATAATATATCAAAAAACCTTATAAATAGCCAATATGATCAAGAGACATCTATACTATAGGTCCAGTAGTACATTCTATACTTAGTTATTTTAATGTTATTATTGGTAAGAATTATATTTAAATAAATAATATATAAAATGATACAAACACAGAAAGGATTGTACAATAAGTATTTCTCTGTTGTTAGTTTATCATCCGCCGATAAAATTACAACCAAAATTACTCTCATCAAATCGAGAAACGTTTTGCTGAAATGCGGCGTTAAATTTGCCATTTACCATACTAAAATATCATTGGCTAATCAACATTTTTTTCTATCGGTTATAATCAAAAGCTCATTTCAATTTATACTGCATATTTTAGTGCATTGTGTGTTATTATTTAATTTGAATATGTTTGACAGGATGTAACACCTTTAAAATTCATTTGAAACATTTTTTTTTTTCATAGGGAGTAATGTAATGGAAAACTTTTGACTATCCCTCTAATTAAACTAATAATGGTAGAAACTTCATTTTCAATAGGGTTTGTTATAGGGTAAATGTCAATAACATCCAAAAATTTCATGTATATTTATGAGAGTTAGACCATGGACAGATGGACAGACAAACCAAAAGCATAAGCACTTTTTAACTTTGTTGGAAAGGTTAAAAAACTGTGCTCTTCTAGTATAAAGTCTCTGACATTTTCTTTAGAAGGTTGCCATAATTCAGACTTTAGAAAATAAGATTTGTTGTTAAATAGTATAAACAGCTACGAAAAAAAAAAAAAAAAAACCTGATGAATTCCTTGATAAGGATTTTATATATTTTTCATAAGTCTTAAAATATTGCATAGTTGGCAGCACTTAAAATTTCGTTCAGAGGTATGAGCTCGAGATTCTCTGAACAGCAACAAAATGATGCTCGAGGTTACGGTTATACTTACAGAGACTCGAAATTTTCCAATGGCAACACCCATTTTTTTTTCAGCGCATGCAAAAACCCTAAAGAGCATTGGAATTGTACGTGTATAACAAGAAACGGACACGTTATGCACACACAAAAACTGTTCTGTGAATCTCTCCCCCCCCCTCATAAAAAAAACACGATTGGGGCACAAGGAGTAAATTTGCATATGACACAGAGTCAGTGCACTAATCTCTGATTACAACACAGATCAGAGAAAACTTTTATTTTGATTGTACATTTTTCCACATGTGTGCCATCACAGGCCACAGTCGCCAACATTGCATGGTGGCGACTGTGAACAATACAGCCAAACATTACATCGCATGAGAGATGTTTGCAATCTCACGTTTGATAGAATCTTTCAAATCGGAGCAAAGTTTGCAGATTACACATGTACACTCTACATTTTAGATATCCCCAGAACCTGAAATCCATAGGAGTGAGGTCAGGGGATCGTGGAGGCTATTGGCGTTACCCGTTAAGGTGAAATGTGCCTCGTCCATTCATAATATGCGAAGAGGTCGATCGTTATCTCCATCATATTGGATAAGAAATTCATTAACAAAGCCTATATGTTGTTGATGGTCTCTCATTTCCAACGTTTGAGCACACTGGTACCGGTAAAGAAACATGCAGATTACAGAGCGCAATAACTTTAAGACCATTGATTTGGTATATCAAATACACGAGATGCACTTTTTGTAGTTTGCATGCGTTCTCTGGTCACTATGTGATGCACTTCCATAACAGTATCCTCAGGTACAGTTGGTCGTCCGGATCGCAGACTATCACAGGTGCAGCCAGTTTCGTCGAATTTCATTACTAAATCACGAAGAGCTTGTGAAATGCATAGGTCACATATTTGGCAATGGTTTCAACAGTAAACGCGCCAGGTTTTCACAGCATTCATCTCATTTTGATAAAAGTTTTACCAACTCACCACGAATGAAGTCATTTTGTTGGCATCTGCAAGCTCCGACTGAATAACTAACATTCCCACCCTACTTTTTATCCGTTTTCTACGCTGACTATCTGGCAAACGATGTTCCATAATTGGGCAATTCTTTGAGAAACAGGACATGGGTGGCAAAAACTTAAGTAACTCAGAATTGTATCAAATCTTGGGATTTTGTAGCAAAAAGTATGCACTTTTCATTTATTAGTACATTTTTTAAATTCATGATCTTAAAAAATTCCAGAAAGAGAAGTTTTACAGGTATCCAGAATAACACAGTTTAGGTAAATTCCCATGCTAAATGATTAAGATCTCAAATACTACATAAAACATGTTAAATTTATATTTGTTTTTGGTCTGCTCATTTTTAAAGAGAATATTTTAAGAAAAAGTATTTTTAAAATAAAAATATATGAGATTCTAATTACTTTAATTAATAAATTTTAATGAAGTAAATATAGGATGTAATTCCGTTACTACAATGATGTTAAAGTTTTATTTATTTTAAGAATAATATTACTGAGAATTAAATATTCTGTTTTTTCTTAATGAGTCTCTGAAAGAATAAATTAATACAAAAAAAATTGTAATATGTTTTTTAATTAGTGGTATAATTACTGGTAACGGAATTACATAATGAGTAACGGAATTACATTGTACTTTTTTTATAATGTTATTAAATTCTAGGTAATGTGGAAAGCATATTTAAACAGATGAACATAATATTTTGTCAGATTTAAGTATTTTTAATTTAAAATAATAATTTAATTTCATTAAATTTCATCTCTGTTTATCTAAAAGAAAAAAAAAAGTAGCTGCACTGTGATTATTCTAATGTAAATATTATGTTTAGTTGTGTACAGTTTTTGCGAAATAAAACAAACAACTAAACTTTAGCAGTTCATGCTTACAACATTAAAAGAAGCACATAGTATGTTTTTGCAACAAAATAATGATGTTAAAATAAGCTTTTCAAAATTTTCAGCACTAGGCCCTAAGCAAGTTTTGCTACAACAAGATGTTCCCCACACTACTTGCTTATGCAAGTACCATGAAAATGTAAGGCTACCGCTAAGTGCTTTAGAAAAAATTTTACCACAAATCCAACATCTTTCAGGGAATTTTGTTCTGTTCTTACTTGTAATCAGGATGATGAAAGATGTATGTTCTCTGAATGCAATAACTGCCCTTAACTTTCTTCTATTAAAGCTAGTGATGATTTTGAGGATGTCAAAGATTTGGCAATAGAATGCTATCAATGGAAAACAGAGAATACCAAAGTTCTTAAAATTGTTGAAAATGGGAAAGTAAAAATATGCTTTGCTGAATTAGAAGAACAAATTCCAAATTTGCTGCGTCACACGTACATAAAGAGGAAACAGGCTGAATCTTTCCAGTTTCAAAAATTAGATGTCCAACAGAAAAGTTCAAAAGTAGTAATCCAAGTTGATTTTGCAGAGAATTATACAACAATGAACCAAAATGAAATTCGATCATCTTATTGGTTATACAACCAAATTACTCTGTTTATTGCTTGTACTTGGGAATGTGAAAACGTACATTCCATGGTTATTGTATCTGATTATATGTCACTTGATAAATACGCAGTAATAACACTTTTTTAATTAATAATTCAGGAACTAGAAAATAAATATAAACAATATGATGAGGTAGTATTTTTTCTAATGGAGCATCTAGCCAATTTAAACAAAAATATTTGTTGTGTGCTCTCACTCATCTGAAAAAAAATATCACTTGGGAATTTTTTGCCACAAGCCATGGTAAATGGGATTGGTAGGGTGGTGAAAAGAATTAGAATTGTGTCTGCAGCAATATTGTTCAGGGAAGAGCAAGTACAAAACGCTGCAGATTTTTTTTGTGTGGCTAAATCAAGATGTAAAAATATTGAGGTATTATACTGTGGAACAAAAGAAATTGAAAATAATATGCAAGAGTATAATAAAATTTGGGAAAACATTGTGCCCATTCCTAATGTTCGTAGTTTACATTTTGCTAAAGTTGTCAGTGAATATGTGTTGGAACTTAAAAAAAAAAGTCATTTTCAAGTATTTCTTCATGTCACAATTTTAATCCCGGACCTTTCTGTAAGCCTAGAAATGAACTTAACCTGCCAGTTTGTTGTGGACAGTGGGTTTTGGTAAAATATATACCTGCTACTTTAAGCAAGAAAATAGAAATTGCACACTTGTAATGCATAGGGCAAGTACTTTAAAAACAATCCTCTCGCTTACATGTAAAGTTTTTAAAACGGAATGGGGAGGCTTTTATCTGGCCTTCTCAAGATGACTTTGATTATGTTGAACAGGAAGATGTTTTGATGACCCTTTCTGAACCACAAATGGATCGTAGGGATCATTTAGTATTTAAAGATGATCAGTTTGTAAAAAAGTATAATGTGAAGTAAAATCGTATCAACATTTGCACTGTATCATGTACTAGAAAAAAAAATCTGAATTTAAAAAACTTGATTTTCAGAAGATGTAATTCGGTTACCACTGATGTAATTCCGTTACTTCTATTTAAACTGCAATTAAAAATATTCACTAATGAGTATATTCTGAACAACAAATGTTTCTTAGAATATAACATGTAGTTAATTTAACCACATAAAACAAACAATGATAGTATGGTTAGATTCACAGGAAATTAAGTTTGACCAAACAACACTTTTATCTTTGTCTTTTTCCTGTAATTCCGTTACCAAGCATTTAAACATTTCTAAAAAAATCTTATATTATCTGAGAACTTTTTCAAATGAACACTTTGTTTTCTGTATCTGTGTAGTTATTATTCCTGCAAAAAATCAGAACTTTAAAAAATAATAAACAGTCTTAATTCTAATAAAAACTTATAAATTTCTTCTGATCTGTAATTCCGTTACCAAAGAATTGGCCAATTGGTATTTTGTCTCTGTCATATTCAAATTTTCTTTGTTCGCCTTGGTCGTGTTTTTTTTGGTGGCCGTTCATAGAGCTGATTTTGTGCGAGTATAACGCATCCATTTATTGCAATAACCATATCGTTACAATGCTGCATGTGCTGAGAGTTTTACGATGAAAAAAAATGGGTGTTGCCATTGGAAAATTACGAGTTTCTATAACTATAACCGTAACCGTGAGTGCCATTTTGTTGCCATTCAGAGAATCTCAAGCTCATACTTCTGAATAGTTATATCTGAAATTTCACCTCGATCGGTTGAACGGACTGGCTGCTAGAGCTCCGTATATCGGCAAAGTTTTTTTATGATCACCCTGTATATCAACTGACAAATCAAATTCAGGACAGTTCAAAAGTAGTGGAAGACATATTTGGCTATAAACTGTAACATCTTATTTCTCTAAATAATGAAGTTTTCTTAAGGATCTCAGGAAATGTTGGAAATTGTTTCATAATCTATGCTTAACATATGATTTTTCCTGCTTGTTATTTATTTTAAATGAACTGTTTTGATTTTATTAATATAATTACTGAATATAATCTAATGTTGTTTTTCTTTTTAATAGATAAATTTATTACAAAATTTATAAGATGTCAGTTACTATTTAATGAAAAAAAAACAGCATTTAATCATAAATCTATATCTTTCTTTTCTTATTTCATATTTATTTCAGTGCTATAGTTACAGTGTTATTGATGCTTATGGAGTTCCAAGCTATCAAAAAGGTTGCATGGAAAAAAGGGACTTGCAGTATTTTATGTGCAACACAAAAGAACATTCTCCCGACAAACCTAACACTGGACAGTATAGTGGTTCATGTTGCAGAGGTGATTTATGTAATAACGGATCATTTCCTGTTCTTACTCCTCGTGTCTTTTCCTGTAAGTATGTTTTATAATCAGTAGTATACTTTAAGAATTTCTTTATTTTTATTTAAGAGTTGTTTTATTTGTGCTTTTACAACTTTAATTTTGAATACATGCAGCTGTTTGCTGAAAACACCCAAGCTCATTACCTTTATTTTAACTTTTATGCTAATGTTTTTGCTACCTTTATCTGATTAAACGTGTTGCATTGCACAGGCTTACAATAACAAGTGAAAATACACCAATGTCATAAACCATATTGTTCTCTCTTAATGCAAATTCAAAATATTAAATCAAACTTTTAATATAACATTGTTCAGTACTAATGAAAATTCATACCTTTTTTTTGGAATTCTAAAAATAGCTGTCAATGTCTTCTGTTGGTCTTTTATGCTTAAGAATAGGGATGCACCGGATACTGATTTTGCCGGATACTGGATATCCGGTACTAAAAATGTTTTTACTTAGGATGAATGTTCGTTTATTTCTTTATACAATGCCATCTCATATAATAAATTGCAAACATGTTTCACACACCATTATAACATTTTAAACATATTGCAATATATTTTACAGAAACTATATATCATTGACTATCAAGGCTTGAAATTCAAGTTTTTCCCAGGAGGAGAGAGTTTCCCTCATAACATTTGTAAATGCAAGGAAGTTAAACTATATGAGAGGGGAAAAAATATTTTTTAAACCCTATTATTTTTTACATGCTATTTAAATATTTACAATTTATACCGACAGAAGAAAATTCCACTGAAATAATTTAAATCAACAACTCAAGATAATTATCCAAACGTTTATTTTAATTAAAACAAAGGTAAAGAATCAAGCCTTATATATACAGGCATGAAAGAGTTCTTCCTAAAGGAGGAATTCCACCTTTTTTAAAGCAATTTTGGTCATTCTCTGGATTGAATCAAAAATGCAAAGAAAATTATAGAAAGATAATTGCAGAGGGTGGGGTGCTAAAAAATCTAGTAATTGGACATATTATCTATTCAAACCATTGGAGTTTTTTCTTAAATTGTTGCACAAAAGTGACATAAGTAAAAAAAAGCAATCATGCATGCAGTTACATTTAATTTTATTTTATAAGTAGCTGTTAAAATGACCTTACATGATTAGAGTTTGGCACTATTGTATAGATGGAAAAGTTTTCCACCTTTTTTCTTATTTCCCACTTTCATGCCTGTATATATCATATCCATTTTTCAATTTTCACTCAATGTTATGAACAATTAATAACTGAGTTGCTAAATGAATTTTTTAATTTAGATTTTATTCTCTTTTGTGTGGTTTAGAATCTTTTATAGATTACACTTTTGACTAACAGAACAGAGCAACTTTTCTAACACATTAAATTATTGAAATACATGGTTATGCTTTTTTCATCTTATATTTTTCTCAGTTTTGTAAAATCTGATGAACATTCATTTTTAATTTGCTTTCAAGAACAATGCATGTAGGTGATTGTATTGTCAATGTCCTTCGGTGATGGTATATCACTTAGTGGAATTATTGTCAATATTGTAATCCCTGGCATTTTAGCTAATTGAATTTTGTTCTACTATTTATTGGAATTTTAAACCCATATGAAATTCTGAAAAGGGCATAGTCAGTAGATTTCTTCTATTACATTAGAAATGGTTTATTTAAAAAAGCCATGTTCTAATTTCTGTGAATTATGCACATCAACTATTTATTTTTTCTAAATGTGTTTCCTTAAAGTTCATCATTTTTTTTTAATCATTTGGAAAACGGTTGTTGTTATTGGTCGAGCATGGACCTTGTAGTGTCTTTTATTTTGGTTATGATTCGCCCAGGAATATTAATGTTTAATCCATGACATACGTAATATGACTTATTGCATAAATCATGTTTTGATCCTCATAAAAATGATGTTTTTACTGATTTTCAATAATTCTATGAGAAACATTTAAATATCTTGCTTTGGACAATGGATGTCTGCATTTTATTTATTTATTTTACGAAATTCTTTAAATTTAGAAGAATTTTTCTTTGAATAGGAAATCAAAATGTCAATGTTAATAAAGAAGAGAGTAGAAAAATTACAAAATGGGCAGGTGCAAATCATCAGATATGAAAAAAAACGAATCCAAATAGAAACATCGTATGAAAGATAGTCTTTTAAATAAAAAAAAAAAAAGAGGTATGATTATTGAGCCCATTGATGACAAAATGTGCGATGATTTTGAAAAATGAAAAAATCTAATATGTTTAACCACTAATTGTAAAAAAAAAAATGGTTTTTATTTTTATTTATTTTATTTTTATTTTTTTCCAAATGTGCAACACAGGATTTAATCTCATTTTGTTTGGTGCTATTTCCAGACTCTGATAGAGCTCAGACTCTAGTGACCATTACTGCCCTCTTAGTTATTTCTTGTTTCGGCACAGGAAAAATATTCGCAAAATATATAAATCGGTCATTAAAAAAATATCGTTGATTTTGTCCATCATGGCAAAAATAAATTTTTAAAAATTGTTGACCAGTCTGAAAAAATTTGAACTTTGAGAGACCTTTGAGCAGTGGGAAAATATAATGAAATCAATTACAGTAAAATATCATAAAATTTGTTAATCTGTCACAAGGAAATATCATGAAATTGTCAGCCAATAACAAAGACAAAACACAAATTCAGCTGGACACAGGAAAATAATTTTTAGTTTCATCAGAATGTCCCAAAAATTAAAAGGGAAATTTGCCAATCAGTCGCAGAATAAAATAGCTAAATTTGTCAATTAGTTGAGAGAGAGAAATTATGAAATTTGCCTGTCGGTTCCTAGAAAAAAAAAAAAAAAAAAAAAATTGCAAAATTTTGTAAGATGAGCAAGCAGAAAAATTTTGTGAGAAAAATTACAAAACTTTTCAGTCAAACGCAGAAAAACAATCATGAATTTTGTATAATTTTCGTAAGAGCAAACTGTGAGATTTGTCAATCGATAGAGGAAAAATATCAAGAAAATAGTCAGTCGTTCCTGAGACATAATCGTCACATCACAAGGAAAAAAATTTTGAAAAGTGTTTTTTTTTTTGGAAAACAGGTATGACACAAGATTCTTTAGTGCATGAATCCTGCCATCTAGTCCCAAAATTCAAACCCCGTATGTGTATAATAATAACATTGAATAAAAAATGCAGTTCTAACATTTAAATACTCTGCTTATTTGTCAATGAACCGCTGAAAGTTGCTAATAATATGTACAATGAAATGCTGATAATTTTTAGAACAAATTTTACACGTTTATTAATATGTCTATAATTATAAAGCATTTTCACAAAGAAATATATAGCATCCTTTTATAATGTAAACATAAAAGTCTTACAGCGTTCGAAATCCTTGGTAGTCCGCTGGTCCGAGACCACCGATAATTCAATCGGACCACTAATTAGAAAAATTTAATGGTCCGCAGGACCAGTGTCTTTTTGCAGGCCCTGAGAAAACTGCAACCGATCTCACATAAGATTATTTTTTTATTATCAGCGATGCCGCGGACGCGCTATAGCGTATCGAGAATGAGGTTAACTGTGAACCACATTCACTTTAAACAACTTAACACGTTAGCAGAGTTATTTAAATCAGCGCTTGTGGAAAGAAATGCAAATTTATGCTTATGAGAAGCCACTGCAGTATGAAAGATGTAATAGTGCAAAAGTGTACTTAAACTAAGTTAAACAATGAAGAAACAGTTCTTAAAATATAACAATCCACAGTTTATTTATTCGTTGGAGACAGACATAAAAATAGATGGTAACCTTTAGACAGCCAGATAATCTTTCACAGATCCAAAGCATAACTTTTAAAAACTGTCCAGCACTATGGGAAAATTACTTTATGAAATATGTCTTGAAAAACAAACTATTATAATTTAATTTAAGACAGAAATCCATATTTACCAACGCCGTATTTCAATGAGATGAGATGACTGTAAAAGGGTCTTATTTAAAAACAAGGAAAGCTGAAGAGCTTCCCATTTTCTAGAGAGGTTAAAAACCTTTTTAAAAACAAGCGAAGTTGAAAGAGATTTCACCGGTATTTATACTCTGAGGGAACAGGCACGTGCCGAAACAACGCCCTCTTACTAGAACAATCTAGGATCAGTCCACTATACGGATAGGGATGACGGGAGTAACGCGATCGACGTAACGAGATCGCGACGCCATCTATGGACGTATCGGCATACTACGCCATAAGGAAAAGTTTACTTACGATGATAGGTCGTTTATCGGAAGTTTATTAAAACCGGCAGTTGATAATTAGATTTAAACAGATGAAAACTTTAAATGGATTAGAGGAATGGGACCTGGCTAATAAAAGGTAAGTTTTATTTTAAAATATTGATAAAAACCGAATGATTAATAAAAATAAAATAAAATAAAAGATGTTATTTATATATTGAAAAGACTTTAATGAGGCAATGAGACCAAAAGGGTTAAAGCTTGTTTAACACTAGACAACAAAGCCCCCCCTCTCATTGTCTCATGTCAAAGACCACAAAATAAACGTCAAAGAACGTTTAGGTCTGACATGTAAGGGTCTGAGAGCCCACAGAAGTCTAACATATCTAAACACAAAAAAAATTTAAATCTGATACTTTAACCACAAAAAAAAGAAAATTAAATTCAAAAAAAAAAAAATTCAAAATTGGATTGCTATAAAAACATGGTTTTTAAACCTCAAAAACAAATTGCCTAACGCAACTAAGTTAATAGTTAACCCTTCAACAATCAAAAACATTTTAAACTCGCATCTCATCATCCCATCGATGACAAACAAGTCTAATTTCGCAAAAAAAACTCGCAGAGAATGTAAAATCTCCACTAACTTTAACATTTAACAATTACTATTAAATTTAAACCTCAAAAATTCAAAAACTTTGAATAAATCTGAACCTCAAGAAAGTTCAAAAAAAATTTGAATAAATTTAAACGCCAAAAAGTTAGTCAAAAGTTAAATGCCCGATAAGGTAAAAAAAATTTAAACTTTACCTATCAGACAAAAAAAAAAAATGGGACATAATTAAACCCCCCCTTAAAAAAAAAAAATTTCTCACTAAATAGAAAAACCATAGTAACTGGACTTGACAGAAGTTCGTTACATTTTAAACATATTTAAATACAATGAATATAACAATAAATACGTACCATTACAGAAAAATTAGAACCTTCTATTTGAAGGACTAATTCAGCTTACACATTCACCAGCTTGACCTCTAACTCCATTCATTTCAATATTACAATAATTAACAAAAATTGAAACTTTAATTACAATATTTTTTCACAACAAAAAAAAAACTTCTTTCTTCATTAAATCAGTCCAAAAGCAAGATTCAGCATCTGATCAAAAACGGGACACTACGAGCTGTTCAGACTTACATCTCTTGCAGCAATACATTCAAAATTCTTCCATTCCTCCCAGCGCTAGGATTCTTTTCTCATTTACACACATTTAAGCATATCAGATGCCTGTTAAAGAAACAGATATTAATATCACAGAAAAATAAAAAGAACTTAATAAAAGATCGTGACTTTAAAAGATGGATAACTAATCTTCAAAACTAGATTGATCATAAACTTGTTAATCCAGAAAAACTGTTCTGATAAACATGACTTTATAATTTCACTCACGCTAATTCCATCACAAAAATTTGCTCAAGGCCTTGAGACTTCACTCTCATTCATAACGAGAGGTCAAGTGGCATGATGCTGGTAAGAATAACATGCTAGAATTTATTTCAAAAACATCTTATTAACATGTTAAATCTTTAAAACAGTAGAATAATTGGTACGTTAACTTATGTATAAACACTGTACAAACAATTAAGAATCGATATTGAAAACACTTTTAACAAATTTCAATAGATCAAACTTTGTCAACGGTTTAGTAAAAACATCCGCAAGATTACATCTGCTACGCACAAAACTTAATTGAAAAGCTTCCTGATATATTAAATCCCTGATAAAAAAAAGTTTAACATCTATATGCTTACTACGATAATTCTCGATTGGAGATTTGACAAAGTCGATAGCTGCCTGGTTATCCACTTTAAGTATCGAACTACTACCAATATCACGAATGATCTGCTTACTCCGGCATTCCTGCATGATCCGGTCAAACCAAACCAGGTTTTTGGCAGCCTCAGTCAAAGCGACGAACTCCGATTCCATCGTTGACAGGCTAACGCATTTTTCCTTGAAAGTACGCCAGTCAACGGGGGAGTCGTCTAACATGACTATCTGGCCGCCAACCGATGTTCGGTCATCGCGGTTCGCAGCAAAATCTGCATCAGAGTAAGCGACCAAAGTCCCCTGATTACATCGTAACCGGAGATGGTAATGCCGAGTTAACTTAACATAACCAAGCAATCTCAGTAAACCTTTCCAATGAGCAGGGCCAGGATTAACCTGAAACTGACTAAAAATATTAACAGCGTAGCAAATGTCTGGACGAGACCTATTAGCAAGAAAGGATAAACAGCCGAGAACATTACGATATGGAAATTTAGACATATTCCTAATATCTTCATCTGAAGTGGGGCAATCCACCTTAGAAAACACTACACCCTTACTAATTGGGAGAGTTGATAGAGGAATATAAAACTTTTTAAAACGTTCACAAATCTCATCTATATAACTAGATTGATGGATTTCCAGTGAATCCTCCCCCTCGACAAACTCAACCCCCAAGAGTTTCTTAGTTTTTCCAAGGATTTTTAAATCAAAATGATTTCTTAACAAATTTAAAACCCTATCAATATTAATTTTACGTTTACCAAAAATAATAATGTCATCAACATACAAAAGTAAAACAACTTCAGAATTAAAAACATAAACGCAATTACAAGCTTCTAATTTTACAAAACCAATTTCTAACAAAATTTTATTTATTTCGAAAAACCAGACCCTCCCACTTTGATGTAATCCATATAACGCGCGATCTAGTTTGCAGAAAAGATGATTTTTACCAGGGACTTCGAACCCGGGAGGTTGGGACATGTAAACGTCTTCTCTCAATGGAGCGTACAGGTAGGCGCTTGTGACATCGCATTGAATATGGTGCCACTTGCAATACGAAACCAAGAGAGAGAAAAATAGTCGGATCACCCCAAAGTTAACCACAGGGCTAAAGGTTTCGTCATACGACTCACCTTTCACCTGTTTAAAGCCCTGGGCAACAAGCCGAGCTTTGTAGCGGGCGATCCTCCCAAACTCATCTCTCTTGATCGTATAAACCCACCGACACCCCACTGGAGTTATGCTAGCAGGCAATTTCGCTAAATGCCAAACCCCCCGTTCGGACATCACCTGTATTTCTTTATTCATCGCATCAAACCACATCGCGCGTTGTCGTGATTTACAAGCTTGTCTATATGTTTTAGGAATCTCCTCGCCGTCTAGTCATGCACAGGGTTGCAAATGACTTGACTCTGGATCATCGGAATCATTTTCTGAAAATGTATCCACTGGAACCATACCTGAATAATGATTTGACGATTTAAAATCAAAAAGATCAGGATTAAAACGTATATTTTTCCTGTCACAATATCTTTCGATATCATGTAATGATCTCAGACGCGTAGATTGATCCTTTTCATAATAATAGATATCTACTTTATTTCCGGTTTTTCGTGGAACAGCACGACGCTCCCACCTAACATCTCGTAATGAGGAAATAGATTGAGAACTGTCATTGCTATCGGACTCGGAATCAACCTCTTCATCCTCACTGACCTGGGAATCTTGTGGAATATTGGAGGGACTTGGATTCATTCCTGAGTCTACCTCAACAATTTCATCATCACGATTAGCACCAGGATCAGTGGGAAAAAGAATGTAATTTTCCGGGCCCATCACGACTCCTCTGCGCCCAAAATCATTACTAGAGTTCTCATCAAACGAAACATTTATAGATTCCACAATTTTATCAGATTCCGGCAACCAAACACGATATCCTTTAGTCTTAAAAGCATAGCCCACGAGGACCCCTTTCTTAGCTTTAGCCTCGAGTTTGGATCTATGCTGTTTAGGTACTCCAACGTAGACTACTGCTCCAAAGGGCTTTAAGTGACGAACTGACGGTTTTTTACCACCGTAAAGTTCAAAGGGCGTTTTATCCAGAATTCTAGGACAGACACGATTCCATGTATACACATAGTATTTCATGGCTTCGGGTCAAAAACTAGGGTCTAATTTACTCTCATATAAAATAGTTCTCGCGCCGTTTACCACAGTCTGCATAAAACGTTCAA
This sequence comes from Maratus speculifer, assembly GCA_964019185.1. Taxonomy (NCBI): domain Eukaryota; kingdom Metazoa; phylum Arthropoda; class Arachnida; order Araneae; family Salticidae; genus Maratus; species Maratus speculifer. Next base: position 385,673,146 of record OZ025292.1, read on the forward strand.
CAACCCCATTTTGTTCAGGTGTAAATGGGTTGGACAATTCATGTTTAATCCCCCTTTTCTCAAAATATTCTTTAAAGTCATCATTGACGAACTCTCCCCCATTATCCGTACGAATACTTTTTACTCTTTTTCCCAAAAAATTTTCAGCTCTTGCTATGTGAGCTTTAACAATTTCAAAAGCATTCGATTTAAACTTAATTGGATATAGAGAAACACGGCGAGAGAAGTCGTCAATGATGGACAAAAAGTAACGTTCACCTTGCCTACCCTCGGTCCTACAAGGACCCCACAGGTCGGCATACAGTAACTCTAAAGGTTGAGAGGATCTTATGCCATCAAGAGGACGAAAAGATACACGTTTAAACTTATTTAATTTGCAGACTTCACATTTAAAATTTAAATCATTTAAATCAGGCAATCCCCGAACCCCCCTTTTACGACATGTATGCAATAAAATAGCTGGGCTCACATGGCCAAAACGGCGATGCCACAGCTTCATATTCTCAACATTACTTATAGAAAAAGTTACATGCTTTTTATTAACATTGGGAATTCGAGGAAAGACCTGATAAACACCATTTTCAAGAAAGGCACTAAACAGGTACTCGCCCTCTCGGGATATTTCCACTGCACCTTGACCACCACGAAAAACACAACCATTTTTGTCCAACTGTGGACCAGAGATTAAATTACGCCTTAAGCGGCTAGAATACATTACATTAGTAAGAGTAACAATTCTACTTCCAAAACGAAGTTTTACTTCACCCTTCCCTTCAATTGGGAATGAAATTCCCCTGACAGCAACAGTCATCTTTTCCTCATTTAAAGGTTTAAATACAGTAAACAAATTTTTATCACGACAAAAATGGTGGGACGCACCTGAATCAAAGATCCAGGTGGCCCCTTTACCAAAATTACTTAAATTTGCCTGAGAAACAAAATACAAAGATGACTTACGTGTGCTGCCACTGGGACTTCGCTTAGAGACAGGTCTTTTTCGATGATGGTTGTTCCGGTCAGCATTCCTCCTTCGGTCACGGGATAATCTGTCTGAACTTCTCCGGTCACAGGGGTCAGCAGCAGGTGACGAGTCATCATCAGAGTAATCTCTATGCCTTCCACCTTCGGACGAAGAACCTCGGTCACTAGATGAGGGGCGACGATTTGAAGAAAGATCACTTGAAAAATAACGATTTCTGCCCTTTCCAGTCCTCTGGTACTGTTGTTTTAATGGTACATTACAGTGGGATCTGACATGGCCTAATCCATTGCAATTCCAACATCTAACTTGTTTACGAAATGGAAATTTCTTTACTTTAGTCATCTGGATTTCAGGGACAACTTTTCCACTATCCATATCTCTGACTTTTAATCTTGTTTCCTCTGCGATTAATTCCGTTACAATTTCATCAAAAACAAATTTACTTTCTTCCCATCTTAAAATATTTTGAACAATACTATCAAAATTTCTGGGCAGATAACGAAGGATCTGAAAGCTTGTATATTTTTCATTAAATGCTGGATCAATGGATTTAATTTCATTTGAAATACGAAGTAGGCGTGATGCATAAAGATTTATTCCTTCATTTTCGGCAATCTTACACTCCATCAGATCACTAAAAATTTTCATGTGGTACGATCTGGAGTCAGGACAAAAATTATTCCTCAATTTCTTCCATGCATCTACGGGGTCATTACAGCCTTCTATTATTCTTCGGTAATCAGGTTTAATATTTAAATAGAGAATTGAAAGAACTTGGTTTGCTTTTTGATTAAACGCTTCTATATCAGCTTCAGTTACAGTTGTACTTTTTATTGGTCTGACCTTTGATTTCTCGATAATCTCCCATAGATTTTTCTCTAATAAAACATACTTGATGTCGGTGCACCAATTTGCATAGTTCCGTGAGTTTAATTTCTCAATATGAATTATAGCAGCCATCATCTTAAAAAAAATTTTCTTTTTTCTTCTCTATTATCTGATAATCAAAAAAAAAATTTCAATTCATAAACATCTATCTTTAAAATCAATCACCATCAGGATTTCATTTTCAAAAACTTTCTATCTGCCCCCCCCACTTTTGCACTCAAACGATCTATAAACTTTACTATACTGCATATTTAAATTCTTTTGGGCTTACTCCATAGCTTTTCTGCCCATAACCTATCAAGAATGAGGTTAACTGTGAACCACATTCACTTTAAACAACTTAACACGTTAGCAGAGTTATTTAAATCAGCGCTTGTGGAAAGAAATGCAAATTTATGCTTATGAGAAGCCACTGCAGTATGAAAGATGTAATAGTGCAAAAGTGTACTTAAACTAAGTTAAACAATGAAGAAACAGTTCTTAAAATATAACAATCCACAGTTTATTTATTCGTTGGAGACAGACATAAAAATAGATGGTAACCTTTAGACAGCCAGATAATCTTTCACAGATCCAAAGCATAACTTTTAAAAAGTGTCCAGCACTATGGGAAAATTACTTTATGAAATATGTCTTGAAAAACAAACTATTATAATTTAATTTAAGACAGAAATCCATATTTACCAACGCCGTATTTCAATGAGATGAGATGACTGTAAAAGGGTCTTATTTAAAAACAAGGAAAGCTGAAGAGCTTCCCATTTTCTAGAGAGGTTAAAAACCTTTTTAAAAACAAGCGAAGTTGAAAGAGATTTCACCGGTATTTATACTCTGAGGGAACAGGCACGTGCCGAAACAACGCCCTCTTACTAGAACAATCTAGGATCAGTCCACTATACGGATAGGGATGACGGGAGTAACGCGATCGACGTAACGAGATCGCGACGCCATCTATGGACGTATCGGCATACTACGCCATAAGGAAAAGTTTACTTACGATGATAGGTCGTTTATCGGAAGTTTATTAAAACCGGCAGTTGATAATTAGATTTAAACAGATGAAAACTTTAAATGGATTAGAGGAATGGGACCTGGCTAATAAAAGGTAAGTTTTATTTTAAAATATTGATAAAAACCGAATGATTAATAAAAATAAAATAAAATAAAAGATGTTATTTATATATTGAAAAGACTTTAATGAGGCAATGAGACCAAAAGGGTTAAAGCTTGTTTAACACTAGACAACATAGCGCATAAATTACTCAAAAAATAGTTCTTACGAGTCCCACGGGACGCGTAATTTCGTTAAAGGATCGCAAAAAAAAAACGTCAAACTTCGTTAAAAAATCGCGAAATAACGACTAATTTCCGGCAAATTTGTCAAACAATTCTCGAAAAAATGGCTAATTTCATTCCAAAACCCGAAATAAGAGGCAGATTTCTTCGAAAGATCATGAAAAAACGGCAAATTTCGCCCAAAAAATCGCGAAAAACGGCAGATTTTCCCCCAAAATTGCGGAAAATTTTCAGATTTCTTCAAAAAATTGCAAAAAACAGCAGATTTCTTCAAAAAATTGCGAAAAAAGACCAACTTTATCCGAAAATTCCGATAAAATGCGAAATTTGTCAAAAAAATTCGCGAAAAACGACAAATTTCACAAAAAGATTACGAAAAAAAACCACAAACTTTGTTAAAAAAGTGCTAAATAACGACTAATTTCCGGCAAATATCGTCAAAAAATTCGCGAAAAAATGGCTAATTTTATCCTAAAACGCGAAAAAAACGGCAAATTTCTTCAAAAGATCCCGAAAAAACGGCAAATTTTGTCAAAAAATATCGCGAAAAACGGTATATTTCGTCAATAAAAACAAAAGATTTCGTCAAAATAACGCGAAAAAACGGAAATTTCGACAAAAAATCACAAAAATAAAATAAATAAGTGAATGCCAGGAGAGAATTTTTCTGTTTAAAAAACTAATTTTCCTGCTTCAAAATTGTTGTTGCTGCTCCAAAAACTGATTTTCCTGCTTCCCAATCGGTTTTTTATTGCTCCAAATCTTTCTGAGTGAACGTGACTCCTGAAAGCACCATTTCATTAAGCAAAGTACCCATTTACTCAACAAAAATATTCCTTTTTTCAGCAAAAATGTCTTTTTCAATAAACCTGTCTTGCCCCATTTTAAAAGAAATCCAAACAATAGTGATACTTGTTATCTTCTGCACTTAAATAAGCATTATTTTATAATTAAATTTGTATCTTGCACATTTATTCTTTAAAAAGTACAGAAAATTTACTCTTACTAATTTACTCTTAATTAGTGTTAAAATTATTTAATAGAATTTTATGTAGCGGACCAGTGATGATGTCTGCGGACCAGTAAATTCTCATGCTTACTGGTCCTTGGGACCAGTGACTTTTTTTTAGGAATTCTAACGCTGTCTTACCAATATACCAATGGTTGAAGAGTTATCGCCAAACATATGTTTAAATGATGATTTTTTTTTTTTCATGTTTTAATTATTCAATACTGTTTTACCTTAAGCTACATTTAATTTTATTTTTAAGTTAAATCACTTTGAAATTTATAAGAAAAAAAATTACTTTTAATTTTAAATATTCATAATGAAGTCATGAAAATAACTAGTTGGATGCACCAATCCCAAGACTCTCTTCTATTACATAGATCTCAGTGTTTCAAAAAATATTTACAAATATTAATACTAGATCAATATTGTTAGCTCAATATCATACCAACTTTGATTTTCATCTAGAATTTTTGCTGCAATCAATTAATTAGATTAAGAATGAATTAATCTCGATCATGATATTTATTAAAATTAATATATTTTTGTTTTTCCGCTATACATCAGATGTTTCCAAATAACCAGTTTTAGCAAGATACAAAATTCCCATTGCTGCATGAACTGCCAATTCAAAAACGTTCGAAAAACAAATTAAGGGGGGAAGTACCTCCCCCCATTTCCCCTTTTTATACTTAATCATTGAATTTCCTAAACTAATCAAGAATATGCTTTATCACACAAAAAAAAACCTATATCCAAATTCATAACAAATTGAATAATCCTTCATAAAAACCCATTTGCATAATTTAAAAGGAGTTATCCTCCTTAACCATTAAACTTCCAAAATTACTCAGAGATTCGCCTTATCAAAAAGAATGTGCATCCAAAATTTAAAGCAAATAGGATAATTCTGCAAAAAAACTCATTTATCAAATTTAAGGGGGTTTGAGGTAATTGCCCGTATCCCTTTTATGCTTAACAAAAGAACCCCACAGCTAATTAGGGAAGCATCTTATAACTATGAACATCTATCCAAATATTAAAACAAATTGGTTAATTCTGCAAGAAAAATCATTTACCTAAATTAAGAGGGGTAGTCATACCGATCCCCCATTTATACTTATGAAATGAACTCCCAAAACAAATCAGGGAAGTGCCTTATCAGAATGAACCTATGTCCAAATTTTGAAATAAATCAGTAAATTCTATGTGAAAAACCCATTAAACTAAATTAAAAGGGGAGAGAGTTACCTGCCATTTCCCCGTCTTAGGCTTATCCAATGAACTCGCAAAACTGATCATGGAGGTGTCCTCATCAGAATGATCCTATATCTAAAACTTTAATGCAATCCGATAATTTTGCATGAAAAATTCATTTATTTAAATTAAAGGCAGGGGGATTAGACCCCCGTTCTTCCTCTTTATACATATCCAATGAACTCCCAAAACTAATCATGGCAGTGCCCTCATCAGAATGATCCTATGTCTAAAATTTGAATGAAATGTGATAAATCTGCATGAAAAACCCACTTATCGAAGTTAAAGGTAGGGAATTAGCCCCCGTTTCGCCTCATTATACTTATCTAATGAGCACCTAATACTAATCACAGAGGCACCTCATCAGAGTGATCCTATGTCTAAATTTTGAGCGAAAACTGATAATTCTGGATGAAAAACCCATTGATATAAATTAAGGGGAGGAGTATTAGCCCTCATTCCCCTGCTTATACTTATCGATTGAATTTTCAAAACTAATCATCCTTATCAGAATATACCTATACTCATACTTTCAAGTGAATTGCATATTTTTATCATGAGTTATGGCGTTATGCATGTACATACATACATACAGAATGGGTGGGTGCATAAGCTCTCAGGCTTTGATAGCCTGCAAGTTGAAAATCATTATAGTTCGATCTTGTGGCGAAATATTTTCAAACTGAAAGAAGACCTGACAGCCATTCCCATAAACGTATCCAAGGAAATTTGACTCAATTCTATGCATAACTTCATACAGTGTTTCATGTAGAATAATGCAAATAGCACAAAAATTGTGATTACAGCACCACCTTACAGCGAAATGTTTCCATATTTAAGATGGACCTGCTGGCTACAGCCTACAGCCAAAAACATGTACAAAATATTTGGTTCATTCTATGTATAACTTCATACACTTTAATGATATGATGGCGACACTGGGACAGACAGGTTTTGAATAAACATTTTTTGGGGGATATTGGATCCCTAAAACATATTAATTTTTTTTAAAAAATCGGTTACATTACATTCTTCTATCAAGGATAGAAGAAAGTAAAAAAATGTTTGTTTAGTTGTTTAACTTAAAAATGAATTAACCCATTATTTAAGCTAAGCTAAAGAAAGAAAATTAATAAAATCATAGTTTATTAATTTTAAACAAATAATTTTAAACCTATTAAACAATTTCAAATTTTATAAAGACTAAAGACAGAAAAACAATATTTAGAAATGCATAAATAATGCATGTAGAGGTAGCAAACAGCCGTTTTGAATCTACTGTCATTCACACCTATAATTGCAGAAATGTAAGACCTGCGCCAATTGCGCCAGACTGCGCCGAAACCGCTTTATTGCGCCAAACTGCTACAAAACAGCTATTTTTTTCAATTTTGCGCCAAACCTGCGCCAAAAGGCACTTACAAGGAAGGTCTCCATTGGGGGCATACTCAGAATTTTTTGAAAAAAATACGAATTAAACTACTCATGTAGGTAATAAAGGATCAGTGAAAATTAGCGGCGGAATTACATTATTAGATATGTAAAAAAATAAAATAATTTGGAATAATTGGCGTGAAAAGCTGAAAGCGACGCGGGATTTGGCGAGCAGTGCATTTCCTCGCCAAAAGCAGACGATTTTAACGAATCTGAAAATTGATTTTAATTGACTTCACTGTTAAAAATCTGCAGCATTTACTGCAACGTCACTCCACTACTTTTATAGAATATCTCTCTTCTGACCAATGAGAATGCTCCATAGCACGGTGGATTGACCGTTTTCTATAAAAGCGGTGGAGTGACACTGCAGAAAATGGTACAGATTTTTAGCGATGTTGTAGCTTGTGCAATACTGTTAAAATCTGCTGCATTTTGCTGCAACGCACTCCACCGCATGTATATAATATAGAGGTCTGCACGGGCCGAAATTTCCAGGCCCGGGCCCGGTCCGAAAGCTAAAATTTCGGCCCGGGCCCGGCCCGGCCCGAACGAAAAAAATATTGGCCCGGCCCGAAAATTAAAATTTCGGCCCGAGCCCGGCCCAAACGATAAAAATAATGGCCCGACCCGGCCCGGCCCAAAAGTTAAAATTTCGGCCCGGTCCTGAAAAAAGTTTAAAATTCGGCCCGAACCCGGCCCGGCTCGAGTGAATTTCTACAGAACATTGATCTTTAATCTTATGGAAGAGTTCTGACCAAAAAAAAAATTATATTAGTCTTTTTTTTTCCATGTTTATAATCTTCATTTATACAGAAGTGCCGTAGGCAGCGATATTTATGCTTTTAAATGAATAGTCCAGGAGCCGATCGTCGATTTACCTATGTATCGAGTAAAAGGACCGGACATACATCAAAATGTAGGTCTCAATGTGCACATTAAGAATATCACTCGCTGCCAGGTCTTATCCTGCCGGAACCCGGTGGCAGCCGCACTTTTATGACGTCAAGTTTGAGTGCTTACCTATGTATGGAGTAAAAGGACCAGACATACATCAAAATGTAGGTTTCAATGTGCACATTAAGAGTATCACTGGCTGCCACAAGCATCAAAATGTAGGTTTCAATGTGCACATTAAGAATATCACTGGCTGCCAGGTCCTATCCTGCTGGAACCCTGTGGCAGCCACACTTTTGTGACGTCAATTTTGAGTGTCTGCCTATGTATCGAGTACAAGGACCCGTCATACATCCAAATGCAGGTCTCAATGTGCACATTAAGAATATCACTGGCTGCCAGGTCCTATCCTGCCGGAACCCGGTGGCAGCCGCACTTTTATAATGTCAATTTTGAGTGTCTCCCTATGTATCGAATTCAAGGTCCGAACATACATCAAAATGTAGGTTTGAAAATGCATATTAATAATATAAGAGTCTACTTTGTCCAATTTTATCGGAATCAGGTGGCAGCAACACTTTTATGACATCAATTTTGAATGTCTACCTATGTGTTGAATTTAAGGACCATATATAAATAAATATGAAGGTTTAAAAGTGCACATTAATAATATCATGGTCTGCCATGTCTAATTCTGCCGGAACCAGGTGGCAGACTCATTTTTTTTCGTCAGTTTTGAGTGTTTACCTATCTATCGCACCTGGCAGACAGTGATATTATTAATATGTGCATTGAAACCTACATTTTAAAGTATGTGGCAGCCAGTGATATTCTTAATGTGCACATTGAAACCTACATTTCAATGTATGTCCAGTCCTTGTACTCGATACATACGCAAACACTCAAAATTAACGTCATAAAAGTGCGTCTGCCTCCGAGTTCCGGCAAGATAGGACCTGGCAGCCAGTGATATTCTTAATGTGCACATTGAATCCTAAATTTCAATGAATGTGCGGTCCTTGTACTCGATACATAGGTAAACACTCAAAATTGAGGTAAAAAATGTGCGGCTGCCACCGGGTTCCGACAGGATAAGACCTGGCAGCCAGTGATTTTCTTAATGTACACATTGAATCCTACATTTCAATGTATGTCCAGTCCTTGTACTCGATACATAGCAGACACTCGAAACTGACGTCATAAAAGTGTGGCTGCCACCGGGTTCCAGCAGGATAGGATCTGGCAGCCAGTGATATTCTTAATGTGCACATTGAAACTTACATTTTGATGTATGTCTGGTCCTTTTACTCGATACATAGGTAAACACTCAAACTTGACATCATAAAAGTGCGGCTGCCATCGGGTTCCGGCAGGATAGGACCTGGCAGCGAGTGATATTCTTAATGTGCGCTTTGAAACCTACATTTTGATGTATGTGGCAGCCAGTTATATTCTTAATGTGCACATTGAGACCTACGTTTTGATGTATGTCTGGTCCTTGTACTCGATACATAGGTAAACACTCAAAATTGACATCATAAAAGTGCGGCTGCCTTGCGTTCCAGCAGGATAGGACCTGGCAGACAGTGATATTCTTAATGTGCACATTGAGACCTACATTTTGATGTATGTCGGGTCCTTGTACTCGATACATAGGCAGACACTCAAAATTGACGTCATAAAAGTGTAGCTGCCACCGGGTTCCAGCAGGATAGGACCTGGCAGCCAGTGATATTCTTAATGTGCACATTGAAACCTACATTTCGATGTATGTCTGGTCCTTTTATTCGATACATAGGTAAAGACTCAAACTTGACGTCATAAAAGTGCAGCTGCCACCGGGTTCCGGCAGGATAGGACCTGGCAGCGAGTGATATTCTTAATGTGCACATTGAAACCTACATTTTGATGTATGTGGCAGCCAGTTATATTCTTAATGTGCACATTGAGACCTACGTTTTGATGTATGTGTGGTCCTTGTACTCGATACATAGGTAAACACTCAAAATTGACGTCATAAAAGTGCGGCTGCCTTGCGTTCCGGCAGGATAGGACCTGGCAGACAGTGATATTCTTAATGTGCAATTTGAGACCTACATTTTGATGTATGTCCGGTCCTTTTACTCGATACATAGGTAAATCGACGGTCGGCTCCCGGACTAGAATCTTTGTTTGTTGTATGCAAATGTTTCAGTTATCACTAGTATTATTAATCCATATTCCCTGTAATGGAGACAAAAAATCGAAAAAGCGGTATATGGTAAAATTTCCAAAGACGAAATCGCTTTGGAACGAAAAAAAATGCATTCCCTTCTTAACAGATGTAAATGTTTAATATATTTTTTTTCTCTCGTACTGTTGTATTCATTTTGCATGGATGAACATATTAAAAGAAACTTTCAGTTTTCAGTTAAAAAAAAATTTCCGTCATAATCATGTTTTTTTTTTTTTTGGTGTGCGTTTGTGTGTGTGTTTAATTCTATTTTAAAACGCCTAGTAATCTGCGATTCTTTAAAAGGAATAAATTCTAATGTTTATATGTAGAATAATGACGGCTTAAAAGTATATGCTTTTTTTTGCAGAAATTTTTGGACAAAGCCAAATATTAGGAATTATAGCCAAATATTATTTTGGTCCATGAAAACTAGGAAGAATGGAATCAGTCTCGGCTTCGTACGGAAAAAAAAGTTAGGCCCGGCCCGAAAGGATTAGTGACTAGGCCCGACCCGGCCCGGCCCGAGTCTTCAGAAGTAAGGCCCGAGCCCGGCCCTGCCCGAATGCCATTATTGGAAATCGGCCCGGCCCGTGCAGACCTCTAATATAATATCTCTATTCCAACCAATGAGAAAGCTCCATTTCACGGCCAAGTAACCTTTTTCTATACAAGGCAGTGCGTTGCAACAAAATGCAGCAGATTTTTAACAGCGTATTTTTCGTTTGGAACAATTTTAATAAATTTAAATTGTGTTTTAAATGATAAATTATCTTAATTTTATTTTGTTATAAGTACATATAAACGTATATGACAAAATTACACTTAAAGTAAAGTAAAAATGCAAAACTAAAATTACTTAAACTAAACTTATTTAAATAAATTGAACATAGAAGGTTTTTTCTTTAAAAAGTATTCGAAGCGTTAGCATATTTTTCAAAATTTCGTTTTTTCGCCAACCGGAGATAAATCGCCAAATAAACGAAATTTTTATTATTTTTTTATGGACGTTATAAGGAGGTTCTGCCGAAATTTTTTTTATAAACATATATAACTATACGAGAAGAACATTCTGTAATTTTTTCAGATTTTTCTGAGTATGCCCGTATGGAGACCTTCCTTGTTAGTGCCAAAACGAAATTTAGCGCAATTTCGTCGATCCAAGAAACAACAACAAAAAACTTTTTTTAGGCTGTTAATTTCGTCAAAAAACAACGCAACATTGCAAAAAATCTCGAAAAACGCGCAAACTTTGCCGAAAAATTGCAAAAAAACATGCGCATTCGGTCACGAAAAGCACGCGATGTTTTGTGAAGTTTTATCGTGGCTCCGCAAACGATCGGAAGTTGTTTTTCTCTCGAGTCATCGTACGTTCATTTTCATTGCAGCTGATCGCAGAGTTCGGAGCGGAACGTCATGTGACTTATAGCGCGCGCGTTGGGGGAGACGAATGAGAGCTGCTTTAATATGTTTATTCTCAATTAATGAGAATTCGCTTCTTATGTCAGGGGTAATTCTCGTCCGAAATTTCCGAAAGTTTAACGCATCCTTTTCCGAAAATTTGAAATTGGGCTATCAGTTCCACATAGCTACCAACTTGTACGGTTTTGCGCGCGGAAAAAGGATTGCTGAAAAAGCACATATTTCGTCAATATTTTGCGGGAAAACGATGATTTCGTCAATGTTTCCGTCAACAAACTTTGTCAAAAGATCGCTGAAAAACGCAAATTTCCTCTGCGGATCGCAAAAAACGGCAATTTCACCAAATATCGCAGAAAAAACGCTGATTTCGTCTGAAGACTGCGGGAAAACGTCGATTTCGTCTAAAGATTGCTGATATAATGTCGATTTCGTTAAAATATCGTTGAAAAAACGACGTTTTCGATAAAAGATCGTTTTGAAATATTTTGCCAAAAGATCATGAAAAAAAACCCCGCAGATTTTAGCAAAAGATCACGGAAAAAACGTTGATTTTGTCAAAGGATCTTGGAGATAAAACACCGTTTTCGAGAAAAAATCGCGTAAAAATACAAATTTTGTCTAAAAATCGCCGAAAAAACGCCGATTTTATTTAAAAAAAAAAAAAAACTGGAGAACGTCGATTTCGTAAAAAGGTCACGGGAAAACTGCCGATTTCGACAAAAAATCGAAATAAATCGCCGATTTTGCTAAAATATCGCAGATAAATCGTTGATTTAGTCTGAAGATCACGGATACCCCCCCTTCTCCCGCCACCGATTTCCGAAAATGCGGTGTGAATTCCCCCCCCCCCCCTTCCAAAATAAAACCAACCCAGAATTGCCCTTGTCTTATGTATTGTACATATTTTCTGTAAATTAAGTATCTTCCTGTTCTGCGTCTTTCCCGTGTGGGTGGTGAATTATTTCGCTCCTCAGCGAATCCTGCCAATAGACAGCAAAACTGAAAGCAGAATGAAAGCGCTTATGGAAATCCTTTACATATGTGTTAAACAATTACAAAAAAAAAAAAAAAAAAAAAAAAAAAAAAAAAAAAAAAAAAGAATTTTGTCAAAAAAAATTGCTATTTCGTCAAAAAATGAACAAAACGCAGTCAAAGGAAAACAGTGTTGAATTCAGACACTTTTCTCCGGGAGGGACTTCTGTAGCTCTGCGGGGGACATGATAGAGTTTCGGGGGGGGGGGGGGGGGGGGGAATGCACTTTTTGATCATTGAAAACCCAAAATCTCAAAAAAAAATTTAAGGGGGAATGTCCCTCCGGGCTACTACTTGAATTCAACACTGTAGGAAAAAACCGTAAATCTCGGCAAAAAATCGGGAAAAATGCTCAAATTTCGTCAAAAAATCGCGGAAAACACAGGAATTTTGTCGAAGCATCTCAAAAAACATACGCGAATTTTGTCAAAGGATCTTGAAAAAATAAAACATGAATTTTGTCAAAGGATTGCTAATTTCGTCACTCGAATTTCACCAATAGATCGTGAAAAACACTCAAATTTCATTAATAGATCATGAAAAATTAGTTTATAGATCGCAAAAAGCATGCACATTTTATCGAAAAACACTCAAATTTCATCAAAGGATCGCGAGATAAATATGAGTTTTGCTAAAGGATCGTTATTATAAAAAAAGAGTGAACAAAACACAGCCAAAAGATCACAAAAGAAAAAAAATGCAAGTTTCTTTGAAGGATTCCAAAAAACAAGCATATTTTGTCAAAAAATCATAAAAAAACGCGTGAATTTTGTCAAATAATCGCGATAAACATGCAAATTTTTATCGAAAGATCACGAATAGTACTTGAATTTCGTCAATATATCGCATAAAACACTCGAATTTCACCAATAGATTGTGAAAAACGCTCGAATTTCAACAAGAGATCGCGAAAAAGACGCAAATTTTGACAATAGATAATGCAAATTTCGACTGTAGATCACGAAAAACACTTGAATTTCATGAAAGGATCACAAGAAAAACATGAGTTTTGCCAAAGAATCGTTAATATCATAAAAAAGAGAATAAAACACAGTCAAAAGATTGTAAAAAAAAACGTTCATTTCTGTAAAAGATGGCGGGAAAAAAAAACACAAATTTCTCTAAAGGATTCCGAAAAACAAGCGTATTTCGTCAAAAAATCACAAAAAACACGAAATTTTGTCAAAGGATATCCAACTTCGCCATAAAAAGAACAAAATACGGTCAAAAGATCACGAAAAAAAACCCGTTAATATCTTTAAAAGATTGCATGAAAAAAAATGAAAATTTCATCAAAGATCGTAAAAACCGTAGTTTTCATCAAAAGATCGTAAAAAACCCCACAAATCTAGTTAAAAAACGAAAAAAAACAAGGTCAAAAGATTGTGAAAAAGCGTGAATTATTTTAAAAGATCGCGAAAAACTGCAAATTTCATCGAAAGGGCTGAAACGTGTGGAGAAATTTAATCTGAGTATTTATTCTTTCAAATGTAAAAATATTTTTCAAGATAGCAATTATTGTAATTGTTAAGAGTTTATCCGCATTAAAATATTTCAATCTGCTCCTAAAACAGCTTTTATTGCTACAAAATTACATCTTTTCTGCTACAAAATCCGATATTTACTGCTACAAAATCTGATTTTTGCTGCTACAAAAATAGGTTTTACTGCTCCAAAATTCATTTTTCGCTGCTGCAAAGCTGCTCAAAATGGCTTTAGTGCACTTTCATCCCTGTAATTGGTATGCAGTAAAACCTCCAAATAACGGACACCTCGGGAGCGCGGAAACTGTCTGCTATTCGGAGGTGTCCGCTATTGGGAAAAAATCTCGGAGATTCAAAAATTGCTAAGAAATGCTTAAAGTGTTATTAATTGACGTTTATGTTTCCTAATTCTAATATATGATTAATCAGAAATTAAAATTATTTGTTAAGCAAAAAAATTAAAATAAAATGGTGCATTGCTTTATACACTGTTTGTTACATTAATGCAAAAAAATGTATTTTAAAAAAGTTTACTTTAGCATTTAAAGATTACATTTTTTTTTTTTTTTCTTTTCAATGTGAAGTTTTAACCATGTCAATAGTTTTAATTTTCCTGAATCATTTTTTTGTGTGTGTGTGTGTGTGTCACTGTTGATTGTATTTTGCCACTTCTTAAAAGCATAAAATCTCAAATCTTCCAGAGGGGGAGTGTGGGAGGGGGGGTATTGTGATACTCCGGGATGTAATGTCCCTCGGACCATACCCTGAATTCAATACTGGACGTGGGAGAGAAGGACCGAGTGGGACCCGACGTACTCTACATTTATCTGTGATCACAAAATTTCGACACATTGCCCTGACAGATTTAGAGTTTTTTGCTTTTTTTTTCCTTTGTTTAAAAACAATTTCTCATACTTTATCGCAAAAATTATTGTCCGCTATTCAGAATGTCCATTATTCAGAGGTTAAACATACAAAAATTTAGATTTTGGGAGTGGGGATCGGTAAACTGTCCATTAAATAGAGGTGTCCGCTATTTGGGAGTGTCCGTTATGGAGGTTTTACTGTATAAGCCTGTGCTTCTCTGTCGCTCAGCTCAGCTTAGCTATTTCTACATACTGAGTCTAGTACTGATGAAGAATCTCGTTAACAGATATAAAACGGCTGTTTGCTACCTTTTTATGCATTATTTGAGCATTTCTAAATGATGATTTTCTATCTTTAAACATTTTTATAAGAAGGTTTTATTTGCTATTTTGACTTCAAATTTTGTTTTACAATCTGAAAGTAAAGATACAATTTTCTAAAAGATATAAACATAAATTCTTGAATTTATTACAGACTTTAAATATAAATAGTAAGGAAAGCTGGCAATTTTTTAAGCTTTTGAAAATTACTTTTTACTCATTGATAGGGAACTAATTATTTCATCTTTTGCATTATAAGCAAAAGTTTTTCTGCATTATTTGAGATCAAACGATTACGCTTATCCATCTATGTTTGCTTTGCTGCATTTTGCCGGATATCCGGTGATTGTGATCCGGATATCCGATGATATTTCGGATATTGAAAAATCAGCCGAATATCTGGTGCATCCCTACTTAAGAAAATGACACAAAATTCTAAACAAATCCAAGCGACTGCATCTTGCAAAATATTTTTTTTATTTTCAAATTTAACTAAGTTACAAAACAAATTAAAGTATTATTCCATAAAATTAAATTATTTTCAAAAGTGGTGTCAAACTATAGGTTGCATGTGGCCCACCAATTTATTTTAGTTGGCTCTTGCCTAGTCCCCCAAAGTCCCCCTTTTAAATAAAAATGGTCTCCTTTCCCCCGCTTTTTAAGGCTAAAATGCATTGGGAGCCCTGAGTATTTGATTCAGTGAAGCACATACACAAGTAAATGTGAAAAGAGCAATATTTTACAGCAGTGAAATGTTATACTTTAAACTTAATTAACTTGAATTATAGTCTACGATAAATATTACATGAATAATTTATTGCATTTATATAAAGCTGATATTAAGTAACAATTATGTAAATTAGTAACAGAAATATTTTAATTTTTTTACAAAAATGAAACTTTATGCCTTGTAAAAATGTATCAGAGTTCTGTGTAGTACTTTTTGTTCTTATTTACAATATGTTATGCAAGTATGTATTGTATTTAACAATTTTTCTATTTTCTTTCCAGATAGCTCCGATTCTGAAATGGATCAGTCACTCAAAACAATATTGTACATAATAGCACCAATTTTTTTCTTATGCATCATAGTAGGAGGCATTATTTATGCGTGTAGATATTTACACAAGAGAAGGATGGCATCACTTATGGGTCAAAATGACATGGAGCATTTTTATCATGATGACCTTAGAGGATCAGTTGCAGGTGACAGTACATTGAAGGTGATTTTTTAACTTTTGGATTCTAAATTTCTGTTCTAAAATAAAATTTCTTAAATATTATAAAATATTATGTACACACTTTCCAAATAGTTGATCTTCATTTATAAATACTTCTATGATCATTTTAAAACATATAAATTTTAAACAATATTTTCACAAACCAAAATGTTATTTTATTTGAAAGTAATCTCTCTATTTGACATATTATGTATTGCTAATTTTTGAGATAAGTTGGTTAATGCATCTTTTTAGGTGTATTCAAAATTATATAAATACATAGCACCTTTAGTTGTCGTTCAATCTGTCCGTTCGTCTGTCTGCATAACAACACAAAAACTACCCAGTCAAATCGTTTTAAATTTAAAATATATGAATTTTGTATAATTTTGTCAAGTCATTTCAAATTTCATGAAAATTAGATGTACAGTTCAATTACAGAGACAATCAAAAGTATTCTATTGCATTACAGTCAAGTGCATTTTAATGGTGTTACACTCTTTCTAACATAATAAAACTGATATGCATCTATGAAGTATATTCTAAAATATATATTTTGTACAATTTGTGGTGGAAAAAATATTTTTTATTAATTTACAGGGCCAACAAAAGTATTTTATTACATAATGGTAAAGGGGGAAACATTGTTTGGAGTACATTTTAATTATATTAAACTGTTTCTCATTTTATGACAATGATGTACATTTGTAAAGGTTTTTTACAAGTTATTTCCTGTATAATTTGAAATCAGATTATATTTACAGCGGCACACAAAAGATTTCATATTCTATAGATCATAGGGGCCAACTTTTGACCCAAAGCTGGGTCTGCCACTAGGGCAATTATTTGTGTGTGTGTGGGGGGGGGGGACATGTGATATGCTGATTAGAGAGTGAGCAAAGCAAGCCCAATGAACCACTTAGTCTTGAGGAGTGTTCTTACTTCTCCCAGCTGGTGTCCGGGGCAAAGCCCTGTGAGCTGATGCAGTTTTAGCATTTTAATTCAAATTCAGATAATTTAAAAATGCTTGCCACTTTTCGATTACACATTCAAAATATTATCAGATATTTGTAAATCATTACATTATAAACTTTACTATATCAAATTGCAAGTTAATAAAGCAAAGAAAATTAAATGATACTTTTTACCTCCTTAGAGATTTTTGCAACCCACTAATGCAGTTCAGTATTAGAAATTAGCGGTCATTAGTCGTCAAATGCAACTAAAGAATTGAATTTGACGATTACAAAATTATTCTCGGTCGTCAAATTTGACGCCTTGCTTTTAAAAAAATATTTATTAGACAAAAAAAGTTTCCGAAAATTAAAAAAAAAAGTTCTTATTTGAAAATTTGGAGCTAAAAAACATCACAAATTTTGACAAATAATCACAAAAAAATCAATTTCGTCAATTGTTCACATTAAAAAATCACAAAAAAAAGCAATTTGTTTTTTTGTTTTTTTTCAAAAAATAGTAAAAAAACAATTTTTTTGTACGATAGAGAAAAAAAACGCAAATTTCTACAAAGGATTGAGAACAAAAATGCAATTTTCGTCAGAAAATCGCTGGAAAAATGCAATTTTCGTCAGAGAATCACAAAAAAAATTCTAATTTTGTTAAAAAAAATCCCGGGAAAAACGCAAATTTCGTCATAATATCGCCCAAAAAAAAAAAAAAAAAAAAAGCAAATTTCTACAAAGAAAAGAATTACAGAAAAAATGA
This sequence comes from Maratus speculifer, assembly GCA_964019185.1. Lineage (NCBI taxonomy): Eukaryota > Metazoa > Arthropoda > Arachnida > Araneae > Salticidae > Maratus > Maratus speculifer. The sequence goes on from OZ025292.1 coordinate 385,691,188, forward strand.
GAATCTTGTCCTAGGATCACGATAAAATCCGTTAATTCCATCAAAAGTTTGTGAAAAAATGCAAATTTCGTTAAGAAATTGAAAAAAAACCCCGTAATTTTCGCTGAAGGATTGCGAAAAAATGCATAAGGGGGGGGGGGGGCTATACCCAGCTCTTCCCCCTCTACTGTAACCTTTAAAAAAATCTGTGAATTTAAGATTTTTATAAAATTTATAATCACCTCTTGATTCAAATGTAGATGCTTTATCATGTTATTATTATTATTAGTTTTTACTAAATTCAATTGTAATTACCAATACTGGATAAAATTTTGTTTTAGTATTGGTAAAAAGTTGCCAAGTTTTAATTTTGTTTTACAGATTAAGTGCTTTTTTCTATTAATTTCTAAATATAGCAATAATTAGAAAAGCTTTACACCAGTTTTACAGTTGCTTCAATTATAATGTATACAAATATATAATACAATCAATACAAATATATAATCTTTGAGATTAATTTCTATACTCTTTAAATAAAAATAAGTATTTGTGCTTTTCCAAAAATTTAGTATCAAGGATGATTATGGTCCAAATTTTCTGATAAATTAAGGTAATCATTTCTGAAAATTACAAAAAATCGGTCAAATGTGGATAAAGTAGGGGGAGGGATATTGAACGTGCATAACATCAATAAGTGGCCCAATAAGTGGTCATAGAGCTTTCCAACCATATATCACTTGAGGCATCTCAATCTAAATTTATAAAAATACCCACCTATGGGGGAGGGCAAAAAGAGGGGGACAGTAAAGGAGCTTTGGGATAAAGGTAGAGGGGAAGCATAGAAGCTGCTTAATATGAATAAGTGGTCACAGACTTTACCAACAATATATTACATGACGAGTCATGGGCAAATTTATAAGAATACTCCCCAGGAGGGGCAAAGTAAGGGTAGGACTGGGAGATGCATAACATAAGAAAGTGATCACAGGCCTTTCCAATCATATGTCACATGAGGGGGGGGGGTCTCAGCTCAAATTTATAAGCATGCTTCCCATGCCAGCAAAGCATTGGTGGGAAGGACCATGGGAGGTGCATAAAATGAGAAAGTAAATAGTCACAGGCCTTAGCAAAAATATGTAACATGAGGCGCCTCAGCGAAATTTAGAAAAGTGCCCTCTATAGGGCCAAAGTGGGGAGGGGATACCAGAGGTACGTAACATGTATAACTGATCGCAGGTCTTTCCAACAATGTGTCATGAGGGGTCTCGTTTATTTATATTTATAAAAATGTATCCCGTAAGGGCAAAGTGTGTTGAAGGGCCGTGAGAGGTGCATAACATGAGTAAGTGGTCTTGGCCCTTTCCAACAATATGCCCTCGGTTAAATTTTGAAAACAGCCCCAAGGGGGGCTAAGTGAGGGGGGGGGGGTACACCAGAGGTATATAAAATCAATAAATAGTGACAGGACGGACTACATCTTCCTGGTTCTCTAAGTTTCATATATTTTAAATATTATTTCATGGAGAACTGCGTAAAAAAAAATTCTTTCTGAAATGATGAAAATGCAAAAAGATTCGAAAACTGCTCCCCACCTTGGGAACCAAACTTGGAAGGGAGGAAAGAAAGTGTAATAATATTAAAGAGTAATCAGCCGACGAAAGTGAAAACTTGAAGAATTACATGTGTATTTTTTGAATCGTCAGGAAATATTTTATTGTACAGGAAATACTTTTAAATGAAGTGCATGCACTGCATTCCTGCACCGTAAAAGTTGGTACAGACCTCATGAGCAGCATAAGAAGAAAAAAAGATAGCTGAAGTGTACATATCTATACTTATATTATAAAAAGAAAGATTTGCATTTTTGTATGTTTCTAACGAATAAAAACTGAATAATATTTATATGGCACAGATGTCATACACACACCATCCTGGCTTGGTTTTTTTCAGATGCTGATTTGGCGAAACTTCCAAGAAGTTTGAGAAATTGAAATTTTAACTCATTATGAGTCCATAATGGAATCCAGAATGACAAGAGAATTTTTTTATGTTAGATTTGTAATGTATGAAGCATAAGCTTTCAATAGATATATTATATCAAAAAATGAGAAATGCCCGCCCTCCCCCCCCCCCCCCCCCAAAAAAAAAATGGTCCTATGGTAGAAACTAGAAAACTGAAATAGCAAACAAAATGGCGAGGAAAAGTGAGGTATGCTAAAATTTTTCTTCCTGCTGTAGCTTCCATAGAAACAAAGCTATAGCCTTTTAAAGATTGAACTAAAGAAATGAGCAAAATTAGGTAAGTAACAGACAGGGGGATCCACAGCCCCAGGAGGTGCCATGTAGTTTAAACTTTTAACTTAAAAATGGTAGAAAATTAAATAAGCAAAATTTTAAGATGTATGTTGGGGATGGGGGATCAAGCCGCCCTTCTGGAAGAGGCCCTCAAAGACAGAACTTTAAAACAATGTGCCTAGACTCCAATAACTTTACAAAAAGTTGTTAACTTGTATTTTTAATTTCCTGTAGTACCTCATACTGTACCATACACAATATATGTTAGAGGTCTGCACGGGCTGAAATTTCCGGGCCCGGCCCGAACGAAAGAAATATTGGCCCGACCCGGCCCGAAAGTAAAAAATTAGGCCCGAACTCGGCCCGGTCCGGAAAAAATTTTAAATTTCGGCCCGAACCCGACCCGGCTCGAGTGAATTTCTACAGAACATTGATCTTTAATCTTATGGAAGAGTTCTGACCAAAAAAAAATATATTCGACTTTTTATTCCATGTTTATAATCTCCATTTATGCAGAAGTGCCGTAGGCTGCGATATTTATGCTTTTAAATGAATCCTTGTTTGTTGTATGTAAATGTTTCAGTTATCACTAGTATTATTAATCCATATTCCCTGTAATGGAGACAAAAAAACGAAAAAGCGGTATATGGTAAAATTTCCAAAGACGAAATCGCTTTAGAACGAAAAAAAATGCATTCCCTTCTTAACAGATGTAAATGTTTAATATATTTTTTTCTCCCGTATTGTTGTATTCATTTTGCATGGATGAACATTTTAAAAGAAACTTTCAGTTTTCAGTTTAAAAAAAAAACTCCGTCATAATCATGTTTTTTTTTTTTTTTTTTTTTTTTTTTTGTGTGTGTGTGTTTAATTCTATTTTAAAACGCCTAGTAATCTACGCTTCTTTAAAAGGAATAAATTCTAATGTTTAATTGTAGAATAATGACGGCTTAAAAGTACATGCTTTTTTTGCAGAAATTTTTGGACAAAGCTAAATATTACTGATTTATAAAAAGTCGAAAAAAGGATTTTCATGTAGGAAGATTCAATAGGAACTGATTATTTTGGTCCATGAAAACTAGGAAGAATGGAATCAGTCTCGGCTTCGTACGGAAAAAAAAAGTTAGGCCCAGCCCGATACACCAGCAAAAAAATTAAGGCCCGACCCCAGCTCGGCCCGAAAAGATTAGTGACTAGGCCCGGCCCGAAAGGATTAGTGACTAGGCCCGGCCCGAGTCTTCAGAAGTGAGGCCCGAGCCCGGCCCGGCCCGAATGCCATTATTGGAAATCGGCCCGCGGCCCGGGCCGGGCTCGGGTTTCGGGCCGAGGCCCGGCCCGTGCAGACCTCTAATATATGTGCATACTTATATACAGACAGCAGGCCTGTCCAACGTTTCAGTAACCAGGGGCGCATCTTGCCTATTGACATTCAATGAAGGGCGCCATTATTTACGTGATTAAAAACATGGGACAATACTATTGCATATTATTAGTATACATTCACGTCTTAACATAATGGAAATGAATCATACAGCAGTAAACAAGACCCCTACTGTTCTGGAGTTGCAAATGTTAAATTTCAAATTATAAATTTTTTTTAATAAAAAGTTTATATTAAAAATTTCTGTAGGGTAAGGCGCTAGAAACTTTAATCGCGTCTATAATAACATTAATACCAAATAAATGAATATAAAAATCAGAGATAGTGCTAGGTTTCTCTTCTAGTGAGAAAATACGGTATACCGTAATTTCGGGCGTATGCGCCACACACACCGTAAGCGCCGCACCTCCGAAAATTCATTAAAATAAAACAAATATTCATCAGAAGCGCCGCACCGCCGTATGCGCCGCACTTACGAAAATACATCAAAATGTTAAAAATTGGGTTATATTCAGTGTTTTTTCGCATTTTTTCAAAAATTTTTTATATAAATCCAATTTTAAATTTAGTATATTTTTTATGATAAAATTAAGTTTGCATTCGTGCAGCCTTTTTTTCGCGATATTTAGTACGTTTTTTTTATAGTTTGCAACGAGGTATGCAGAGTTTTATCGCGATATTTGACGATATTTGTAGGGTTTTAATCGCGATATTTGCGGAATTTGCAGTTTTTTCGCGATACTTGAAAAAATTTGCGTTTTTTATAGGGATGAGCAAGGGATGAATCAAGATGTATTAAAAGAATCATCAATATTTTAAAGAATCACGAATTTTAATACTTTGAAGCAATACTTGAAATAATTTGCGTTTTTTTTTAAACGTAAATTCTGTCGAAAAAGCGCAGAAGAGAGGAGAAATTTGTAAAAAAAAATAGCATAAAAAGAATGAAATCTATTAAAAAAATCTTGAAAAAACACACCTTTCATCAAAGATTCATGATCCATTCGTTTCATCATGATTCATAACTTTCTCATTCGCCTTTGAAAATGGTAAGAATCATGATGAAATGAATGAATGATGAATCTTAGATGAAATGTTCGTTTTTCCGAGATTTTTTAATAGATTTCATGCTTTTTTTCAAATGTCTCCTTTTTTTCTGCGTTTTTTTCGCCTGCGTTTATGTTTTTTCCCGTTTTTTTACCGTTTATTTATAGATACGACATATTTGCGTTTTTTCTAACAATTTTTTGACAATTCTTTTTGCCGATACTTTGAGAAATTCATGATTTTTCTGCTATCTTTTGACATAATTTGTGTTTTTTTAGAGATTTTTTGACATATTTCGCGTTTTTACTGCAATCTTTTGTCGAAATGTGGGTTTTTTTAGCGATACTTCGGCGAAATACATGGTTTTTTTGCGATCCTTTCAATAAATTTGCGATTATTTTTCGTGATTCTTTGGCGAAATTAGCGTTTTTTTTCAGCGATTTTTTTTTTATAGTGGGGACTAGCATTTGATTGGGAAGGACGGTTTAATTTGATTTTACGATAATAAAATTGTAGTTTTTCAAGTGATCCTTTCATGAAATGCACATTTTTTTCTTTTTACATATTCGCGCTTTTCCCGCGAATATTTGATAAAAGTCGTGTTTTTTCTCCCGATCCTTTGATAAAATTGTTGCTTTTTCTGCGAATGATTGACAGAAATTAGGCTATCATTTTTCGAACTTCGCGATTTTTTTTATGCTTCGCATTTTCTTCCTGATGAGTGACTTTTCACAATTTTCAGAAAAATTTCGATCAGAATCACCTCTGAAATGAATATCGCTGCAAGGGGAAAAATATATATATCGTATCCGCCGCCCCGGCAGAAGCGCCACAGTAAGCATAATTTTAACTTTAAAACTCGTATGCGCCGCGGCGCTTACGCCCGAAAATACGGTAATTTTTTTTAAGGTGAGGATTACTTTTGTGAAAAGTATAAAAACAGTCAAGCATGATACTACCAAACAATGTGGGTGGTTTCAGTAGGACAGTCTGGAAATGCTTTCATAGATGGAAACCATTCTGCACTGTTTATTATTTTTTCTAAGTAAAATTATAGGGGGGGAGGGGGAAAGAAAAAAACCTCTAAAATTTCAAAAGTCAAGAAAAAAAATTAAGCCCTTTTATTTTTTATATAAAACAACCAATGGGCCTATGTGACAGCAGTAAAAAGAAAACAGCTGAGATTTCATGCACATGTATTTTCGAAGGGGACAGGTAAAAACTTTATTTTTCTATTACTTCTTAATATTAAAAAGAGCTATCTCCAACTGTTAACAAAATTTAATTATCATAATTACACTATATAAACATTAAACAATTATAAAAAATTTCAAAAGTATGCATGATTAAATTTTCAAAGTATGTCTCTGGTTTTTAATGTACAACAGCAAGCCAACAGCATGTCAAAGACAGGTTTTAAAAATATCTCTGATAAAAAATTATGGATTTTAAAAGAAGCATTCTTTATAAGGCAGTTTTCTTCTAATACAGTTAATAACAGGAAATCTTCAAAAGGGTGCCAAGAAAATCTGCAAAGGGCGCCATGGCGCCCGTGGGCGCCGCATTGTACAGTGATCGGTTCTGAAGCCAGAACCGTTCTAAAATTATATAAAACTAAAGCAGAGATAGAAAAATTAAAATTGGTGACCTGAAATAAATATTGGCAATCTGTGGTAGTGTCATAAAGTCAGTAAAGAAGCATTTAATTAAAAGATAATCTAACGTTTATTTTCAAGAAAAACATATTCAAAATAAAAATATATGTATATATAAAATAATAAGCAATCATAAGCTATATCCGGTAAAATCAACCAAAAAAGTAATTTCTGAAATTATATTATCTATAAAATTAAAGTCATACTTTAACACAATAAAAATACTTAATTAATTAAACAGCATGACGTAAGGTAAAGAAAAAAAAAATGACCTGTACAGGCTGCAAAATAAACTACTCACTGTAGCATAACTGGAGGAAAACAGATTTCTCAAAACAGATGATGATGGAAAAGTAATGTCCGGGAAAAGTTCAAAAGAAATAAAAGCCTTGGATGTTGAAACAATTCATGACAACAAAATGTTCAGCAAAATATTTTCACTATCTATTAACTAGATTCATCTTTAAAATAACATCATCTTTCAGAACTAAAACAACCTGCAAACGTAAACTTCCATAATTGAAATTTAAAATAACGTACGGCCTTTACTAGACCAAAATGTCATCAGACCACCGACAGTCAAAACAAACCGACTGCTTTAAACACCCCTCGCCATTCCAGACATCGCCAGAAAGCAACGCCCCCTTTGCGTCTGCCGAAGTTGAGCGAAAGCGGTCCTGCCTTGCGATATGGAGATACGGCTATTCGTAAGTTGCGATTTGCGAAGATTGCAAATCGCGATCAGACGGAAGAAAACGATCATGAACACACATGTAAGTGTTCAAATCGAAAGTAAACAAATAAGTAACCGATTTAAAAATGGAATATGCCATGGAATAAGGAAAAACAAAATAAAGGGATTGGAAATAAGATAAAGATAAGATAAGATTGGAATAAAATAAACCCCAGTAAGTCATGCTACATTATTCTATTACAATATGTATATATGCTTGTATAGTGTTAAGGGAATGAGTACGGCTGACAATCGCCCCCCCCCCCCCCCTTTAACACTCATACTAAAAAAAAACTAAGTAATTACCAAGTATTACTAAATAATATAAATAATATCAAAGGTCATATTGAACAACATAGGATATCAGTATATCTACTATCATACTTTGACAGTTACTAGTGAAGAATAACTTAACATTATTGTGCATAAATGCAACAATTCACAATATCTTATAACAAGGTTAATTTAAAAAATGAACAACTTTTTAACAATGTTAATAACCACACAATATGAATAACAATTTAATAACTATATAACACCAAGAATAACAATAACAATTTTTTTCATAGCACAAGAGTCTTTAGTTACCATAGTAACTTAAAAATTTGAAAGTCTTTTAGGTACACAAACATTTCAAAGAAAAGTTCATGAAAATTTGTTACCATGTTACCTCGTCACATGCTAGTGACTACGATTACCATTACATACCACAACATTCTTTAGTATGTCGATTTTCTTGATCTTGGCTTTGACAATACACGATTATATTTACATACATTTGCATAATTACACTAGAGTAAATGATTATCATACGACAGATTCATAAACATTACGAATATGAAGAATAGCAAAACATGAATTACAATGCAAAAACACTTTGATAATGTATGAGAAATTCATGATATGCAAAATAGACACATTCAATGATAATAACACTAATGATCATGATAATGACTGATTATGACAATGATAGGGACGGTGAGCGCTCACATAAAAACAAACAACAACAACAACAACATGCATGCTTAAGCTTTTGAAATAATACACATTTGCAAATGTTTTAACAAAGATTTAAAAAATGAAAAACACTTGTTATGCAATTTCTTAAAAGTAAAACAACCCCTTTTCATATTTATATATGCAAAAAATATATACAGCTCAATTTTCAACACCACGGACGGGACCTATGTGACATTTCCATTTTTCAAAAATAGGGACTTACAAACTTAAAAGAAACGATGCCCGCGACAGGCCTTCCTGTGATCAGAACACTCAAGAAGGCCACTACCCCCCGCAGGCCACTCTGGCTATTTACAATTGCACCCCTGCGAGCCGCTTCCTGGGGCTGCTCGGACCCCCGAGGATGAACCATCCTGAGGTCTGATCACATTCCAGCGGGAGTTAAATTGTCCGCAATGTTGGAAATGAGGGTATTGAAAAACTTATTTATGACATTAGAACATATGCATATGAAACAAAAATATGAAATAACAAGAAAAACAAGTATATAATCACATATTCAAACATTATATAGAAAGAAAACACTGAAATATAAAAAATTTCAGATTTGAAAAATGAAACGTGTTAAACTTCAGGGTTTAACATAAAAAAAATTAAACAAGCATTTTAATGCTTGACACAAGTTCAGAGGAGGGGGAGTTTTTTTTTCTTATACTTTTTACGTTTAAATAATACTTATATAAAACATTATATATTACTTATAACTAAAGATCGCTTCAATGAACCTTTTAAGATCAAACTTCGTTAAGGGTTTTGTAAAGATGTCTGAGAGATTAGCTTTACTAGTTACGTGTTTTACATTAAATATCTCTTGGTTTAACAGGTCTCTAACAAAAAATAATTTAACGTCAATGTGTTTTGTTCTATAGTTTTCTATGGGAGACTTAAGGAAATCAATGGAGGCCATATTGTCTACTAACAGGGTTGGTTTAGTTTGTGGGCCTGTAAAATTGTGTTTATCATAGCATTCAGTTATGATTTTACTGAACCAAAGAAGCTCTTTAGTTGCTTCTGTTAAAGCCACAAACTCTGATTCCATGGTAGACAAGCAGACAGATTTTTGTTTGAAAGCCCTCCACATGATAGGAGATTTGTCTAGCATTAAAAGTTGTCCCCCCATTGACGTCCTGTCATCGCGATTGGCGGCAAAGTCAGCATCAGTGTATGTTATTAGATTTATATAAATACTTTTATAAACACATCCAAAGTTATTCAGACAATACCAATAAAAGAACCAATGAAACCAGTATTTTTACATTCATATTATTAAAAACAGTTGAAGTTTGAAGAGAAATAGAAGGCAGATTACCAAATTACTAAGAAATATGTGGATAAATGGACATTATATAACCAGAGTAATTCATATATTACCATACAATAAACCAATGAAACCAATATTTTTACAATCATCTTATTGAAAACAGTTGAAGTTTGAAGTGAAATAGAAGGCAGATTACTAAAATAATGAAAAATAAATGGATAAAAAGGCAGTAGAAGGCTTTTCCATTAAACTACGTCATCAGGGGTGTATAGTTTAACAAAAAAGCAAAAACATCCAACCAGTTTCTGTTATGAGTCGTGCTGAAAGCTAAGAATTCGACTCACAATACACCCGACTGGCTGGAAGCTATTCAGATGACAAATTAGTAGAAAGATACAGATAGAAGAAAAATAAAATCAATATGACAAAATAACAATAATAAATTATTCCATAAAAAAAAGATATATATACTAAGATATTTACCATTACCTATATCCTAGCAAGATTTGTAGTGCAATCATATACAAACTACATGTGACTTACTAACAGTCATATGTCATAGTATAAATCACATAGATAATAAAATAAAGTTGTAACAATAATTATAAAAATTAGTAAAACATATATTATACTATATAATTAATAATATATTTAGAAAAAATATAGATGCTACTATTAGAGATATTATATTTTTATTTTTAATCAATTATTAATATTACTATATTAATTAATTAACCAGAATATATTACTGCAACTTCTAGCAGAAAATTATTTTAGTGCTGCCATCTAAAGGATTAATATATTAATTAAATTATATGCTTATGGTGCTGCCCTCTATTATAGGAAAAAATAAATTATTTATTAGCTAAGAATTTCCAAGAATAATTTCTATTCTAATATTTTACAAATAATTTCTTTAAGACAAATACAATAGACAACCACAACTTATCTCAATAACTTGATCATTTTTAAGTTATGCATATTAGTTTTTAGGTAAACATAAACTTTAATACTATGTGTAAAGTTTTTTTTTTAAATATATAATAATTAACCGTTTGACTGCTACGCGGCGCAAAAGCGCTGCGATAGTTTATCTCGAAAACCGCGGCGCAGCGCTTTTGCGCTGCGAGCATGCGCTTTTGCGCTGCAGAGTGTTTGATGCTCCGTGGGAGTGAATGTAATCTAACCTCACGCGTAATTTGTAACGAGAGTGCATTCTTATACATTTTAAAATAACTTTCTACCCTTTTTATATATTATTTTAAAAAAATAACCATGTCACGTGCTATTATTTCGGACGTTGATTCGATTCCTAGTGATTCTGAGGATGGTGAAATAACAAATACAAGTAGTGATGATAGCATTATTATAACGCATCAAAGAAAAAGATTGAGGATTGAAAGTGAGTCTTCTATAACATCTTCATCTTCAGAAACAGAAGAAACACCAACTTTTACCAATATTCCTCCGACAAAAGTGTTTTCCAAAACAACAAATGATTTTTTCGAGACTCCTGGACCTAGATGCGCGCCTACCCCTGATGCCACACCCGTAACATATTTCAATTTATTTTTTACCACATCACTGCTTGAAATCATCGTAAGGGAAACAAATCGATACGCTACCCAGTTTTTAGCCTCGCACACTGTTTCGAATAATTCTCGAGCAAAAAAGTGGACGCCAACAACAATATACGAAATAAAAGCCTTTATTGCAGTCTTACTCGAAATGGGGATTACGAGAAGGCCAACAATTGATAGTTATTGGATAAAAGGTTCCCGACATATACCATGGTTTAGGACAATGTTTTCAAGGGATAGGTTTCAACTGATTTTGAAGTTTTTTCACTTGGTTGACAATAGGTTATTATTTGAACCAGGCCATCCGAATTATGATCCATGTGGCAAGTTTGATATGCTTGTCAAACATGCAAATACTGTATTTCAGCGGCATTATATACCAAATCAACAATTATCTATCGACGAGTCGTTAGTTGGTACTCACTGTCATTCTGCCATAAAACAATACATCCCAAACAAAAAACACCATAAATGGGGGATCAAATTTTGGATGCTGTGCGACTCGATTTCTAAATATTGCTTGGGTTTTTTTTGCTACAAAGGAGCTAAAAATACAGAAGACAGAAATGTAGTAGAAAAATATGGTCTTGGATTTACGGTAGTGCAAAAATTGCTTTCAATTGGAAATTATCTGCACAAAGGCTATCATCTGTTTACAGATAATTTTTACACAAGCTTAGGCTTGGCCAAAGCCCTTTTGAAAAAAAATACATATCTGACTGGAACAATTAGACGTAACAGAAAAGAGATTCCTCCAGAAGCTAAGAAAGCAATCGTAGGAGAAGCGAAATACATGTCACATAAAAATGTATTGATGTGCTCTTTCAGGGACAAAAAGTCCAAACCAAACCCAGTCATATTGATTTCATCGAATGCGAATACTAATAGTGTAACCATCAAGAAAAAGAAAGGGAATTTTGAATACGAAAAGACGAAACCAAGTATGATTGATGACTACAACAAATACATGGGAGGTGTGGACGAGTGCGACAAAATGTTATACGCATATTTAGACGAGCGAAGAACCCTAAAATATTGGAAAAAAGTGGTATTCAACATATTTGGGAGAATGGTGCTGAACTGTTATATTTTGTATGTTTCCAACACTACCGGAAAAAAAATGACCCGGCTCAAATTCACATCGAAAATTATTAACGATATCGAAAAGGAGTGGATGAGTCATAAAAATAGCGTGTCAACACAACCATCTTCAACAATCAAAAAGTTTGCGCTTGAAAAACTACCGGGACGTAACTTACGACAATGTGCGGTGTGTAGCAACAGAAGTAGTGGGATCAAGCGATCCCGCCTTATATGCGTTTCCTGTAAGAAAGGCCTTCACGCTATTTGTGCGGCAAAACATAGTTGTAATACATAAATTTTTCATGTAAGATTCAGTGATCTTCCCCTAATCGAAATGAACTTTTACGCCCTGATAATAAGAGAAGATTAATAAAATGTAAGTTATTTTTTTTATAAATTGTAATTAAAAAAAAAATTACAATTTTATGTTTATTTTTTCTTATTCACAATCACAATTAACATTTGTTCTTTATAATACAAAAAGAATTATTAAAATTGATTGATATTTGTCTAAATAACAGTGTTTTATATGACAACATTATTTTTTCCTTTAAAGAAATCAAAATATGTACCGCAATTTTCGTGCATTCTTGCAAAAATTGCTTAGCACTAAAACGGTTAACCATTGCGTATTATCCAGACAACACCGCCCTCCTCCGTAATCTAACATCTAACCCACCCAACCATCCTATAATTCATATTTTTTTTTATTTTTTGTATTTTTTATTTTTTTGTATTATTTTTATTTTTTATATAATTTTTTTTAAACATTTTTTTTACGCAATGTGTTAATTATTTTTAAGATCATGTAATAACTTATTATATATTAAAGACTATAGGATGAAGAGAAAAATAGACAGTTAATATTAAATAAATGTTTATACAGATAATATTTTTTAAACAGATAATATTTTTTTAACCAAATGTAAAGGATAACCATATCTTATAGCAGTTTCTTGAACAGTTTTTAAATTATGCATTTTAAAATTATGTGAACAAATATTTTTAATTCTATGGGCAAAATTAAGTAATATATTGACATAGACAGATTTATGTAGGCAAGAATTATAATGAGTAAAGAGGTTTACTTTAAAAGGAAAGTCATTACGTTTGTCATAAATATCAAATAGAATTTTATTATCAGAAAGCGTAATATTAAGATCAAGAAAGTTAATTGTATTATTATGCATATCATTATAACTGTATTTTAAATTTTTGTGGTATTTGATAGGTAGCGAATAGTTAGATGACTTTTTAGAATATAAAATTATTATATCATCAAGATACCTGTATAGAAAACAATTAACAATAGAAGTATTACGTTCATAATAATGTAAGTAGAGATCAGCACAGATGGATGATACAATCCCACCTTGTGGAAGACCGACTATTTGTTTGAATATTGTATTATTAAATAATATATAATTATGATAAAGAATAAATTTGGTTAAAGATTTGAAGTAAGATAAAGATACATGTATGTTTAGAGAATTCCTATATTCCTTGAATAATAAATTTATGATCCTGAACATATCTGCAATATCAATTGTATTAAATAAATCATTAAAGTCATATGTTTTGATGTACTTAATGTTTTGTAAATTTTTGATATTATTTACAAGATGTAAACTATTTTTTATACTATAGAATTTATTATTAGTTTTTGCAATATCTAGCATTTTTGTAAGTATTGTTAATAATTCTTTACCTGCATTATTGTTATAAGTATTACACCCAATAGTTATAGTACGAAACTTTATAGGAATTTTATGGAATTTTGGAATAACCACAATGTAAGGATAGTTATAATTATGATTTTTTAATTTTAGTAATTTATAATATTGAGCTATATGTCTATTTTTAATAATAGTATCAATATCTGTTTTAATGAAATTTGAACTAGAATTTATTGCTTGATTTAATAATGTAGAGTAATAATGTTTCCATATGAAAGCATAGTTGTTAGGAGATTTATCGACATATGTTATGATAAATTTATTTTGTAAGTTTTTTATTTCATCATTTAATTGTTTAAAATTTAAATTGAAGGTATCGATATTCCTATAAAGTTCAATATTTAATTTATCTAAAACATTAAGTTTCCATTCAGTGAAGTATTCCAGAGGCTTATTGTAGTCTATCGAAATTTTATAAATAAAAAGATCTAAATCTAAATTAAACTGTTTAATGATTGATTTGATATTAGTACATGAAGGAACACGATATTTAGTACCATTAGCCATTAAATTTCTTAAAGAATCATTTTCAACGATATTAATATCTCCAGTAATAATGTGACCATAATCTTGATTTACGAAGTTACTATAACATGGATCATTACAATAACATGGATAATTAGTATTATTGGTTAAAAATTTAGAAAATTTATTGTAGTTAAATATCTTACGTCCAAGTGTAACATTATATTTGAAGGATTTATGTATAGAAAAATTTTTTATAGGGAAATTATTATTTTTATCATTAATAATGTTTTGTAGATTAATTTTATTAAGTACATTATTGGTAAAAGTAATTATGAGTTGAGTATTATTAGTTTTTTTATATGTATTTTTAGAAATTTTAACATTAAGAAAATTAATTCTATAGTACAATAAATCAAAGTAAATATCACTAAAATGTGAAGTTAAATCAACTGATAGAAATACTTTATAATATAAATTTAGATGTTTCTTTTTTATTGAAAAAATGTGTTTCCTAATATCCATCCATTGATACGAGTTATTATATTCAGATTCCAACTTAATTATTTGTTGTTTGATCTCATTTCTAGAAATATATAGATTATTAGTCTTATTTTTACCTCTAGTTGTACGTGTAGTTTTTTTAATAGCAGAACGATTTAATTTTGCATACGTACTACTATAATGTTCATAATTATTAGTATTAGTAAAAACAATGTTAGTACGATTGAATAATTTAGAATTTAGACCATAAGGGTATAAAGAATTACGAGATTTAATATAAATTGATTCATAAAGTAATCTATCATTTAGATTTTTATGCATACTTAAGATTTTGATGGTTATATTTTGAAAGTCATGGTGCCTGAAATGTATATGTTCAACATTAATAGAGTTGTTTTTTAAAATATCCTGTCTATGTTGATTGATTCTCCTATGCAAAGGATTACATGTTTGACCTATATATTCTAACTTACAGATGTTGCAATTAATTGAGTATATTACATTGTATGCCTTACAAAATAGCACATTGTATTTAGAACTGGAATCATTATCAATTTGTTGTGTATCTGCATGAGGGCAAGTTAAGCATTTGGGAGATAAGCACTTTTTAAATTTAAGTTTAATCGAGGGACAATATGACAGGTAACTGTTTGACGATCCAAAGAAATCCCTATCTATTTCTTTGTACCGAGCATTAGACATCTTACATTTTGAAGAGCCTAAATTGCCAGTCGCTAAATTTGTTTTGTAACTATTCATCATAAGAAAGATTATTTATATCCAATAGGACAAAATATATTACATAAAAATTAGTATAAGAACAATTTATAATACTATATAATTTTTAAGCTAAAAAAATTGACATAATATATATATCAGTTGAAATCTTGGCTATTTGATTAAAAATGATAATTGACAAAATATATCTTGAATAAAAATAATACATATATCATTTAATTCCCTAAATAATTTATATCTCTAATAAAGATAAAATAAAGGTAATTAAATTAAAAAATAATTTCCAATAATAATAAAGTGAAAGTACTTGATTACATAAATAATAATTATATATACAATAATTACAAGAAAAGAAAAAATCCCAAACTTAAATCCAAAAGTAGTCTCATAGTAAATAAATTATGCAGTACACATAAACATAATATCCTATAAATAAAGCCCCCATGTTTAATTACATTTCAACTAAATTCCAATATGGTAAAATCCGAAGTTATAACAATGGTAGATATTTCCAAAAAGTATTAAAGAAGCAGCAAGAATAACAAATTGAAGAAATACATCATTTCATGCGCTGTGCATCATCAAAGTAATGTATTTTAAAATTTTTAAAAATAGGTTAATTTATGCCAAAATGGGCCTAAAGTGAAATAATCCACTAAAAGCTGCAAGAATCCATGTTATCTTATGATAACATAAATGACATAAAAGACTAAAAGACTAAACTATCCTTTAATGATTGTGCTTATGCATCTTATCATTATGGAAGTTGAATATATAAATACTTTTATAAACACATCCAAAGTTATTCAGACAATACCAATAAAAGAACCAATGAAACCAGTATTTTTACATTCATATTATTAAAAACAGTTGAAGTTTGAAGAGAAATAGAAGGCAGATTACCAAATTACTAAGAAATATGTGGATAAATGGACATTATATAACCAGAGTAATTCATATATTACCATACAATAAACCAATGAAACCAATATTTTTACAATCATCTTATTGAAAACAGTTGAAGTTTGAAGTGAAATAGAAGGCAGATTACTAAAATAATGAAAAATAAATGGATAAAAAGGCAGTAGAAGGCTTTTTCATTAAACTACGTCATCAGGGGTGTATAGTTTAACAAAAAAGCAAAAACATCCAACCAGTTTCTGTTATGAGTCGTGCTGAAAGCTAAGAATTCGACTCACAATACACCCGACTGGCTGGAAGCTATTCAGATGACAAATTAGTAGAAAGATACAGATAGAAGAAAATAAAATCAATATGACAAAATAACAATAATAAATTATTCCATAAAAAAAAGATATATATACTAAGATATTTACCATTACCTATATCCTAGCAAGATTTGTAGTGCAATCATATACAAACTACATGTGACTTACTAACAGTCATATGTCATAGTATAAATCACATAGATAATAAAATAAAGTTGTAACAATAATTATAAAAATTATGATGACAAGGTAACCTCAGTTTGTAGTGTTTGGTGCTTTGGACATATCCTAGTAATTTTAAGAGACCATTCCAGTGTATGATACCAGGATTACTCTGGAATTGACTGAAGATGTTTACAGCATAGGATATGTCAGGACGAGTCCTGCTTGTAAGAAAAGATAAGCATCCCAAAACACTTCTGTATGGATATTTTGACATCTCCTGGGTTTCTGTGTCTGTTTGAGGGCACTGTGCTTTGGAGTACACTACTCCTTTACTTATGGGAAGTGAAGTGATGGGAAAGTTAAATTCCTTAAACCGTGCACAGATATCATCAATATATTGCATTTGATGAATTAACACTACACCTTCCCTATCCTCCTCAAACTCAACCCCAAGAAGTTTACGTGTTTTCCCCAGAATTTTGATGTCAAAATGTTCAGCTAGTAATTTTAAAATTTCATTTATGTGTTTCTGATGGTTACTTAAAACAACGAAGTCATCAACGTATAATAATAAAACAACGTAGTTAGAGAATGTGTAAACGCAATTACACCAATCCAATTTGTTAAAACCAAGAGAAATTAAAATTTTATGTAATTTATAAAACCACACCCGGCCACTCTGATGGAGGCCATACAATGCCCTCTGGAGTTTACAGACCAAATGCTCTTTCCCTTTTATTTCAAAACCTGGAGGCTGTTTCATGTAAATGTTATCTGAAAGAGGGGCGTACAGATAGGCTCCTTTCACATTGCATTGCAGCGTGTGAATCCATCCGAGACATGAGACTAGGGCGGCAAAGAAAAAGCGGATTAGACTAAAATTTACAACTGGTGAAAATGTCTCGTCATAAGTTTCACCTCTGACCTGTTTGTAGCCTTGGGCTACTAGTCTCGCTTTGTATCTTGCAACATGCCCTTTATCGTCTCGTTTGATGGTGAAGACCCATCTGCAGCCTAGAGGTTCAGTATTGGGTGGTAATGATGTTAATTCCCATACATGTCTTTTATTTATTACATTCATTTCCTCCTGCATTGCCTGTCTCCAGAGTTCCCACTGAGGGGATTTTAAGGCTTGCTTATATGTGTTTGGTATGGAGTCTTCTAGTCATATATTGTTTTTACGTGTTTCTGATAAAGATGTGTGTGGAGGTGTGTAACTAGGACTTGAACTAGCACTGGAAGTAGATTTTACAATACCCTGGTATTTATTTTCCCCTTTGAAACTAAACATGGTTGGATCAAATTTGATACCATTAGACTGACAGTATTCCCGCACTTCTCTGAGTGATCTTAAACGTTGCGTTTCACCCATCTCATAATAGTAGATGTCGGTTCTCGACTTATCAGGCCTAGTTATGGCCTTATGGAACCATACAGCATCCCTCAGTGTTCTCGAGAATTCCTCGCCCTCCTCGTCACTTTCATCTTCAGATGAGTGAACGGAGGCGGGTTCAACTGTTTTTGAGGTGCCTGGCTTAGGTGAAGGAGATGCTGATCTTGCTAAAGGAAATCTGTCAGGTTGAAAATCGGTCAAAGGGTCAATTTCTGGTTGTTCTGAACTCAAAATGTATGTGGGTCCCAGGTCGCTTCCGTTCTGCTGCTCTGAAGTTGTAAAAGGGTTTGTGCCTATTGAATAACTTGGGCCTTGCTCACTATGTCTATGAACATTTCTCGGTACAGATTCATCCCCAAATCTAACATTTATGGTTTCTATTATTTTATTTGTATCGGGGATCCATACCCTGTAGCCTTTGGTTGACATCGCGTGACCCACTAAAACCCCCTTTTTGGCTTTAGGATCTCAAACTTTGAGTTTCTTAATTGTTTGGGCACCCCTACGTATGCCACAGTACCAAAAGGGCGTAAATGTCTTATTGAGGGTTTGTTGCCACAGTAATACTCGAAGGGCGTCTTTTTTTGTGTTTTATGACATATCCTGTTTAGTGTGTACGCGATGTATAGAACTGCTTCTGGCCAGAATTTTAGACTGAGTTTGCTTTCATTAAGTATTGAGCGGGCCCCGTCCATTATAGTCTGATTTAAACGTTCCGAGACCCCATTCTGTTCTGGAGAATACACGTTGGTAAACTCATGGTGTATCCCGTTCTCTTCAAAGTATCTTGTAAATGCTTCATTGTCAAACTCCCGCCCATTGTCACTCCGAACCTGTTTTACCTTAGTGCCTAAAAATCTTTCAGCTCTTTTTACATGATTAGTGAATACCTTGAATACTTGTGATTTATTACATAAGGGATAGACTGATACTTTTCGTGAGAAGTCGTCAGTTATAGTTAAAAAGTACTTCTCGCCGTTTCTACCTGTTATTTGTGTCGGTCCCCACAAGTCAGTATGAAGTAATTCAAGGGGTCGTTTTGATCTTATTTGATTTATAGGACGGAAGGAAGTTCGCCTGTGTTTGTTAATTTTACATGTCTCACATTCAAAATCTTTACTTTTAATAGGTGGTAAGCCCCTTACACCATTACATTTTACAGTATGTTCAATTAAAGTGGAGCTAATGTGTCCAAAACGTCTATGCCATAACTTAAAGTCGTCCTTCTGGACAGTAGAGGCTTGAAAACACACCTTTTTAGGACTTTGACTATTTTGGGTTTTATTTTTATTTTTAGGGTTAGGATCCGGGTACAGGCAGTAAATGCCATCTTTAAGAAAAGCTCGAAATAGGGTACCACTGTCACGATATGCTTTAACCCTACCCTCACCTCCTCTGAACTTGGCACCAGTTTTATCAAGCCTAGGGCCAGATATCAAATTGTGCCTTAAACTTGGGCAATACATAACATCGCCGAAGCGAACCATCTCCCCATTTATTTTTAAGTCCACTAGTCCGGTTCCTTCAATAGGAAAAGTCGCTCCGTCAACGGCAACAGCCAACTCCTCATTATGCAAAGGCTTAAATTTTACATATAGATTTTTATCTTTGCAAAAGTGGTGCGAGGCACCTGTGTCAAAGACCCAGGCGTCTCCACCACACTTAATGTTTCTAAGATTAGATTGAATGAGGTAATTTACCTGGCTTGTTGGCTTACGTTGACGTTGGTTTCTGGTTCTGTTGCGAGGCACATCTCTGCTAGGTCTGGAATTACTGGGTTGGACTCGAACTGGACTGGACACCGATGATCCTCTGGACACTGAGGAGTTCTGGAATGAGGAGTCTGAGGAGTCTCTCGAAGTAGTATGGAGGCAGGATTCGGGACTGGAGGCTTGTTGAGGCAATTTGCACTGTCGAAGCACATGGCCGGCTTGTCCACACCTGTGGCATCTTCCCTTAAACTTAGGCTTATAGGCGGACCTCTTGGGTGTGCGAGCTCGGGAAAAATGGGACTGGACCAGGTTACCTCTGTCCTCTTCTCGTAATTTGATGCGGGACTCTTCAGCTACCAACTCGGTCAGGACATCTTTAAACTTGAACTGCTGTTCGGGCCATCGCAAAATTCCCTGGACGAGATTATTAAATTTCTTTGGGAGCCATCGGAGCAATTGGAATGTCAGATAAATTTCCTTTATCGGCTCATTCATGGCAGCCAGTTGATCAGCTAGTCTCTGTAGGCGTGCGGCAAACATGTCGACCGGTTCATCAGGCTGTATTCTGCAGGATAAGATCTCGCCGAAGAGCTGCATATGGCGTGCACGGTTGTCAGGTTGAAAGTGGGTCTTCAGCTTTGTCCATGCTTCATGAGGGTCGTCGATGTTTTCTATGATTCTCCGGAACTCATTTTCGACATTCAAGTATACTATGGACAGTGCTGACCTGAGCCGTGCCTGATATTCTTTTGTGGCTACTGCATCACTGGTATTCGGAGCCTCTTCAGTACCATTCACGATGCCCCAAGCATTTTTGTCGAGCAGCAGGTATTTTACGTCCGCTGTCCAGGTTGCATAGTTGTGAGAATTTAGTTTGTTTATGCTAACCTGTACATTGGTCATTGCCATGCTCTAAACTAGACTTTATTAAAATTAAACAGAAAGGAAAAGAATTTTTTTTTTTTTCAAAAAAAAAAACGTACTCTAAAACAGTCAGATAGTACGACAACAACAAAAAAAAATTATACCAAAAAAAACCTTTCTATTTCAAGCCAGAGAAATTAGATGTGTATCAAAAAAACTATTGCGCCCCCCCCCCCCCACTAGAAATCACTTGGAGGTCTAATGGCCGCATTCTACCACTAGTTTATGATGTTGCCAACGAAGGTTATGGCCACCATAACAGGTTAAAAAGAGTAGTAGCTTTGGCCCATAACCCGTGATCGGTTCTGAAGCCAGAACCGTTCTAAAATTATATAAAACTAAAGCAGAGATAGAAAAATTAAAATTGGTGACCTGAAATAAATATTGGCAATCTGTGGTAGTGTCATAAAGTCAGTAAAGAAGCATTTAATTAAAAGATAATCTAACGTTTATTTTCAAGAAAAACATATTCAAAATAAAAATATATGTATATATAAAATAATAAGCAATCATAAGCTATATCCGGTAAAATCAACCAAAAAAGTAATTTCTGAAATTATATTATCTATAAAATTAAAGTCATACTTTAACACAATAAAAATAATTAATTAAACAGCATGACGTAAGGTAAAGAAAAAAAAATGACCTGTACAGGCTGCAAAATAAACTACTCACTGTAGCATAACTGGAGGAAAACAGATTTCTCAAAACAGATGATGACGGAAAAGTAATGTCCGGGAAAAGTTCAAAAGAAATAAAAGCCTTGGATGTTGAAACAATTCATGACAACAAAATGTTCAGCAAAATATTTTCACTATCTATTAACTAGATTCATCTTTAAAATAACATCATCTTTCAGAACTAAAACAACCTGCAAACGTAAACTTCCATAATTGAAATTTAAAATAATGTACGGCCTTTACTAGACAGGGGCGTAAATCCCGGGGGGGGTTTGGGGGGGTGCAGCGCCCCCCCAGAAGAAGTCAGTCAGAAAATTACCAGATCGCTCGGAAAAAGTATCTTTAGTCGGAAAAAAAAAATAGTATTAACCTATAAAAGCTTATAAACTGGAAAAACAGAAATATCATTCGGAAAATTTACCATTTAATCGGAAAAGGCATACCGTTTAATCAGAAAGTCGGAAAAAATAGTATTATGTATTACCCTATAAAAACTTATAAATAAGAAAAATGGAAAAATCAGTCGGAAAAACTCTTGTTCGATTGGAAAAAATAGCATTAACTTATAAAAACTTATAAATTGGAAAAACTAAAATATCATTCGGAAAATTTTTCGTTTCCATCGGAAAAAAGCATGTTTAGTCGGAAAAAACAGTATTACGTATTAACCTATAAAAATTTATAAATTGGAAAAACGGAAAAGTCAATAGGAAAAACTGGTGTTAACCTATAAAAACTTCTAAATTGGAAAAACGAAAATATCATTCGGAAAATGTCCCGTTCCATCGGAAAAGGCATGTTTAGTCGGAAAAAACAGTATTACGTATTAACCTCTAAAAGCTTATAAATTGGAAAAGCGGAAAAATCAGTCGGAAAATTTCTTGTCCTATCAGAAAAAAATGGTATCAACCTATAGAAACTTATAAATTGAAAAAACAAAAATATCATTCGGAAATTTTTCCGTTCCATCAGAAAAGGCATGTTTAGTCGGAAAAAATATTACGTATTAACCCATAAAAAATTATAAATTGGAAAAACGGATAAGTCAGACGGAAAAATTCTTGTAAAAAAAGTATTAATCCATAAATATTTATGAATTGGAGAAGTATTTTTGTAGTTTTTAATTAAATAAGAAAAACAAGTTAGATCGAAGAAAACCTATAAAATTTTCTTCTTAGTCGGATTTATTTCCCCTTGTAGTTTATAATAAGAAAAAACAATTTATAACGAAGAAAACATAAACTTATTCTTAATCGGAACTAATTAATTTAACTAATTGGTAATTTATTAATTAGTTTAATTTACTAATTAATATAACTTACCAATATATAGGTTTTTTTTTTTTTTTTTTTTTTTTGATAAAACTATTCAGAAAATTTTTGATTTGTCAAATATTGTGTACTCGGAAACCTCGATATGACGAAAAAGAAATATTTATGTACATATGTTAATGTTATTTGTAACTGTGGTATTTTGAGTAAAACCTTAATATTCCAATTTTTTTTTTTTTTTTTTTTCTGTGCCTTTTGACTTCGAAATATCGAAATCTACCTGTATTTATTTACTATAGGAAAGTTTTTAGTTTAGTCTCGAAATTTTAAGCTACACTGATTGAAGTGAAGAAACTCCTATTTTTTTTATCTAAACTTTAAATTTAGTTAGAAATATGTATCACAGAATTTAAATGGTATCCGATGAAAATTCAAAACTGAAATACAAATATTTAATATTTTTCCATTTCGAAATCTGGATGTTTTCCACTCTATACAAATTTTACCTTTAATTGAAAATAATTATGGCTTTATTTTTTCCTACTAACTAATATTGTGTTTTCTTTTTATTTTAATAAACAAATATATAATTAAAAAATGTGAAACTGTTTTTATTTACCTTTTTACGTAATTTTGAATTGATTTAAAAAAATGCTTAAGAAATATATATGATATAGGATGAAAATTGAAAATACCCAAATACTTTGAATTTTTATCTCGAAATAATATGAATATTTTACAATATACGAGTATATTTCTCCCAGAAATAATACGTTCGTTTTTTTATCTTGAATCAATTGTATTCATTTTTTTTAAATATTTTTATTAATACTATTGCATTTTGTTTAGTCCGAAAAATAAGGGTAACATCAAGTTATTACGCTGTTTTAAAGTTTGTCGTTAGAAAGAATTAAAACTTATATTAAGAAATCCCGTATTTTTGACACATTTTTGTCTCTAAAATATTCCTTAAGCAAACAAATAAATAAATAAAAAAAACAACTGGGCGCTGAACTTCCTGTTCTATGTGTCAATTACAAAACAAGCAGCATCTGCATTAACTCTTTGTTTAAACCGTTAGTATCCAAGCTCATAGTACGAAATCATTCAATTACAAAATGTTGATGCGAGAATATTTTGGTATTTGGTTAATAATTCAATATTTTTGCATCTGTTATATCCTCACCTAAATGTAAGAGACAAAAAGTACAATCGGCGTTACGTAATTCCATTTTCGATAATGATTACAGGAACACACATAATAAACAAAAACATGCTGATAAAATTTCAGCCCATATACATAAATATACCGTTTTGCATTGCTAGAGTTCCAAAAAAACCTTTTGAAGTAAGTAAGCTACTTTATTACAGAATATTTTAGATATATAAAATGTGTAAATAACTATTGTTTTCATATTTAATAATAGATTTATTTATTTATTGAGGAGAGAGATAAATTATTGAATAACTTGTAAAAATGTACTGCTATTCGATATATATTAAGTTTTTTTTAACAGTTAGTATCGCAATTCCCGAACTATTTGCTAAGTTTGTTTCAAACTGGAGATGACAAGCTAGTTATTATTTAAATTTCATGAAGTTATTATTATTTTTAACTAAATTTTTTCTTTCAATATATTTGCTTTCTTTTTTGCCAACCATTTTACAATTCGCAAGTCAATGTATTTAGTATTGTGCATGAAGTTAAAACTGTACTATGGATCTTTTTATATTTTATCAATATTATTTCATTAATACTAAGAAAGTTAATTTATTTTTTGAAGTTCAAATGTCAATATATGTAAAATATTCTATATTTTTAAAACTTTGTTATAGTACCAGATATAATAATTTTGTCTCACTGCATAACAATAATTTAATTATTATTTTATACATAGATTTTTTTTTTTTTTTTTTTTTTTTTTTTTGTGTGTGTGTGTGTATAGATAAGAAACAAAATTTAATCATTTGAAACTTGAAAATAATTTCGGTCTTGGGAGAAGATAAAATGGCGCAACTTTTGATTGTTTAAAGCTAATTGATGATTAAATCGATCTTTAAACCTCTTTTGCAATTTAAAATTTTTTACTGATATTTTTTTTAAGCCTGTTGTGCTTGTGTGTGTGTGTAGGGGAAGGGGGGTTGTAGAGATACAAGAATTTTACTTTTGACTTATGCATTTCGTTTTTTTTGTTTTGTATTTTGTGCATGTTTTCATACGGCGACAGCAAAACTGTTGGCTCTGTTTAATTGCCTTATTTATTTATTATTATTATTATTTTAAGAATAATTTGAGTATAATTTGAAAACACAACGATTTCGCACCTGAAAACTTACATACTTTGCTTTAATAATTTGTTATTTATCTATACAATGCATCTAATATATTTATATGATATATCTAGTATATATTTTATCTAATGGCTGGGCAATGGCGGGCGGGTCAGCTAGTATATATATATATATATATATATATATATATATAATTGTTTGTCCTGACTGACTGATAATCAACGTTCGGCCCAAAATATTGAATGTAGAACCATGAAAATTGGAGAGAAAATACTTCTTATGATGTACGTGTCCACTAAGATGGAATTTTTGAAATTACCCCTTAAGAGGGACAAGCAGGGGGACGGGGTCAAAAATTTTGGGACAACTTACCATATCTCAGGAAACATTTAAAGTAGGAGCGTGAAATTCCAGAAAATAAATCTACTAAAAATATTATTAAACACATAATCCAACGATTTTCGAAATCCCCCCCCTCAAGGGGTTAAAAGGGGGGGGGGGTCGAAAAATTTAGGACATTTGGCACATCTCAGCAGTCTTTTTTAATAATAGCATGAAACGGCAGAAATAAAATTATTAAAAACTAATTAAATAAGTGTTTCAGCAATATGTATAAATTTCCACTCCCGAGGGGATTAAAGTGGGGGTGGAAAATTCCATACTTTTTGGACCATGTGGCGTATCATAAGAGAGCCTCTCACTTTTTTACTCAATCACTCTTTCATATTATAAACCTTTCTCACCTCCCCCTGACCCCCAACCAATTTCCCTACCATGGACAATTTTCGATCTTTTTTTAAACTGTAGAGTTTTATCATTTAAGATCGGATTTTTTTACAGGGCCCTCCGATAAATATTATTTATGATATATGAAAAATTCACAGTTAGAGGAAAAGTACTTTGGGAGGGGAAATATTTCCTATATTTGGCCTACATCTCTCTTGTGATATATCGTTGGATACCCACTTAGTCCTCACAATTCACCGCTTTTCTAAATTTATCTGACACCTTTCTTGTGATATATCGTTGGAAAGCCCTGCGACTGCTTATTCATATTATGCACTATCCATATCCCTCCCGGGTGGTACTATTATTCCATCAGGAGATCGTCTACTAATGGGGAAAATATATTGTTATATAAGACTAATAATAGCATAATATAAGATTATTTGACTATCTCGATACACTAAGTCATAAATATCTTGAGAATTTTAATATATATATTAATGTATATATATCTATGAATATATATATATATATATATATATATATATATATATATATATTAGTCCTCATGTTGGCCATAGTACTCGGAAATTTTCCTTCTTGAAAGTCTGAAATTTATGAGCCTACACCCCCCTACGCGACTAGAGTGGTTTACGCCCCTGTTACTAGACCAAAACATCGTCAGACCACCGGCAGTCAAAACAAACTGACTGCTTTAAACACCCCTCGCGATTCCAGACATCGCCAGAAAGCAACGCCCCCTTTGCGTCTGCCGAAGTTGAGCGAAAGCGGTCCTGCCTTGCGATATGGAGATACGGCTATTCGTAAGTTGCGATTTGCGAAGATTGCAAATCGCGATCAGACGGAAGAAAACGATCATGAACACACATGTAAGTGTTCAAATCGAAAGTAAACAAATAAGTAACCGATTTAAAAATGGAATATGCCATGGAATAAGGAAAAACAAAATAAAGGGATTGGAAATAAGATAAAGATAAGATAAGATTGGAATAAAATAAACCCCAGTAAGTCATGCTACATTATTCTATTACAATATGTATATATGCTTGTATAGTGTTAAGGGAATGAGTACGGCTGACAGACAGCCCTGGAGACATGTTGGTAACAGTGTCGCGAGTTCAATGGTTTTTTCCCCATCTCAAAAATGCCCAAAGAAGTTTTCATTTAAAAAGTTTGAAAAATTCCCCTCACCCCATTCCTATGGGTCCACCCTCTCACCTCCAAATTCATGAAGCTTCCACTTCAATTTTTTTATAAATAATATTTACCGGATGGCTTGATTAAAAAAAAAGAAAAAAAAAAAAACCTAAAATGATATGTATTGTAGAAATTGCATGGTATTTTTAAACTGAGTTTGTCCCATCTCAAACCCCCCCCCCCCTCTTTGAAAATTTTTTAAATAAATAATATTTATTAGAGTGTTCCACGTATGTGACAGGTTGGTAGGGCTAAAACACGAGAAACTTTGAAAATTAGGGCTTAATGTCATATTCTCATGCTTCTTTCTATACCTTGTTTTTCGATAAACCTTCAACAATGGAATATGCCATGGAATACAAAGCTTACTCGATAAACATTTATTGATAAACATTCTCATATCTTTTCTGAGACGAGAACAAGAAATCTTCGTGGAGATACCTCATTGAAAAAAGTATTCATCGGTGAACCACAGGTCGCTTGAGGTGCTGCAGTTATCAAGGTATAAATTCATCGCAAAACTACTAGTAGCTCGAGATGTTGCAGTTATAGAAATACAAATTCATTGCGAAGCCACTTGTTAGCTCGAGATGGAGTTATCTTAGAGGAAATTATCGAGATAAGATTTGCTGAAATACGAGACATAACAGAAAGCTCTTTTAACCATTCTTTCATATTATGAATCTTTCTCTTCTTGTAGTTGAATTTTAAGAGGGGGGGGGGGAGGAGTGGCAGAGGGGGAGTTGAGGGTGGAGCAATGACATGGTGAATTTTTTAAATCATAGTTTTTACCAGAGTAAATGTCATTTTAAATGTGTTTTTTGATGGAGCATTCCAGTCATGGTTGGAAAAAAATAATGATTAAAAAATATATATCAGATTTTTTTTTTTTTTTAATTTAAATCAGATTTATTTGATTGTTTTAGGATTCTATTTTTAATTATTGTGTTTTTATATTTTTACAATACATGGAGCAATTTTTTATAATAAACAACTAAAAAATAATAAATAATATTTATAATTTATAAAAATAAAAAAGAAAGCACTGATTTATAGCAGGGTATACAGTGTATGTGCCGGGAGTTCTAACATTCAGAAAGACTTCAAAATTCTTATAAAGGCCTAATAATAAAAGAATTTTGTTTAAATAAAGGAATTGAAGAAATCTCAATAAACATGTATGTCTTTGGCATCCAAGCTTATAAATAAGTCCCTGATTGTTAATATTTAAAACTGTATCAGAAGTTCCACGTTTCAGAATTGGTATGCATATTATAGTTTGCGAACAGGGTTGGAAAAAAAATCATGATTTAAAAAAAAAAAAAATCAAAAGAATCGGATTTTTTTTTTATTTAAATCAGATTTTTTTTTTAGTTTTTTAGAATTCTATTTTCAATTATTGTGTTTTTATGTTTTTACAACACATGAAGTAGTTTTTAATAATAAATAACTGAAAAAGAATAAATAACATTTATAATTTATAAAAATAATATGAGATAATTATATAGTTAAGAAAATACTATATTTTAGTTACTGATTGGTACTAAAAATTAAACATCTAGGTTATCTAAAGCTATTCTATTATTTTGTAAGTGAATTGTGCACACTAAATAAGAAATAAACTTAAATATGTTGTAAATGAATAGAAAAAGGTAAAAAAAAAAAAAAAAAAATTCATTTAATGCAAACGAATTATTAAAGGGTAAAAATCACAATTAATTCAGTATTTTTTAAGCAAAAACAAATAAATCAGGGATTTAATTGTTTGAACAAAAACACTAATTTAGAAGCTTTGTCTGCTCCAAATTTATTACGAAGGCTTCAATGAACTAGTCCAGAAGAAGAAAATTGTCTTTCTACTCCAGCAGATGAAGCCATGGCTGTTGTTATTTGGTAGATAAATTCAATTTTGCTGATTCACTCTTTACCTCCCATTACTTAAAAGGACTTCCAACAATTATAATCTGTCATAATATTTGAAACTGTTTTCTCAAGCAATGGTAATCTTTGGAATGGGTCGTTTTTTGCTTGAAAATGTGCTACAGTGGTGAGAAGATTTGAACAATTTTCTTTAATGAATGCCAGACCTTATTAAATATTATTTATTAAATATAAAAATTTTAAAGTAGGGTCTGCATGATTTCCAGGTATATTCTGGAAGGAAAAAGTGAACGCACGAGTGAGGAGTAAATTTCAAACTTTTTTTGGACCCTGTCATGTTATATATCATCAGAAAGTTTCCAGACTACTTTTTTATGTTATGAACTTTTCTCCTCCTGGAATTGAAATTTTAGAGAGGTGGGAAAGGAGCGGAAAGGTGGTGAATTTTTCAAATCGTAGCTATTTTGACAATAAATATTATTTTAGATGTGGTTTTAAGATGGAGCACTCCGATACTTTCCATAGAGGCATTCTTCGAACATCTTTGATATTTTTGCATTTTTGTCATTTTAGATAGGATTTTTTTAGAGACTTATGATATATACTTTATAATATATGAAAAATTCATAGAGAGTTCATAAAGAGGGAGGGCAGGGTGCATTGAGATTCTAAGGGGGCCACTTTTCTATCTTTTGCTGACGTTTCTTTTGTGATAATCATTGGAAAACTCTGTGACTCCTCTTTTATTTCATATATCTCCCGCACGCCTTCCTCCATTTCGCCCCTGTGAGGGGGGGGGGGTCCTTTTCTAAATTTAACTGACACCTACCATGTGATATATTGTTGGAAAGCTTAATGATCATGTATTCATATTATGCACTTTCATTGCTCCTCCACCACATTGCCCTCCGCAGGGTTCGTTTAATATAGTCCAGTAGAAAGTCTTCTAATTACGGGGAAATTGTAAAACTTATCTCAAATAATGTATAAAAATCAATAAAAGATTTTGATCACATTTACTATTTTTTAGTTCATGTTCTTGCCACTAGGTGTGTTTTTGATTATTTTTTTTTTTTGGCTATTTTGCTACTAATTTCTGAAAAATTCTAATTTTTGATATTTAAACTCCTTTTACCTTTCTATACCTACTTGTGACTTTTCAACTTTTTGTAACTAGGGAACGTCATTGCATGACTTTTCTACTATTGTTGTTCCATTATAGCCTCCTTTTGGTTTGTTGTTTTTTTTTTCTTAATACATCTGTTTTCAGTTACCATGTATTTACTAAACTGTACTTTTTAAACATGTAATTACAGAGATTTTAATAATCAATTGCAAAACATCTAGATTGCAGATTCACAAAACTAATTGACGACTTTTAAGATTATGATTTTTATTGATTGGTAATTTTTTAAAAATCATCCATCACTAATATAAGCCTATAGATTCTGATATATTAATTGATTTTTTTAATAAAACATAACAGTTAACTGAGAAATACAAATAATAGCAGCACATGAAATAAATGTTACTATCTGAAATATTTTCACCAATCAAAAATTTTAAAGTTTGCACGTAACTTACTCCAATTGTAAGTTATGACAAATAAAAACATGTTATTTATATTAATAATGAATTATTCTTATTGAATAAATGCTGAAATATATATTTGTACAATGGATGTTAACTGCATAGTTGCCAACGATTACAATTTGGCCGTACAATGTACGTATATTGCTCTAAGTATAGGGTTGTATGGATGAACAGTATAATTGCATGGTTTTGCCTGCAGAAAAAAACAACCACAGAGAAATACAAAATTCGTGAAAGGATTGCCGAAAAAGTGCGCATTTCATCAAAGTTTCATGGAAAAACACCGATTTTATCAAAGTTTCTTGAAAAAAAATAAATTTGTCAAAAGATCGTTGAAAAACAAGAATTTTGTGAACAAACCGTTGAAAAAATGCTAATTTTGCCAAAAAATCGCAGAAAAAAAGGCTGATTTTGTCTGAACACTGCAGGAAAACGTCAATTTCTTCTAACGTTCGTGGATAAAATGGCAATCTTGTCAAAAAATTGTGTATATAATGCCGATTTCATCAAAAAATCACAGGAAAAAACTCCATTTTCATGAAAAGATCGCTAGACAAATGCCGATTTCATCAAAAGATTGCAGGAAAAAACATCAATTTTATCAAAAGATCTCGGGAAACGCCCATTTCGTCAAAAGATTCTGGATAAAATGCCGAAAAAGATCACAGATAAAACACAAATTTTGTGAAAGTGTTACGTAAAAAAGTGGATTTTCTCAAAGGATTGTAGAAAGCAGTGAATTTTCTCAAAGGATTGCAGAAAAAAAAACAGATTTTGTCAGAAGATCGGGGGGGGGGGGAGAACACCAATTATTTCTTTAAAAGATCCCCCCCCACACCTCGTCCCACAAATTTCAAGAAAGGATCGCCAAAAAAAATGTGCATTTCGTCATAGGATTGTGCAAAAATGTGCATTTTGTCAAAGATATTTAAAAAAAAAAATTACACATTTAATATCGATAGAGTTACACTAGAAAATTTGCTGTGAATTTAATATCCCCCTATCTATTACAGATCATGCAGTGCTGTGGTCGGAAAAAAGTATTTTTGGGAACTCTAATTTTTATAGATCATGATGCTACCAGATTTTTGCTAATCCAAAAGCCGATTTGAAACTTTTAATCAAAAGCCAACTTTTTTTAAAAATTAACAGTTATAATTATTGTATTGAAGTTTTTATAGTAATGTAATTTGCTTTCATTCAGTAAGAATAGGGCAACTGACGTCAGTTCAAAACCTCTACCTCCTAAATACTAGGCATCAATGCTAATTTTTTTTAGCGTTTGTACAGTCTCTTCAGTTTTGGTACCTAAAGTTTTTTCGCTTTATTTTTCTGAGATTAAAGAAGTCTAAGAAATCTTTTATAAAAAGATCAAAATGTAGGGTTTTTTTCAAAATTTTTTCGCTTTATTTTTCTGAGATTAAAGAAGTTTAAGAAATCTTTTATAAAATACTGGAATTTTATAAAAAGATCAAAATTTAGGGAACTGTGCACACCTTTAAAAAATCAGTCTTTGGTAGACATCATTTTAGTGGCAGCGCGACCACTTCAAAGCATCTGATTGATCAAAGTATCTCCTTTCTTGATAAATTGAAACAAATCTCCTTAAAACTAGCAAAAATGAATGTTTCGCTTGAAGAAAAAATGAATTACGCTCGCATGCGATTTTTTTTTTTTTTCTCTTTTTTTACAATGACAAACCAAATATTTCTGGGAACAGCGTTCCCACACGTTCCCGCCCAATTACAGTACTGAGATCATGCAGGACAGCTTTTCGAAAACTTGTTCCCAAAGTATTAAATTTCAAAAACATTTTCTTGTGCAATCTCATGTTTATATTTTCACAAATATAAATAAATATAAATGTGGCATAAAAAATACTGTTATGAAATAATATTACTTTTTTTATTACATATGCATGTTATGCATTTTTAATAATGCAAGAATACAATACATCACAAAAATTGTAAGGATTTCAAAATTGACATATTGGCAGGTTTGTAACTGTTATCAGATTGAAAAATATTTTTATGTTTACACAGATTCTATACAAAAATTATAAATTTAAAATTTCTGTTTGTCATTGTTATTGGTGCAGAATATTATGATTTTGTACATTTTTTGCATATTTTTAACCCCTGGTCTGTTCATTTGGGTTTCTTTATTTTTCTAAAGGGTTTTAAAATAGTTCTAAAAAATATTACTCATTAAAATTTTTATTTTAAAAGGGAAATAGTTCACCTTACTACAGCTAATCTTTGAGCTACAGATATGTATATATATTTATATATATAAATAATTTTACTAATATAACCATAGTAACTCAGATATTACCATAACAACAAGCCAATGAATCCAGTATTTTTACAGTCATCCTATTAAAATAATTGAAGTGTGAAGTGATAGAGTAGGCAGATTAATGTTTGAAGACATTTTATACATACAAAGATACAATAAGAATAAATATCATAAATAGAGTAATTTTGGGGGGAAAAGCGGTGCACTTTCGAGAATGCATCAAAAATTTAAAAAAATTATGCTGTTCTCTTTTTTTTTTTTTCCACACATTTTGGGGCGATTATTTTATTTTTATAAAAGGAATCCAGTTTCAAACTTTTAGTACAATATAGTAAATTTTGTCCTTTTTTCGATAAAATTTAATCTATATTCATACAGCGTTTTTATTACACCAAGATCTAAATATTTTTAAAACTTCATTATAGTACAAACACACCTCATTTGCTACGTTTGATGTGCAGTTTCAACTTGTTTGTATTGTATTTTTTATGTAAAGAAGCATATTGATTCCCATAGCTAGATACTTGTAAAATTAGAATACAAGATTATGTCATGTATACTGAAAGAAAGAATTAAACAATTAAAGTACATGCATAACAATTTATTTTAATGAATGTAGACCAACATTCCTGAGATTTAAATATGATTAAGTCTGAACATGATGACAATGTGTGAATTCAAAGAGAACTAGTTTTTGCCACTTTTTGCCGCAATAAAGCTTTTTACTACCATTTGATACACAAAAAGCAGTCCTTACTCATTTTGCAATCTTGTTTATTCTAAGTAACATCCCCCTACCCTTCCCCAATCTTTCAATCAAAGTATTTAATACAGTATACTTTATTGGTCATACTTGACTCTGAATTTCTGGAGTTTTGTTCTGTAGCACAATTTGTGCATGAACTTTATTTATTTTTAATAAATTAGCAAAATTCTGATTTTTTTTTTTTTTTTTTTTTTTTTTTTTCAGAATTGTTTGAAATTGGCATTTTTGAGCAAAGATTGTATTTATCTGGAATTGTACAAAGCTTCTATCTAGCAGATTGAAGAAGCCTATCAAAAACATGGACAGACCTCCCATCACTTATTCTGTATATTCAGTATGGAGAGGATAATGCCTTTTCTGAAAGTTTTTGCAAAAGGCATATCCCTTTTCACCATCTGTGTTTTAAAATTAATAGATATACAGAAAAAAAGTATGAGCCAAAAAAAAATCTGTAAGCATTTTTCATGCTTCACAAAAACATTTTGTCAGGTAATCATGAAAAACCTATAATTATTGTCAATTGACCATGGGTGGTGGAGGGTTAAAGATTTGAGAATTTTTAATCCAACAAGTGGAAATTTCAAACCTAGTTAATCTGTCAGGGTAGAATTTATGAATTTTACTTACAAGTTGCTAAAAAAGATTGAGTTTTATCAATCAGACATTTTTGGGGGGAGGAGGGGATGAGTATTATAAATTCATTTAAATAGCTACCTTTAAAAGATTATATATTCTGGAGAAGTCTGTTGAAATTTCCCATGTGTATAATATGTTTTACTAAAATAACATAATAATTATCTGATAAACATTCCTTTTTATTATTGACCTTTTTCGGTTATTGGAATATTATTGCACTATTATGTAAACTTTTTTGCATAATGTTATTAAATTAGATTTTTAAATTGCAGGAAATCTTCGAACATTCAGTGACATCTGGTAGTGGTTCTGGCCTTCCTTTGTTAATTCAGCGTACTTTAGCTCGTCAAATTACTTTAGTAGAATGCATTGGTATGTTATTATTATTTTTTTTTTTCAGTTTTAATAAAAGTGTTATTTTATTACAATATTTTAACTCATTGTTCCTTTCTTTTTTTCTAGGAAAGGGTCGTTATGGAGAAGTATGGCGTGGTGTGTGGCATGGTGAGAATGTTGCTGTAAAAATATTTTTCTCTCGTGATGAAGCTTCTTGGGCTAGAGAAACTGAAATCTATAGTACTATTATGTTACGTCATGAAAATATTTTAGGTTACATGGGTTCTGATGTGACTTCTGTAAATTCTTGTACCCAGCTTTGGCTTATAACCCATTACCATGAGCTTGGTTCGTTATATGATTATTTAAATAACCATAGTTTAACAGCACAACAAATGATGGATATTGTCCTGTCTGCTGCTTCAGGATTGGTTCATCTTCATACAGAAATTTTTGGAACAGATGGTAAACCTGCCATTGCCCATCGTGATATTAAGGTATATTTTATTTTTATGAATTTGAAATATTTTTTTTTTCAATTTTATAGTCGAAAGATAGTTAAATGGCAAAATAGTTATCAGGAATAAAAAAGTCTTCCTAAAAATGTGAAATTAGCAGTGTGTTTTATTTTCATTTGAATTGTCTTTAAAATATCTTTTCCCCTAATAAATATCTAATAAAATGTCATTTTCTTCTTTTATTAATTATTAAAAAGTTGTTAAATATTATAGAAAATAAAAGGATTTTTACTAAAAGAAAAATTTCAGAATTCTTACTGTATTTTAGAAAAAAATATACAGTAGACTCCCTCAAATCCGCACAGCTTGGGACCAGAGGTTGTGCGGATTTTAGAATTTTGCAGAGTTCTGGTCATTGCTTTGTTCACATTGTTTAAACAGTAATTTGAGTCATTTAATAGTGCAATCAGAACTATAATGAATACTTACAATATAATAAAATATTAAAACAAGTAATAAACTAAAATAATAAAAATTTAGATAATTTTTAAGATGATTAAAGTATTAATAGCAAAGGTCAAGTTAATTATCAATAGTGTATGATTAAATATTCATTATAAAGATTAAATATATTTTTCCAAAATTATTCAACAAAACTTGCCTCAAAAAATATACATTAGTAATTCACATGAAAATCATAAAATAAGGATAATTTTTTTAATTGATTAATGCATAAATATATTTGGTAAGAAGATTGTGATTACCAGTGATATCAGCAATATCTTGAATTTTTTCCAAAAACATTTATTCTTCCTTCATGAAAAAAACATGAATAGAGTATTATTAACAAATTACAAATAAAAAAATATACAGAATTGATACAAAACTAAAAAATCAAATTTTGTCCCAATATCCGAACTGAAAGTTTCATTGTTTGCATCCATAAAATATGTGCAGATTTTAGAGAGTTGCGGATTTGAGGGAGTCTACTGTATTGTATTTTGTACATTCTTAACTTTCTCTCTTTCCCCCCCCCCCTCTTAGTGTTAGGAAATGATAGTTATTTTCATGTTTTAAGAAGGCAAAAGTTGAAAATGAAAGTATTTTATTATGCTTTTAACTTTAATATTATCACAGGGATGCTACACAACCTGGTAAACATGGAGTGCCTGGAAAAGTCAGGGAATAGAGAAATTAGCTAAATAAGTCAAGGAATTTCAATGTTTTCACCTAAAACCCGAAAAGTCAGGGAATTTGATAAACTTTCATTCTGATCTCTAAGAGAGTTTTGATCCTTGTGCAACCAGAAGTGGGAATCTTCCATGATTTGGCAAACTGCATACTTAAAAATAGAAGAAAAATCATCTACCCTTTTTAAAAAAAAAAACTTCCTCTTCCATCCTCCTCATTTTATATTTTTAATACTCATTATTACGGATTTTAACCTTTTCCAGCAGTTAATTTGATGTAGCAATAAGTAATTATCACAAGCCTTCATCTCCCCACTCTGATTCCCCTTCCCTTTTGACTCCTGTTGAAAATAAATTTTAACTAGACAATAATTTTAGGACATAGTTAACGAAATGAATATTTGTGAACTCAGTCTACAAATTTTTTGTAGCAAGTTTGTAGGAAATTTTATTTGAAAGCTTGCAATCATAAATTATTAAAGAGAGCAATTCAACCTCAAAGCAAGATTGTTATTGATTTGCAAGGAAAATTGGGATAAAGAGCTTTAGGTCAGAGATTATTTGCAACTCTATTCAAAAAATTTTACTGTTTTTTGAGTAATATAACATTTTTTTACCCTCAGAATGTCCATTATGTGCTACACTGCTAGACTAAAATTTCCTTGAAATACACCTGAGGGTCAGGGAATTTCATTCTCCCATATGAATAGCAACCCTGAATCATTATATTTTATACTATGAGTTTGAATAAGTATATATGAATAAGTGTTGTTCAGAAAAAAATAGATTTGATATTTCTTGGTGTACAGTAGGCAGGGTTGGGTTTCTTCCGGAAGAAACCTATTTCTTCCAGAACAGTGGAAGAAACTGGAAAAAAACGGAAGAAACTGGAAGAAATGGAAGAAACCACCAGAAAACAAAACAAATGCTCAAAGTTAAAGTTTATTAACTATGTAAAAGAATTAAAGTATAATTACATGAAATCTAAATTAAAAAATTTAATTATTAAAAATATTATTTTTGCAAAGATAAGTTATTTTTTTTAATAACAAACTTCAGGTTCAGCAAACATTTTCAGTTGATGGATTTTTACTACTGTAGAGGTTGGGATTCTTTATTATGAAATGGGTTTTTTTTATTTATTGCTCCATTCATAAAAAAAGAAAAATACTACCTACAAATTGTTTTTCATCTAAAAATATATTATTTTCGTATAAATGTGCATTATTTTAAACTGTGCAACACAGTAAATAAATAAGTTTAATTTTTTATGTTTTTCATCTAGCATGAGTATTTCAATGCTGATTTTAAAAGATTAGTGTTTTAAAAACATCTATGGGTATGTCAAAATGCTTATAAACTATCCTGAAGTGTAGGACTTGAAAAAAAAAAATCTTCATTTTTTGCTTTCATTCAATTTAAGTTAAGATATTGATTGCAGCATCCTACTGCTTTGCTATACTATATTAAGAAAAATAAAGATTTTAATGACTTTTTTTTAATACTGAGGATAGATCGAAACAGATTTTTAAAGCCAAAACTGAGTTTAGGTGACCTTCCTACTTTTTGGCCGAAAATGGTAACATCCAAAAATATTTCAAGTAATTAAATTGTAGCTTTTAAAGTAATTAATACATACATAAATATGCATAATTGAAATTAATTATATGTATAGTATTTATTAATTATGTAAAACTGTTAATAATCCAAAATCTTTATTTTCATATACAATAATATGTAATTAATTCATCCATGACACAGAAAGATTTTCTAATTATACGAATTTCATTTAATTAAAAAAATTTTAGTTTTAGGTATATACATTTTGATTTTTCTTCTATAATGATTTTTGTAAATTATCATTTGTTATTCTATTACTTTCTCAAAGAATATTTGAAATCTAATGCAGTTTAAACTAAAAATTTTCTATGAGATAATTGATAAATCATGACAGATAATTATAAACAATTGAAGTTCATTGCAATACATTCATTTGAGCCGATA
This sequence comes from Maratus speculifer, assembly GCA_964019185.1. Lineage (NCBI taxonomy): Eukaryota > Metazoa > Arthropoda > Arachnida > Araneae > Salticidae > Maratus > Maratus speculifer. The sequence continues at coordinate 385,729,437 of OZ025292.1, forward strand.
AAGTTCAAATCAATAACTAAAATTGAAAATTTCTGAAGGAAGAAACAAGATTTTTGGAATACTAAGTATTTCGATCTGGCCGAATTTTCGGCCTGGTTTTTGGCAAAACTCAAATTTTGGGCCAAAAACAAAACCGTATTTTTGATTGATCATTATTTAATATAGTAATTATTATACATTATTTACATTAATAAAATAGATGTAAATTAAAATCTTTTATTTCAATGGGTTTCATTCTACTATTAGTAAAGAATCTCCACTATTTACTACTAGTTTCAGAAATTTAAATAATAAAAAAATATGTTGGTTAAGTTGAAATGGATAACATTTAACTAATTTTGTGTATTTTGGATAGAATTTCTTTTCATTTAGCCAATGGTTGAAGATCTCTAAATAAGTGTTGTGTGTGATCTTGGCTAAAAAACTGATTAATTTATCATATATAATTAATTAAATTTGTTTTGGTCCAGTGAAATTAATTTATATTAGATTATAGGGAGAAGATATTTATTATATCTTACAAAATTGAAAATATATGGTAAATTCTTAAAGAAAAACAGTTTCTTCAATTTCTTCCACTTGGAAGAAACCTATTTCTTCCGGTCGGTTTTTTCCACGGTTTTTTCCACTGTGGAAGAAACTTGCCAACCCTGACAGTAGGACAAAATTCTAGAAGAAAATTCTATTTAAAATAAAGTATTAGCTTGCTTAAAACCATAATAATTATTTAAAATTTAATTGTGCATTTTCTTGTACTGCACTTTTAGATTTTGTATTATTCCCAGGATCCCAGGTCCATGGGCTGCAATTTCCATGTACAAATTGGGTAGTAAGAAAATCACTTTGATGTTTTACAGTTTATCTCTAGAATTTTGTAAGTCTGCTAGACAATTGTCATTAAGCAAAGAAATTTTTTTGGGTCATTTTCTCATTTGCTTGTCAAGTGCTTTCAACCATTTCTCAAAAATTTCGGTGGTCAAGAGTAAGTTCTTTTTAGCAAGATTCTGCTAAGTAATTTCAGTTGCCTTAAAACTCCAGTTCTCACATATTGTCATCAGAACATCTGCACTTTCATTACAGACAGTTTTCTGGAATAATCAATCTCTTTTCTTGAACTTTACCAAGCTTGCAGAGTGCTCAAGAAATGAAGGTATTCTTGAGCCTTTTCTGAAATCATTGATCCCAAAAATGACAAATTCTGGTCCCAGTGATGGTAACCTCGTCACTGAAATTTTCCCTCGAAATTTCCCTCATGAGCTCAATTTTTCCCTCATGAGCTCATTTTTTCCCCCACTGTTGAATTCGGCAGTGCTGCCCTCTATCGGCAAATTATCAAAATATATTTTATACTACTTTTCATTTTGGTTCTTCAAAACAAAAATCTTTCAATCAACCGAAGAACATAAGTAATTTAATAAACATAAACATAATATAAAAATAAATTCTTAAGGCAATAATGATGATTATTTTTTTTTTTTCAAAACTGTTATTCATTCATGAAAGTTCTATGAAACAGAAGTTTATTTTATATGTTATTTCTCTAGAATGAACTGGTTAGTGTTTAAAGTTAATTTTTCTATTCACACAATATTTATTTTCAAGTGTAAAAAGTTTATTCTGGTGAAAATAGAAGCAGATTTCTTATAATAAATTACAGAGATAATGTCAGTAAAAAAAATTGTGAAAATTAATTTCCAAAATTATTTTTATCATATCAATAAAAAATAAACTTTACTCCAAGAGGGATTTTAGCGGTTCTGTGTGTGTGGATTGGGGGGGGGGGGGGGGGGGGTAAGGAACATTATGGAATTCTGGGAAGGAAATTGCATTTTTTGATCATTGAAAACACAAAATCTCACATCTTCAAGAAGGGACATGTCATTGCTCCGGGGGGGGGGGGGGGGGGGGATGTCCTTCCCGGGCCACCCTTTGAACTCAACACTGCGTACAAATATTTATATATATTTGCATATAATATATATAAAGAGAAAGAGCATATCGTCTAAAATGTAATATTATTAAAACAGACTACTATTAAAAATTTTCAATTAGATAATATATTGCTATTATTATTATTATTATTATTTACTTACATTAGGGAAGTAATAGAAACTGCTCATCATAAATCACTGTTGAAAAAACTTTCATGCTTCTTATTTTAAATAGTTTTTGGTTGGTGCTATTTAAAATCAATCATGTTTATTAATAAATTCAAAAATTAAATTAAAATGATCTGAGTCCTTTATTTATAATATAAAGTTAAAATTCTAGTAAAAAACAATATCCAAAGTTTTCTTCACCAAAAAAAAAAAAAAAAATACAGTTCAAAAGGTGAATAAAGGTTAATTAATTCTGTGTTCCATCTTGTATCTAAAAATATTAAAACTATGTAAAAATTGAAATATTATTCAGATTTGAGATTTGTATATTTGTTCTGTCTTGAAAAGTTTTAAATGAGATTCTGTCACCTTAAAGTTGAAGCAATTTATATTTGAATCCTGAAACGAAGATTTTATTATGGCAACACCATTAAGAGCTTCATTCCCAAGCCGGTTTGAATCTGATCTATTAACTTAGAGAAGTTTAGTTGTATTACTGCTTCGAGAGTCAATGGAACGTAACAGCAATATTCAGCGAAATAGTTACGATGCAATTCGCCAGGAGTTTTGAAAAACAAGTCGAAAGAAAGGGTTTTCTAAAAAGTTTTGCAGAAAGAAAGGGAAAAAGCGCGTTCAAGAGAGTGGAATGGGAAATTCTTAAAATTTCCCACAAAACCTCAAGTTTCCCCCTTTTCCCCACACAGCTCTATTTTCCCTACAGATGTGGGAATTTTTCCACAAGTTACCATCACTGCCTGGTCCTTTATTCCTCTAATCCACTTAAACATTTTTTCAAGTCCTCTTTCTTTTTCATGCCAAGTCGAGTCCTGATTTGTGTTTGATGATTGATTCCCATTTTTAGTTAGATTGGTAAGAAATACTATCTATTCTATTGCAGTCATTATTATGGTGCGACTTTTGAAAAATTTCTTGATGACTTTTCATTATTTGACCCCAGGAAAACACCCCCACATAAAAGGTTTATATATATACTAGTTGGGCCGCCCGGCATTGCCCAGGTCCATAATAATATTCTAAAATAAACCTGAAATTTGTGCTGCAAAATGTCATGAAAAGACTGAATCTCCGCTGCCTACAATACCATTTAGCAGAAATGCTAAACACACACATGGAAAAAAAAGGGAGGGGGGGAAGGGTCTGGAATCTTTTAGTTTCACATTCTACCACCAGAGCGGGAACTCTTTTCTTAACAAAACTGCTTCTGGACTTAAGAAAGATATTTGATGAAATTATTATTTGAAAATGGGGGTAAGTACACTTTTAAAATTTTATATTATATGAATATTTTTTATCCCAAGGCTTTGGAAAATCTGCATCTTAAAACGGTATGGTTCAAATATTTGATCCATGGGTGCAAGACCTTCAGTCTCAGGACCAATTTCAATCTTGACAAGATTTTTGACTAGTTTTAAATTCTACTTTATATACTTAAATAACAGCAGTTTTACCATCAAGAGCAATTAATCACGTACTTTTATTATAAGAGATCAATTTTTAGCCAAAAAGCAAGGCTTAGAAATCTAACCCCTTTTCATTTAGTTATTTCTAGCACTCAGAAAAGATTTGACTGGGATGGACTTTTTGCACTCATGATTTGATCACTTCCTCCCTAAAATAATCATTGCCTTCACATAATTTGACTTATCTACTCTTTAAAATCTATATTATGTGTTATAAACTATCAGAAAGTATTATATTAAATAAGTAATATTTATCCCAGGACTTGGTGAAAAGTCCGCATTTGAAATGGTAGAAAACAGCACAATTTAAATATTTGACCACTCCCCCTGAAAAATCTTCTCGCCCCATATTTGATGCTCACTACTCTTTAAAATATTTACTATGTGTTATAATTTATCCAAAAGCTTCAAAACGATCGTTTTGTGAGGTTTTTTAATTAATTAACATTTCAGCATTTCTTTCCCTTTTTTTTTTTTTTAATCAACTTTTTTATTTAAAAAAGAACTTGGATTTTTATAATTTTAGATATTATTAAATAGCGTTTAAAGATGCTGTTCGATGCATGACTTTTAAATCTCTTAATGGTGTATTTTTAAAAAATTGGCAGCGTACCAAAGAATCCTAATATAAAATTCATTTGTGGTTTCGAAAAACTTGTTTTGAAATATAGCAAGTCATCCAAGTAACGAATTGATAATTAATACCTAAGGTTGTAACTAAGCGATTGTGGAGAAATTTACATATTTAAAATCAGCAAAAATTTTGTCATCTGGATGTATAAAAATTAAATTTATAAATTTAACATTTGAAAAAAATTACAAGTCATCTATAACTGCCAGTACCCACCAGCACCCAGCTGTCTGCATTGAACACCTGCTCACATTATGAAAGATTCCTCAAAAATCTGTTTCTTTAAAGGGAAATAAAATAAAATTTTATTATAATGGATTTTTAATGAATATTTCAACTATTTATAGGAGTAGGGAAATTTTTTTAGAATTTCTGAAAGGTGAATTTTTTCGGCATTTAGCTGTCTATTTTTTAAGTTTTTAGGCTCAGTAGAGTTTAAAATACAGCCCTTTATAAAAAAAATAGAGTACATTTATCGCCATGGTAGCTCTCTATTTACAGTAACCCTTTTCCCTCTCTTCCAGTCTACAAAGAAATGTTCTGCGGTTTGATAAAAATCTATGCTTCTATTGAATTATGAGTCCTTTTCCATTCTTCTAATTTAGTAATTTTAATTAATTTCTAAACTAATTATTCAAATTTTAAAATTCTGAGAGTCTGGTACATTAGGAGAGTTCTTAGACAATCATCACAAAAAAAAATTAGCCTCGTACATGCTGTAGTTTTCACTAACCATAGCAGACACACACACAGAGCAATTTGTTATTTTATTAGTATAGATATATATTGTCTTCAAACTTGCCAAAAACATTGATATGGTTAATATCTTGCTGAGGATTGCAAATAGCCAAAATCAGCATAAGCAGGTAGAAATGGGAAGGGTTAAAAATTTTGCATATTGCCTTAACATGGCTCTGATAAAACCTTAGATGAGAAATTGAGTAGATAACAAACCCCTTTGTTCCATCAGCCGATCCTTGAAGCATTCATCTCCAAGATTTCATTCCCAAAAGGGTATCTTTTTTGCCGGTGATCCCTTTCTTGGCATTTTTTTGTTTTCATTCTCATAATAGAAGTAACGTAATGCAGACGAAATAGTTCTTGGTGGCTGGTGGGAGAAACCAGTTTGGCATGCATTCTCCCCGCCATCACATGATGGTGGGGAGGATGATGAATGCTTCAAGAAGTGGTCCAGTGGTATGAGAACTCTATGGATAAAACCAGCTCTTACAGAAAAATGACAGGAAAAGGTACCATCTTTCATTATAGCAGTTGCCAACAATTAAAAATAAAATGTAATATAATTCTTACCGTAGTTATTACTTTTCTGTTGCAAAGTTGCCACATGAAAAATCAAAATAAATAAAAAGTTTGTGAATTAAAAGCAAAATTAATATTTCGTCATAACTTTTCTACATCTATTCCTTGTGAAAACTAAAAATGTAAATCAGTTTAACAGATTTTAAAAAATATGATTATCACATCATACTGGAAATATAATAGATGTCACCAGGTGAATATGTAACATCATGTAAGTTTGAAAAAACATAATGAAATATGATAAAAACCCAACTATAGAAATATAGGCATATTTTAACATTTTGAGGTTTTGAATTTATTTTTGCTATTTTTAAATCTGTTCCATGTTTATGCATATGTGTATGTGTGCATGTTACAATTTTCACAAAAGGTTTAAGTCTTTAGTGTTCATTCTTAGTGAAGAAACTGCATTTATCTCTAATCTTGATTTAGTTTTTATTGGTAAAATTTATACTTTACTTCAAAATCTTATCACTGCTTGTAGGCTGAGGAATATTTTATGATTGCCTCTCAGAATACTTGACAGAATCCCAAACTTTTTTTGCTACACCTTTTTTCAATCCCTTGTTGATTTCTTTCAAAATCTTCACTTTATCACAGAGTTATGCACTTCCTAGGAGACGTTTTTTCCAGATCCAGTAAGAGATTGCATTTGCATAAGTGAAATTTAGGGAAAAATTTTCTCTCAAAATATATTTCAGACTAAAGAGTACTACATATAACAAATATCCTCTCTAAATTGTAAGGATGATAATGGTGATATTTAGTTTGGGCAAATGAAAATGTTTTCTTAGAGTGTTACAGCGAGTGCATCTCGTTAAGCGATGGCCAGCCAGCTTAAATTTACATTACTCCAGTGATCCCATCCTTATCTCTGCTCTTTTGACGAAAACAAACAATAAGCTAAATTTTCAAGATGCTAATGAAATCCTTTCTTTTTTTGTCATACCTTCTGACAGTTATGAACGGCTCCAAGTGCAAGAAAATGTTTGCCTTTTCCAAAAATAAATGCTCATCTTTGTTCAACCAAACAAAAGCAAGATTTTATAAGAATTTAATAGACACTTCATCAAAAAGGGGTTGTATCATAGGGGGGAAAGGGGCAGATGCTTTTGTTGAACATAAACAACAAGGTAAAGAACTTGACAGGCATTGAAAGATAAACCAAGAATCAGTGAAGAAAAGTGGATTTCATGTGGCTTTGAAGCTTTTTTTGAGCAAAAAAAGAACTTTTTCTGAAAAAAAAAAAAAATGCTGAGTTAGATGTTTTGCTAAATAAAGATTATTTTTAATATAACCATAGAAAAAAGGTGATTGTTCCCTATAAATTTTTATTACATAGCAAAACTGTTGTAGATAATTTACTATGATTTTTCAACATTATAAATAATTAATAAAATTATTATGATTAATTATGACTTGGATTAAAAATATGAAAAATATTAATAAAATGAATGTTATATCTGATAATTAATAAAATTATTTACCCTCTCCCACTTCTTTCTCCCCCACCCCCCTCTCCCCATCCAAAAAATGCCAGATATATTTTTAAAAAATTTAGTTTCATACAATAGTGACCAATTTATTTTTAAAGTTATACCATGATTGTCCAACCTGACATTTACAGATGCCCTAAAAATTTGCAGGATTTCTTGGCATCTTTTTAATTCTTTTTTGTTATTAACTTTTTATAAATATAAAATGATTTTATATCATTAATTTTTGTTTGCATTTCATATTGTAGGCAGCATCAAGGTTTTTTACTTTTGCTGTATCAGTATCAAACTTTTTCAAATGGGAATCCTTTCAGGAAAATATAATTTTAAATTTATGATTTTATATTTTCCCTGCAGCTTATTTTTGCATAAGCATGACTGTCCCTATGAGTTGTGTGTGATCATTCTATCTTTTCAATGTTACTAAATATTTTTAAAGCTAAAAATTATTATTATTATTTTAACTATTAACTGCACGCTTTTTTATTGTAGGCAACATTAAAGTTTTGCCTTCTTATTCTACAAAAGTGTTTGAGATAAGCTTCTCTCAGGAATATGTAATTTTAATTTTTTTTAATTTATATTTTTGTACAGTTTATTTTTACATGGGTATAGTTATTACTGAGAGATGTATGTGCTTTCCAACAGTCAATTGTGTGTATTTAACCTCTTCAAACCTGAGGTACACAAATGTGTACCTCCATTCTTTTCCTCATAAAAACTAAACTGTTTGATTTTTTTGCATCTTTATTTTACTTCTATACAGCTGAATGTTTTTTGCTTCAAAACAAAACCAATAAATGTCAGCACTGATGAATATTAACTCTTAAAATAAATATTATTATCTTCCGAGTTTTGAAAATACCTTCAAGACATTGTGTCCAAGGAAGTAAGAAATATTCATGATTATTTAACTTAAATGCTTTACCAGGGTTGTTAAATACCCAGGTTTTTTTTCAGAAAAAACCCAACCCACTGTGTTTTTTCAGGGTTTTTGGGGTTTTATCAGGGTTTTTCAGGGTTTCAATTTTGTCAGGGTCAATTTCGGGCTTTTTCAGATTTTGGGGGGGTTATTGGAGGTGGTTCAGAATGCTTGAAAAAAATGTACTTATTGCTAAATTTAAAGTAGCTAATTGATTATTACAAATATATATAAATCAATGGCAGTAATCAAAACTATGATGGATAAATTGATTTTTAGTAATAATTTATAAAGTAAGTATTTTTTATTATTACTAAATAATAGAATAAGCCTAGTAATTCTACATGTCTACATAATTAAATTAAGATTCTAAGCATATATGGTATTTTGTTATGAGTTTCTATTGTATAACATAGAACGGATTACACACCAAAGTATTTTTTAATGGGAAAAAATTTGTTTGTTCCTTACACATGCTACAGAGATTAATTAACAATTATTTCTTTTAAAAATTGTGATGGTATAGTTAGAACATTTCTTTTCTTTGGGATGGGGAGTGATGGTTATAAACTTTATGAGTGGTGTACTGATATTAAGAAATATATTACAATATATTATATATGTAATATAAATACATTATATATGTAATTTAAAGTTGAAATTTTGAAAAAACCCACGTGGGTTTTTTCCTGGGTTTTTTCAGAAAAAACCCACCCGGGTTTTTTGGGCTGGGCAATATCATAACAACCCTGTGCTTTACAGTAAAAAATTTTGAGGATTTGCTGGTCATTTACTTGTTTAAAAATCTTAATTTTGTTATTGCGTAAATTTATATAACTGATAGTTAAACCGATGTTTTAAAAGGATTAGTACTTTTATATCCGTACTTGTAAACATAAATTATTAGTCCCCTAAAGTACTGATATCATAAAAATGACTCTTTCTGTCATCTATGGTGTCTTTTCGATTATGCAAAAGCAATAAAAATATATTTGTAGAGTTATTTTATCCTCAGGTCTGAAGAGGTTAACACTTTCAAAGTGAGTCATGTGAATAATGGCACTCTTCTTTGTTTGCCAACAGCTAAGGTGTGTCTTTGCTAATTGAAAAGTTGGACATCCCTGAGTTATATCATCATATTCTTATTCCACTGCATTTAAATGTTAATATTTTAGTTTTTTAATATATATACTTTTTTAGAGCAAAAATATTCTGGTGAAGTTGAATGGAACATGCTGCATTGCTGACTTTGGCTTAGCTGTGACCCACACTCAGACTACTGGAACCACTAATGTGGGTGAGAATTATCGTGTTGGCACCAAAAGGTATATGGCTCCTGAAGTATTGGAAGAAAAGTTTAATCCTTCTGTTTTTGAATCATATAGAAGAATAGACATGTATTCTTTTGGACTTGTCTTGTGGGAAGTTTGTCTCCGTTGTATAACTGGTGGTAAGTTATATTTATCATTTCAAAATAAATATATAATAAAAAAAATCTGAAAAGGGGGGGGGGGTCAGTGATAAACATTATCAATCATTTACAATCCACTGCTGAATGTAAGTCTCCCTCATATTTCCCCATTGTTTCCTATCTAATGCTTTAGTAATCCAATTAATACCAATAAGATTTTGGATTTTTATCACTTTAGGACATTTTCTTGTTCATTAACATTTCTGGGATACCACTGTAGGGTGTTTGTACTCAATTTATTTTCTTGTCTTTTTGCAATGTGTCCAATCCATTTTCATTTTAGCTGTTTAATTCTCTCTCTCAATTATCTCAAAAACTGTCACCTGATTTCTTATCCAGGTTATTCTCTTTTTGTCTTTTCTAGTTATGCCTACTACACATCCTTCCATATTTTTGTGTGTTTGTTTGTGACCCTTGTACCATTTGTTTTGGTAACATTCATGTTTCCACTCCATAAGTTAATTCAGGCAGAACATATTGGTTAAACACCTTTCTTCCCAAAATCACTCCATCCATATCATATTTTTCTATTGACTTCATTCATGATGATGTCACCTGATATTTCCCATTCAAGGTACACACAATTGTGCACTTCCTTAATGTAAAAACTGTAGACATTTTTTTTTTTTTTTTTTTTTTTTTTTTTACAAATGAATTAAACATCACCCTAATCTTTCCAAATTTATTTTTAATCCCATATTAATGCTAACTTATCCATCTCTTACATATTTTCCAATTCTTCAGGCCTATTATTGAAAATTAAAATGTTAACAAACCTTAGATTGCTTAGATGGTCTCCATTTATTATAATTCTATAGTTTTCCCAATGCAACTTCTTGAAAATATTTTCTAAGACAGCAGTAAAAAGCTTAGGTGAAATGGTGCAAGCTTATACCTCTTCCATTCTTCATCTTAGTTTTTCTTTTGTCCAAATGGATGGTTGCTGTTGCTTTCTTGTAAATCTTTAGGATATTGATGCAAAATTTGTCTTATTGATGTCTTCTAGAGATTCTACTAATGTGAAAAACTAATCTAATAATTCTTTTCCATGATTAATAAAGGCAAAGCAGAAAGGTAAATTATATGCTTTGAATGCTTTATATGCTGTAAAATATCTTACTATTTGAATATGATCCAATGATATTAACTGTTTGAACATATCAAAACTTTGGTGAAATTTTTATAAATTACTGACAGTAAGCTGAATGTGACAGTGGTTTTGAATGTTTTTGTTCTTCTCTTTTTTTGTAATGTAGCATCATCACAGCATGTTTTGTGAAAAAATTACTTTTTATGCAATTTATTATGTTAAGGCTCTGCTTCACTGAAACTTCCTGATCGCGAAATCCTGTGTTAGCAGCTATGAGAAAAGCACAATGACTCATTATTTAACATACCATTTTCATCATCAGAAAATAGATGTCAGATGCCAATGATGTGTGCAACACACATAACATTAAACATTATTTCCATAAATTTTAAATACATAAAAACCCCCTATAAACTTTGAAATTTTCATATTATTAATTTTTATTATTTTCTTAAAATACTATATTTATTTACTGTTTAAAAAGCGATTGGGTCTTTTAATGAACCTTTCACTAAAACTTTCATTTCAAAATAGGACCTTTCATAAAATACATTGTCATAAAAACTAGGCCCTTCATAAATTTAAACATTTAAAAGTAAAATATACTATCACAAATGCAAAAAAGCTGTTCACAATTGACCCTGGAGTGTTACTTTAAGTTAAAAAATTTTAAAGAGAGTTTCAGTTTTTGAGATATGAGGTGTCCATTGGCTATTTGAAAAAATAGTTAATAAACTTTTTTTTTCTTCTAATAAAATTATTGTTAAAATCAATCTTTGTTCCAATCAGGGTTCTCACTGGCTTTTGACTAACATTAGCAGTTTGGCAAATAAGAAATAAAAAATAGTAGCCAAATGAATAAAATGTTAGTAAAATAGATTTGGTGTGAAATATTGAAAAACCCTTATTGTATCCCCTTTTATTTTCAGTTTGTTTTAAATTAACCAAATTTGTTTTAATTGCTTATAAAATAGAAATTCGGTAATTTGTTACAGATACTATTAAAAATAAACTCATTTTAAAACACACCCAGATATGTAAATGTTTAAGACATTAGTAGTCTAAACAAAAATTCAAAACAGCAATCTTAGATTTACCGTTGTGAAAATATACACTAAAAACCACTATAAGATTTCGACTCTAACAGATAGAAAAGTTTGACCAACCAATGATATGCTGTATAGGACTAATAAATAGTATGGTAAATGGCTAATTTCAACTCTGCATTCCAGAAAAACTTTTCTCTATTTGACACTTGTTGTGAGCAATTTTATTTGTGTTTTTACCGGCGCAATGCTTGTACATATAGATGATAAACTGCAATAGAGAAATCCTATCGAAAAATCCATTCTGTGCATTTGGTTGTTACTAAACTAAATTGGCGATTAACATGAAATGCAATATCAATCTTTTAGTGAGGCAAATTGTACTGGCTTGATTAGGACTGCACTAGCATACACATAAAAAGGGCTGAAATTGAGCATGTGCAATATGGTGAATCGGATTACTCATTTACTCGCCAAATGAAGTATTTTGTCATGCTTTGGCACAATGGCAAGTGGTAGCAAGAACCCAGGTTCCAATACAATCATTACCATTCCATTTTTTATATTAAATTTTTTTGCTGGTTATTAAAATGTATGAAAAGCTTTTATGTTCTGTAAAAAAAACTTAACCACTCTTTAAACTATCCTTGCTCTTTAATTATTTTTATCTTTGTTAATTTATTTTGATGCAATTAAAAACAACATAACCAACAGATTTGAATTTGTCTCTAGGTATTGCTGAAGAATACAGAGTTCCTTTTCATGATTGTGTTCCTAGTGATCCTAGTTTTGAAGACATGAAAAAAGTAGTCTGTATAGATCAACAAAGACCAGTCATTCCTAATCGATGGTCATCAGATGTGGTACAGTTAAAATATTTATATTAAACTTTATTACTTTATTTGATTTGTCAAGTATAAACAATTCCATTTAACAATTTTCTAGATCTTTTTTGAAAAATTTCCTCTTTATAATTTTCTAGAACTTAAAAAAAAAAAAAAATTGGGGGATTAATTTGAGAATAGTTCTTTTTTAACTATTTTAATTCTGATTTTTCCTCCTTTTAACTGACATGTTACTTGATAATCATATCACTGCAAGAGCAATATAATCTACTAGAATATAATTACTAACATATTTTAGTTAAAAATATCTATATCATTACATACCATTACATTGTAATATTTTCATTTATATTAAATAAAAGTTGATTTTTCTATCTGAAAATGTATCAGGATCTTGTACAAATTGTTATCTGCATACGGTAATGATCCACAAAATCTCCTGTTATATTGGATAAAAGCAATTTCCAAAAACTAAAGTATGAAATAAACTAAATTTATTTCTAACCATATACATTTGGATGTTAAATATTTCGTTATCTGAGGTATTTATTAGAATGGAAATTATTTAAAAGTGTCTTGAGTTCTGCAGAATCATGAATGTAGGACAATACTATAGATTTCATTTGAAAAAAAAAAAAAAAAAAAGCAATCTGCAAAAATTTTATACTATAGTATGGAACATGTTACAATTTCATAAAATATTGCTGCTACATTCAGTAAACTATGTCAAAGGTTTCAGTGTGACGAATACAACAAAAATTAAATTGAAAAATCAGATGTAATTTAGGAGATGATGTCAGTTGGGGGGGCGATGCCAGTTTGTTCCTAGTACTTTAATGTGTCAACAGATGAGTCTTGTTCCCATGTCCACCTGGTTTGTGAATTTATCTTAATTTGTCAGCTTTAATTGCCATTAATTTTTGATCTTGTGAACATTTAACCTGGTGAGTGAAGCCCTTATAATACTCCATTGTTCATATTTAGAGGAGAGTGTTGTACCCTGGGACAGTTTTAACATTTTAATTTTTTACTTTGATGATTATAATTGAATTTAAAATTTGAAATCCATATTTCAATACACCAACATTTTTCTCTATAATATATCTTTCGAAATTCAGGCAGTTTGAAAATAAAAAATTGTCACTAATTTAAAGTAGGGAAGGCAGACTGTCCCAAGGTACAACATCCTGTTGTACCTTGTCTTGTTGTAAAAATATAAGTAAATTGTGTGATATTGACCCATCTTAAATGCTTATTTTAGTTGGTTTCATTGTTTCTGATTAATTAATTATCTCTCTTTTTAATTAATTCTATTAATTTGAAATTCTTTTTAAGACTCTGTCTGATATGACAAAACTAATGAAAGAATGTTGGCATCAGAATCCATCCGCTCGCCTTACTTCATTACGAGTGAAGAAGACTCTTCACAAAATCGCCGCTGCTGATCCAAAAATTCATTTAGATCGTTGATGTCTGTGATTATTTATAGAAGTAATGTATATTAAGGTAATTGTTATTTCTTACATTTCCATATAATTTAGTGATATATTTTATTGGATTATGAGCAACAGATTACTGGTAATACAGATAACAATAAGATTTTTTAGCTGACTGAGCAAAGTTCTTATACATCCACTCCAATGATTTCTTTGCAACTCTACTCCGGCTTTGTTTTCCCAATGATTATCTAACTCAGCATAGTGATAGATGCTATCTTTGCCATGATTCACATTAAAAAAAAGGACACAAATAGTGTTTATAAGGAATAATAATTATATAGTATAAGAGTTATTGATTTAAAATACACCACTAGCTGATTACTCATTTTCATGTTGCCATAATCATTATATATAGATTAGCTGACCCACTTGGGGACGTCGACTAGGACCCATCATAATAACTTTGAAATAAAACTCAAGTTTGTATGATTTCATATCTTTTGGAGATTGTTTAAATAAACCTAGCTTGGGAGGCCCCATTGCCTTCTGCAGTGTCTAGTGTATTTCCAACAAACTTTTTTCTGAGCAACTTGTGACCTGAATCCCTGCTACCTAAGACACAGCATGTATTGCAAGTACTCCATACATGTCGAAGACAATCAAAAACCATGTTCTGCGAGATGAACCTCATAGTAATCAAGCCCATAGAACTCTGAGGGGGGAAAAATGCACCATTAATGTTTGAAAATGTTGGCAACTGAAATCAAGATAAAACTTTCATAGTTGAAATTCCGTCCTTAGAAACTGAGGAAAGAATGCAGTCTAAAACATTGAAAAGTGCCCCCCTACCCCCTCTATAAATTTCACAAATTACTTTTAACATTTCCACGATATTATTTAATAAATGGATTAATACCTTTATCTAAAGTTTCCTTTAAAGTAACACAATTTTTTATTTATGGTTGTAGTGAATGTGCGTAAATTTTTGCCATAAAGAAATAGAAGAATAATATTTGAAAAATATGTTAGCTGAAGAATAAAGGACTGGGCCCAGGGATAAGCATCTTAAAAGGAATGTAGTTGGGTATAAAAATCGTTTTAGTAGTTTTAAAGTAGCTAGAGGATGCTAGAACTATGTTAAAGAAATTTGTAATAGAGCAGAATCATTTTTAAAGAAGCAGCAACAAAGCTCCCAAAAAAGATATTAATATTCAAAATTAATAGTAGCTAAAGTCTTTAATTTTTTTTTTTTTTTTTTTTTTTTTTTTTTTTTTTTTTGTTCATGTAATTGCTGAGAGACATGAGTTGTTAAAAAAACAAAAAGCTTGTAAATCGGATCATTTTTAAGGGAGCTATAATGGAGTGGCAAACTTATAGTTAAGAGTATTTTAAATACCATTTTTTCATGTACTTATTGCAAGCTAATCTTGCATTTACCATGCACATTGCACATTTACTTTGTCTTGTTTGTACAAGGAAATGGCCATCACAATTTTTCTCTGATATATGGTAGTGAACTTTGGACCAAAGTTGAGGCCCATCTTTTCTTGTGCAAATCTTAGAAGAATGATTGTAATCTCGGCAAAAATCTAGTGTCAGCTTGGTATTTTTTCCATGATTTGCTGAATGTAAAAGTCAACCAAAGGTAACAGCAATATTTAATGCATTAACAAATAGATTCCACCACTATTTCTTATTGCAAAGTGTGTGACTGTAGCTGCCTAACATTCTATCTAACAGATCAACTCCTCAAATTCCAGTATTATGTTTATGTATTAAATTAGGTTGTTGTATGGTCAATTTCTTCTTATCTTTAAGTAAATATCTTTCAGTCGATTGCATTAGGTGATGAATGCAGTAATTTGACAAAACTGTCATTACAGAATTGTCATTCCAGCAGCATAAAAATACTGATCAATCACTTTGGCAATCAAGTTAACCTCTTTCTAGTTTTTACTTTCTTCTGTCCTCAATAGAAGAAAGTATTGTATTCATTTTTTTTTTTTTTTTTTTTTTTACTTCTGGTTTTCGATGGTTTTGGGATTCAGATGTTCCAAAAAATGTTTTTACAAAATGTCTGTGTGTCCATGTGTGTGTCACCATTGTACCATCAAAAAATTTATGAAGACATACATAGAATTGAACCAAATTTTTTGTGTATGTTTTTGCATTTAATAAGCAGGTCCTTTTTCAATTTTGAAATATTCAGACAAAAAAGGGCATTGTAATAACAATTTTTGTGCAATTTTTAATATTGTACTATCAAAAAAGTGTATGAAATTATGCATAGAAATAAACCAAACTTTTTGTAAGTGTTTGGCTGTGGCTAGTTGATCCTCCCTGAATTTGAAAAAAAAAAATCCTTTGGAAGGGAGCAGTATAATAGCAATTTTTGTGCCATTTTTAATATTGAACTACTGAAAAGTGTATGAAGTTATGTATAGAATTGAACCAGTTTTTTTGTGTAAGTATTTGGCTATAATCAGAAGGCCCCTGCCTGAATTTGAAAAAATCCCCCAAGAGGGGGTGCTATAATTGCGATGTCTGTGTCATTTTCATTATTGTATTATCAAAAATTGTATGAAGTTATGCATGGAACTGAACTAAATTTTTTGTGTATGATTAATTTTGGGTATGGCAATCAGGCCCTCCCTGAATTAGGAAAAAGTCTGCCAGAAGGAGGTGCTGTAAAAGCGATTTCCTTGCTATTTTCATTATTTTATCAACAAAAAATGTATAAAGTTATGTACAACTTTGAACAAAATTTTTATATATGTTTTTAGCTATGGCCAACAGATATGTCTTGAAATTACAAATATTCTTTGGAAAGGAGCATTGTGATAGTGCTTTTGTATCATTTTCTTTTTTCGTCATAGTTCTATTGTCCATTAACTCGTGCATAAACTGGAACTCGTGTCCTGAAGAGCCTGTTACAGTCAACTCTCATGAATTCGAAATCAGATAAATCGTATCTTTGCATAGTTCGAATTAAATATGAAGTCCTGAAATTTTCAAGGGCAGAATAACGTTAAAAATATTCTTTTATTCAAACTCATTTTCTCTTGACTTAGTTTATTCGAACTAATGAGCATTCAGATTTTTCATTTTCCTTTACTTTCTCACAACTTTAGATCCTTTAAATAACTTTCTTTCATTCATTTTTGTGAGAATTGTTCTGGAACTCGTATACATGTAATCCCACTCATTTGATACCCGCTTTCTTAATACTCCGTCTGTCCATCAGTGATACATCCAGTCCTTCTTCCATTGTGCTCGTTCCTAATCACTTAATTAGTTTATATATTTATATCTTTTAATTTAATATTAAGTCATAATTCTGATGATAACGGCCAAAATGAATTTTAAAAATAGTATAACATCAATTTCTTTGTAATAGTGCCCCTTTAAACATGTTTTCCTATTATACTTTCCATAATTCGAACATTTTTTTGTTGTTCCAACGAGCTCGATTTAACGAGAGACGACTGTATTTGCAAACACAGAACTTTTTTCCTTTTTGGTATAAATGACTTCATTTTTTTTCCCCTCTATCAGAACTACATAGTTTTTTTTTTTTTTTTTTTTTTTTTTTTTTTTTTTTTTTTTTTGTTCATTGGAAGCAAATTCTGAAACTTGATTTTCACAACTATTCTGGCTAATTGGCATTTTATTTAAAAAATATTAAGATGACCAGGAAGAAGAGGCTATTGTTGTCAATATCCTCTTCTTCTGAGATGCAGTCACTTTCATAAAGAGGAAGCTGATAAATTTCAAGTTCTTTGTTTGAAAAATCTGAAGAATCAGAATCTCTGAGTGTCATATCTGTTAGGCAATAGCTGCCTCTAAAGTTTTAAAAATTTTCTCCATACTATGTTAGTTTACTAAAAAATAAACATTCAATACCTTTAAAAATTAGCGAACTCACTAAACTGCTAATAAAATTCGACTGTTCTTTTACAAAATTTGGGGATTCTCCCTTTCAACTATGTATGGAATTTCCCTTTTCTTCTCTTCAAAAGGGGATTCAACTTTCAAATAATTCTGAATTTTTCCCTTTTCTTTGCTAAAGGTGATTACTCTTTTTGTTACCTTTCAGCAAAAATTTCTCGAACAGAAAATTATTTCCACCCAGAATAATGACTACAGGCCAATGTTCCCAACTGGATACCATGAATATTTAATAAACAGCCCCAAGTGTTTCTTTGATTATTATCAAATATGGTGTCCTTTTTATTTATTAAAGCTATTTTATGTATATCAATCAGTTTTTTTTTTTTTTTTTTTTTTTACATTTAGTTGTGTGTTGACACAACATTTAGTTGTTTCATTGAAGAAACAATGAAAATGGTAATTTTTATGATTTTTTGTATGCTTTCTCTTTTATGATTGGAATGTAACTTCTTTTTCAAAAAATCAAGTCATCTTTTACTATTTCTATTAATTTTTTTAGTCAATTTTAATGAAATTTGATTTTTATTAAATTTTTAATTTTATGTTCCCATTTAGGAACATTGACTTGTAAAAGGTTAATAATTATACATAGAGGTTGAAAATGGTATGATATAAATAGTGAAACTAGAGTGCTCACTACTTTTTACAGTAGTTTTCAATATAGCAAGAATATTGTATATTTACTGTACATTTTTTAACTTTCTTGTAGTGTAGCGGGTCGTGCAATTCAGAAATCAGTAGTAGTAGTAGTGAGAAATGACATTACTTTTTTTGCTATTTAAGGATAGAAAAAAAAAAAGTGCCAATCTACAAAACACTTAGCTGTACATTCTTTTGTGCAATTTTTTTTCTGCTAAACAATTTTCAAATGTCAGCTGCTGTGTATTGTAACATATTGCATGAAATCGTAGATTTTTCCCATTGTCACTTTCTACTAAAGTCAAGTATTAATACACCAATGGAATTATTTTCCTTCCTGATGTATGTCTATTTACTTTTTATTAGATTTTCATGCATTAATGCCGAGTTTCTTATTATTTTTACACCTAATTTAGTCCAATGGTCTTCTCATAATCTAAAACTGTAGAATTGCAAATTTAGTGAAAATCATTTGTCATTTTTAGATATAATTAAATTGATCCTGACCCACAGTGATCCAAGACTTATTAATTGAATTTTATCAAACATGTAACCTAAACCTATCAGTCTTCTCGTGCCAAAAACAGTTGGATACAAAATTTTGTCAAAATTGTTACAGCCGCGTTTAAGATAAAATATATATGCACAATTCTTGCTCATATTATAAGATATTCATCTATTATTCTTTCACTGAAATTTCAGCATTTCTTAATCTCTCTAGCTCGCATTTTAATTTTTTTTAGTTAAAAGAAAATTCAGTTTGTTATTTTGTTGTAACAATAAATATTTAAGCTTCCTATTCCACTGAAAATATATATATTTTTTTTCTTTTCTTTTCTTTCCCAAGGAGAAGAGATGATATGCATATGAGGAGGTGGGCAAGATAAAAATTTTGCAGTTTGACTGCTCAGTGCCTTAAAAAGGCAGTCAAAATAACTAATATATATTAAAAAAAAAAAAAAAAAAAAAACTATTTATGAACCTTGCGTTAGCTTTTGTTTTTTCTATAATTTCTTTGAAAATACTCCAGATTTATATGTTTAGATTTCATATTTTTAGAAATTATATTCATAATATATAATCTTTTTAGATAGAACTATCCAGTAAAGATTTTCTGGAGTTCCTTTGTGTTTGTTAGATGCATTCTTCAGGGAAGTAATAATTTTAAAGAGCCATACTGTTTAAAAGTGTCCACTGCCATGATTTTATGAAAAAGATTGTCAAGATTTTATCTTCATAAAAAGTCTAAGTTGGAGATTGCCTTGAACTTATATATGTGTGTATATATATATATATATATATTATGAGATCTGTATGATTTTTTTCTATTTTCTCTGAGAAAAGATAGAAAAGTTCTTAGAGTTTCTGCAAAAACTTTTCCTTTATAGATAGAATATTATGAGTTGTTTTAAAATGGATCTAAGTGCTGATGTTTTTGTTGATATATGGTTAGCTTTTGTATTTATATATGTTTTTGTCTGGCTTTATTTCTCAGGTTAGTTGTGCCTATATTTTTTTTTTTAACTGCTGTATTGTTCTGTTGTTGCAGTCATGTTCATCATACATTTAATATTATTTATATTATGAATGTTTATTTTCTTTTTGTTAAATGTATATCATTTATTCATGAACTGTATATATTTTCATTTTTTTATCATTTTTATGACAAACTTTTTTACTGTATCATTTAGTGCGTATTTTTGAATATAAAAGTGAAGCCATGTGTATTTTTGTGTAACATTTAGAAGAAAAATATTAAACATAATGCTTATAAATTTTTAGTTACTTTTATATATATTTTTTCTGTAAATAGCATTTCAAAGTAAAGTTAATTTTTACAGTGTCAATTGACAAATTTTATGTAGCTAATGTATTTCAAAATTATTTTGTATTTCATATTATATATAAGTATTAACTACATTAAAAATATTTGTTCATTTCTCCAAATCAACCATGTTTTTAAAAAGCATTATTTTTTAAATAAAAGCATTTTTAAAGCTGAGTGAATTTTACATATTATTCGAATTAGCATGTTCTTATATTACTTTCATATCATCAGCATAAGTTATATATGTTTATCTTCATGATAAAATCATGTTTCAGCAGAATTCTCCTTTTATTTCTTAATTTCATCAAAACCTCTCTCTTTCAACTCAGATTCATAGTCCAATTTCCTCCTTAGGACAAATTTAGAACAGTTGATTTTTTTTTTTTTTTTTTCTGCTTAATTTTTTTATTTTGCAGTAACACTATGTAAATAATAAAACATCAAAATTTGTCTCTATCTCCACATACCAAAAATTCTGCTTGCTGGTTTGCCACTCAAGCATATAAAATTTTTTATTTATAGTCTGATTTTGTTCATTTTGCTCTGTTTTATACTTTTTTATAAACAATATGTAATCAGTCATTTAAATCCTCCTAAAATTTTTATTATTCTTTAAAGATATTAAGTTTTAAATTCTTTAACTTTTTAAGCATTTTCTGTGACTTTGCAGTAAGAATAAACACTCATCTGTATCTTCCTTCCTCTGTTTGCCATTATTTTTTGTTTTTCTTTTTTTTATTGTAGATAAAAGAACAAGAGAAAAGTAAAAAGTAAGAATTCTTCTCTATTTTATAGTTTTGTTGCTTGACTTTGTTTTGAAAGTTAAAGTATTTCATTATCCTAAAATAAATATCACTAAGAAAAAATGCACTTAAAATAAAATTTCAATAAAAGCACGAAACAATCAAAATTCTGTGATGTAAATCTTTGAATCCATGATCAGAGTATTGTAAACAATTACTTTTAATTGTATTCCCAATTAAAGAAATCTAAAGTGGTTTTTACTTGAGTATCTGTAAAGCCATGCTATGTGACCATTTTGGCCAACCCACTCTATGCAGCAAATATCTAAATTTGCAGGATCTAAATGATCCTATAAACTTCTCAAGTTCATCTTTCATCTCCAAACAACAATAAGGAGATGGTTTTATACATCTGGTTAAATTAAGTTTAATATTTTCCATGTATTCAATTATTTTATAAGCAATTTTTGTTCTGCCAGGTTTTATTTTAAATGTTATTTGTTTTTTCAGTACCTCTTCTTATAAATTAATGGTTCATTATCAGTCGAATTTCATTGGCATCCATTTAATTGATATTTAGTATCCAAGCGCATCTATAATGCTTTTCTATGTAAGGATAGATGCAAGTGTTTGATTAATTTTTACCTTTAATGGTATGTACATGTTTTGTTTTGCCTGAACAAGGAAATCATTACATGTTTTTTGTATTATAGTTACATCTGTTGTTCTTAGAGAATTTTGTTTTATTCCTGGCATGCTATTTCTTTCTGATAACAATTAAAGTGCTGTCATTAAAAAAAAAATTTATATACGCCAGCCATAAGATGAAGCAGATGTATCATTGTATGGATCAATGCTTATAATCTCTACTGCAATTTTTTTTTTTAACTTCCAAGCATTCCACATATTCAATTCTTGCATCTTCGTGTAGGGAAAAAAAATGTTTAACTTGTTGAAAAAAAAGTATTTTTAACTTCTATTTGTTTGAAAACTGCATCTCAATTTTTTTTATGATTATTTTTTTTCTTAAATAATGCCACTTTTGCAATTGGAGCAACATAAGTACTTCATTTGTTCAAAGTAAAGGGAAATTAGTAGGTTATTATATCTTTTTGTTGTCATTTTTCCATAAGAACCGAAAAAAAAGTGTTAAATATCCAAATGATATCAATAAATATCCAATTACTGATACAAACAGAGGCATATAAATCAATAGTTTTTAAGTTTATGACATTGATTTTTGCTGGTTGTTTAAGACTAGATCATAAATGAATTATTCTTTGGTGGATGGGATGGAAATGATGTATTTTTATTTAAAATAGAAGCATATATTTTAGAGTCTTAAAACTGAAATTTGTTTTGTAAAAGTGTATCAGTTTCACTCCAATGACTTTGATATTCTTCACAGGTGGAAATGCTTATTGTAACTAATTTTGTCAGTTAAATTGTTTGATAAATTAACGGAACAATTTCTTCTTAATCAGTTTCTTTTGTAAAAATTCGGCAGGTTCCTCCTTGTAATATCCCCCCCCTCCCCCCCATTGGGTGACATTAAATTCTGAAAAGCAGAACTCCTGCTTCCTTCTTGTTTTCTTTTTCTTTTATTTTACATGAAGTCTGCTTATGGTGTCATTTTAAATGAAATGAGTAAAAGGTTAATTTTAATAACTTAAATGACAATAATGATATATGAATATTTGAGTAGATATTATAGTATGATATGATATATATATAATGTATGGTATGTTTTGTGTGATTATAAAGCTTTTGAGAAACTTATAGAGAAAGGTGAACCCAATTAATTATGAAAGATACAGCTACAATAAATGTATAAAATGCAAATTTTTATTTATAGTTTTAATTCTGCTGGACATATTTTGATGAAACTTACACTGCTACTTAGCTAATTTTTTGACTTCTTCATTTTGAAATGAAGCATTATGTTTAATATTTATTATAAGGAATGTAATGATCAAATGCTATTGCATTTTATTTTGCAGCAATTTAAAATTTGGTTATTATTTGTTTTTCATTGTGTAAAATTCTTTGCTATCGTTAATAAATATTTAATTGCTTTTCAAATGCAACATTTTAAAAGTATATTACATTTTATTATACTTAATTTTTATATACATAAAATGACACATTATTTAATATCTTAATTCCAATTGACACTGTTCAATGTATGACAGTTCACAAGTGCTTTTGTAAATAGTCATAGAGTGAGTGGAACAAACTGGTTATACTTGAATGCTTTTAATGAATGTTTATGAGCTATATAACTTTGATGAAAATTCACTATTTTATTTTTATTTATTGTTGGTTATTATTATTTTCTTTTAAGTTATGATTTGTTTAATTTAGATAATTGTTGCCAAATATTAATGTTTTTAAAATGATTTTTAATGAATCTTTGTATCATGAGCCCTGAGTCCTGTTTTAAATATGGCCATTCTATGTTTTTAAATTATCTGATGTCCAATTTTTTAAATACATATTTTTATGTTCAGATTGTAATGCCTTATGGAAATTATAAATAATACTTATAACCTTATAAATAATATTATAGTGATCTCTCACTTATATGCATTTGAGGAGACTGATTTAAAATTGTGCATAATTAAGAGTCGTGCATAACTGAGAAGAATTTACATTCTTTTTCTATACACATTATAGTATATCATGTAGAACAAAAAATATTTTAGATTATTATGTTCAATGACTTTTATAACCTTAAACAATTTCATTTTACATGAAAGAAACCTTCATTATACAGAACTATAGAAGTATGAATTTGGTCTTTTATTAAAAAGTTGTTAATGCTAGTTTGCACAATTACAGCCTGGGTAAAAATAAACAATGTATTTTAACTCGTTAAAATATGTTATGACATTTTATAAGTCAATAAACAAACATAAGACTTTTATAGTATATCTCTCATCTTCAACTGTAACATCATCATGAAGTAATTGAAATGTCTTATAGTTCAATAGGTATTTAATCAACATTTACATATTTTAAATGAATGAACAAGGAGAGAATTTTGAATTAAGCTGCCCATTCTTTTTCATCAATGTTAATATTATTGTTGCAACTTCTTTTTTTTTTTTTTTTTTTTTTTTACAGAATAACTTGTGCATCATTTGACTGAAACAAAACAGTTAGAAATTTTTGTTGGTGTTTCTTTATTCCAGAATGAAGCCAACATGCAGAATTAATATGTTTTTTACTGTTCAGAGAAAATGAATTCCCCATATGAGGTCTTTATGGTAATGCCTAGATTGAATTATTAATATCCTGAAAATAAACAAATAAAAATAAGATGAAACATGTTTTTTAATGTAGCAAAAAGGTGTATGAAATAGTTTAACTTCTAAATTAACCAGTATTCTAAAAAGTACTCATTTTACCTTAGAAACTTAAGAAAGCAAGGTATTTTTACATTTACAGAAACTATTTTTGCTCCCTGTAATTTTCAGAAATGGTTCAAAGTTTTTATAGTGTATTAATTAGTTACCTAAACTCACAATGCTTATGTATATTTATATATAGACAATGCATAATAGAATTTATGCATGCAAGACAAACAAAATAACGTTTATTGTAATGTTAACACTAATTTAACATGTTTGTCAACTATCAGTGGTAACTTCTCAGATTCAACAACTCATAAAAGCCTGATCAATTTCTTGGCTCAATTCTTTGCTGTGTTTGCCTCTATGGCATAAAATGTTTTTTCTATAAAATTTTGAGTAGTATTTTTTTTATTTTCTTTATTTTTATTTTTATTTTTTTTTTTAAGCAGATAACTAATGCATTTAGTCAGAGAACAATTTAAAAAATCATAACTAAGAGAAAGATGACTCAGAATGGGAGAAAAAAAAAAAAAAAAGCATTATTTTTCTATTTATCAGAGAGACATGTTTAACCAAAAGGCACATAAGAGAGAGGTCTCTGTATTTATGTTTAAAATTCAATTTTTTTATTTGTTTCAGTAAATTGTGCAATTTATTAAAATCTGATATTTTATTAATATATATTTCAAGCAATTTGACAGCTTTGTGGAGTACAATCATCTATACTGGAATAAAAATCCAAATGATTTTTTTTTTAACTGTATAATAAATTAAAATTTTTATGCGTATTTTCTGTTTACTGCCACAAACAATCTTGGAATTTACAATTGTGTTTGATATTTATTTCTTCATCATTATACAGTAAAATATTGTTAAATTGTCATCCCGTATTTACATAATAAAAAGAAAATAAATAAATAAAATAAAAATATGAAACCTTGTACTCTTTTTCAACTTTAAGACTTCATCTCCCCCGCCACTTCTTAAGACGATAGTTTCAAAATGATAAAAGAAACAATGCAGCTGCTTTATGTACTTTACATAGTTTTTATATTTTGCCTAAATTAAAGAATTTAATTTTAAAATTTTATTAAAATTTCACTATAAAATGGGGGGGGGAACACTTTGGATTTTTTTTTTTTTTAATTTAAGATTTTAAAATAACTTTAATTTTTCTTTTACTAATTGTATAATCATTTTGCAGTCAAGATTTCTGGATAAATATTGTTGAATTAATTTTATTTCTGCTGTTTCTTCTCTTATTATATATATTATGAAAGTAAATTATATTTTGCTATAAGGCAAAGCTAGTTAAAAAGGTTAAAACTGATAAATAAGTTCCAATATGATGTTCATAATAAAAAACAATTAATATGCAAGTTTAACTACAGTAAATAAAATAATTGTTTATGCCTTTATAGCGTTTTAAGTGTCACAATTTTCAGGTTGTTGGGGTGACTAAGGTGGGAAACAGATCAGGAAGACCAGGAATTTTTTTTTTTTTAAATATAGAAGTCTACAGCATATTGTTTGTCTTAAAATTTACTAATTCATTGTCCAAATCTACTACAGCAACATTTCAAAAAATGCAAAACTGCATAGATGTTCCTATGTGTATGACTTAAATTTATCTAAACTATACATTATTGGTGGTGGTATTCATTATATTTAAACATGTATTTTGTGCACTCTTTTCACCATTTATTTAGTTCTAAAAGTAGGAATTATGTAAAAGAGCTAATTTTTATAAATATATATATATAGGGTATTAATGTTCTTTAAATCTTAAAATAAAAAGAGAAATCACCTTTTTATAAGATGAATGTGTTTTAATGAATGAATAATTTAGAATTAAATGTATTGTATAACAATTTCAAAAGTTTGTAGCTAATTTTTAAATTGACTGTCTGAGACATGAGTATTTTCCATTTCCCGGATTAAAGTCAACAAAATTAATTTTAGATTTTATTTATTTATTTTTAGCAGATATTATAGTTTAGACCAATACCTAAATCTACCTTTTTACTATTATATTCAACAAAATATTTTATCACAATTCAAAAGTTTTCAATGTAAACAGATCATATTTATTACAGTATGGTGATATTTATTTATCATCATATGTATATAGTTGTGCTGTTACTGAATGAAAGAAATCATAGGAAAAAAGTTTAAATAAAGTATATAATATATAACCCAAATGAAAATTTTTTAAAAAGACAACTAAGAATAATGTGGATTTATTATCTTATCTTGGTTTTTAAAAAAAAATTATTATTTTTAATTCAAATTATTTTTTTTTTTTAAGTATAGGGTGGATAATATGCATGTCGTAAATTAGTCAGTAAATGCAGTAGTATGTAACACTTAATCATCAATGCATTACTGTATGTTCCATCCACATCTATGTTGATTTCCTTGCATGCACATGTATAGCCATAAAAAGTATTTGATGTGTTGCACAATAAATTTTTATGTTGATAAGTAATCCTTTTGCAATCCTATTATGGTAAATTCTAGTAAATTTGTGCTTTGAGAAATATTGACTCCTAGTCATTACTAATGTAAGTGAAAGATATTTGAGAAAGAAATTAAATGAACTATTCTTCTGAATTTCTCTAGCCAACCCTAATGATGGTTTAATAGCTTTTACCATAATTTTGTTTTTCCGGTTTTGATTTGTCAAAGAAATCTGATTAGACAATCAGATTCACTTATTTTTTAATAAAACTCCCCAATCTTAACATGCTTATTCACTCAAAAGCGCTTTATAAACTAATGTCATCGATCATGCGTTTTTAAATTCATTTACTTTGTTATACCGATATTTTTGTTTGTAAAACTATCATACAACTTTCATTAAAATATTGAGATTAATCTTATCTCGTCTATTTAATAAATGAATTTTATTAGTACATTTTTTTTCTTATGAAATTTGTAGCATTCTTTATATTGAAATGTAATTATCTTTTTTATCATCAAGTGCAGCTAAAACTGTTCAATTGACCATGAAATGGATATGCTAAAATTAAATAGATGTTAGGTTACAAGAATTTCTCTAGATTAGGGTTTTCCAATTTGTGTGTTCAGATATTGCAAATAATCATATGAATTATGTTACAGAGTGCATCATCCATGGCAGAGTGAACATTTCTGTAAATATAGGTCTTTGAGAATAAATATTACAATATATTATTAAACAAATAACATTGAATTTATAAAAAATGTACTTTTGAAGTGAAATAATTTTAATTTTTTGGAAAACAACTTTAACACGTTGAGTGCCACGTCAGTCACTGATGACTGACACTGAACTTTCCATTTAGGCCATTTCAGTCACCAGTGTCTGACAGTGTAAAATATGATATAATATATATTGTTTTAAGTAATTATTGAAATTAATTTAAAATTTACATACCTTTTATTTATTAGAGGATTGTATCATTAAATAAGAGATGGCTGAGGCAGAAAGTTCTGTGTCAGTCATTGGCGACTGACATGGCATTCAACGTATTAATGTAAAAAAAAAGGGAAGAGAGGAGGGGTTATACAGCCCATGGTCCATTAGTTTCAGAATTTTTGTACTTCTTTTCAACTATTTTTAAGATAATTATATACTGATTGAGTAAATTGTTTTACTTAGACATATGTACCAATACAATATAATTTAGTTAGTGACAAAATTTTAGAACAGTGATGTACAATGGTGATAGCTTGTGATGTGAAGACTAAGCATTTTTTTTTAAATGGAGAATATAAAGGAAGCTCTACTGTTCTTTAAATTCCCTATTTAGGGGGGGGGGGGATGCTTGACAAAATATATCCACAGCTCTTTCTTTTATTTGGCACTTGGGAAGAATACATTTTGCATCTCTTTTCTAAATTTAAGAAAAGGAAAATTTAGTCAAGTAAATTTCAACATCTAGGAAAGGACAAAAGCTCTGCCTTCCATTATCTGCAATCATTCACTGATATATTTAGTGTTGTTTTAAAGTATATAATTTAACATAATAGCTACAAGTATGTGTGAGGATTTTTTATCAATATTTTCACTGAAGACAATTTATCATAATAAACTGGACTATTAAAAAAGTATTGCCAGATATTCTTTAAAAAAAAAAATCATGCAGTCCTGACAGGCATGTTTAGTGATTTCAGTTTTGTGTTCATGTTAAAATAACTAAAATTTGATATTTTTTTAATGAAAAATGTATAAACTTTGTATAAAATTGCTGCAATTGGGAATTTTGAACAGACTCTTCTATAAACATTGAAAATTACTCTTGTAAATGTCTGCCAAAAGACTTCGGTCAGTTTGTAGCAATCAATGTGTTACACTTAATAATTTTATTTTTTGTTTGTTTATTTATCATTTTTAAAGTTGCATTTTATCGGATATAAATCCAAAGTTTATTAACTAAAAATTTTTATTTTAACACTTTTATTTAATTTATTTAAAATTGTCAATGTTCAATGTACTTTATTTTAAAAGGTGCTTATACATTCTAAAAGTAAAAATTCTAAAAAAGGAAATATTTTTATTATATTCTTTAAAATCTGTAATTTTGTCAAATTTCATAAAACATGCAAAAATTACAATTTAAGAAAATAACAAAAATTGTTTATAGAAATAAATTCTAAACTTTCAATTGAACTAATGCATATATTTATTACTGATACAATTTGGGATATTTTCTTAATAGTTTTCATTGATTTGCTCATTTAAAATATCCACCATCCATTTATAGTTTGTTTTTGCTTATCAGAAATCTGATTGTCACTGATAATTTTTTATACATATTGTTCAGCTTTTATTATTATCTTAAGTTTTGTGCCTAACACTTAATTAAAATGTTTTTAGTATTTGCCTGTGGTGCTCTTAACATATTTTATTGATAAAATTGTTGATTTATTTCAATAACCTGTAAGAACATAACTGCCCAGCCTAGTTTTTAAAAAATAAAAGTATTATAAAAAAAAAAGTTCTGTGTATACTTTAATCTAAAACAAGCATAATTGAATACTCACTAAATCTAAATTATAAAGTAAAAATCTGTCATTGAGTAATACTAACATCATATTGATGGGGGGGCTTACCCTGACTATTAACTGTTGTTTTTACTCTAATTTTTCTTGAAACATCTTGCAGTTTTGATAGAGAGAAAAAAGTTCTTTCGAATGCAATTTGTATGAAAAATGTATCTCAATTTACTGGTTTTTTGTTTAAAATAATTTTCAAGAATTTTTTTTTATATCTTGTGTGTGTCCTAATTATGACAGATTAATCTGTTTACACCTTAAAACAAATATATAAATGCCGAATATAAGTTGACTCCCACCCCCAATTCTGAAGCAAAAGTTTGAAAAAAACTGAATTTTTGTAGATAAGTCAAACTTTACTTCTGGTAGTTATGTTGAAAAATGGTTTGTAATCAAAGATTAATATCTATATATTTGTAAACTTTTTTTTTTTATATCTCCTATCAGACTTAGACTTTTTCAATTTTGCATAATTATAAGATTTTAAATGTTTAAACTATTATGAAATCTATCCGTATCAATTTAATGATATTGAATATATTTTTTAAATAGATTTTTTCCTTTTTAAGTCTTAATTCCAATGATAAACAACTTCTTAGTCTGTTAAAATTTAAAATACTTCTTTGTATTGTAGGATTTAAAGAAATATCTAGAAGCATGCTCAAATTGAATTTTTTTTTTAAAAAAAAAGGGATTCAAATCTTGAAAGGTATTGCAAGGAATTCTCTCTCAAGAGAAAATAGACTTAGAACAATTACAGAGACATTTTTTTTTATTTTTGTCAATTGCAAAGAAATTAGCATTGTCTGTTTTTATCTCTCTCCAACCTAGACCCATGTATGATTACTTATAACTTACCCATTTGCTGATCATCTGAGATTTTTTACTAACTCATGTATGAGTCCCCTCCCCCCCCTCCACACACACACACACACACACTATTTTCAACTCCCAAATTTAGTCTAAAAATTCTTTGACTTATACACAAGTATATAAGTAGTTAGTTCAGCATTTGTTGCTGGCTGACATTTAATAATTAGATCTGCACTATTAAAAGAATGACATGAATAAAAGACAAATTTAACAGATCTGTAATCCAATTAAGAGCTCAAACATAAATAATCTCCCCCCCCCCAAAAAAAAAAATAAAAATAAAAATAAAAATAAATAAATAAATAAAAATCAGCTGTTTTAAGTAACAAGGTATTTGGGTTCCTGGAATCCAACTAAAAAGAAATAGTATTGCAGAGTATATACAGACTCCTTAAGCTATTTTTGGATAACTTTAAAACATCACCAAGCATGCTTCACTGGATATAGTGCTTATAATGTGCTCCGATTTATTGCAAATATTAATTTAAAGAGTGTTTTAGAGTTTTAAACGGTGATGTCTTGTATGAGGAATAAAAATGTGCATTATTTAATCAGTCATCATTTATTTTGAAATTTTAATTTTTTATCAACATCTTAAAATTATATGATATAATAATCTTGCGATATTTGGGGGGGGGAAAAAGAGCTGTCTGAGACCATTAATAATGTAGAATAAAAGTTATTCATTTTAAAATTTCTCAATTTTTTTTTTTTTTTTTTTTTTTTTTTTTAATTTTGTCTGTTCAAAAGAAAAAGTTATGAGAATTAATTGGTCCTAGTAAATGATTATTTATTACTTCAAAGTAAAAAATAGGCTAGATTTTATTTATTATTATGAAAGATTTGAATGATTTTAAACTGTTTGCTAATGGAGCGAAGAGGAGGTGGTTGGACTTGCAATGAAGGACATTCTAGATTAATATTCATTGGTGAACCCACCTATAAAGGGGCTGGACCCCCCCCCCCCCCTAAGATGGTGAGACCAGTGGGAAGTTTGAGAATCTAAAATTTTTTTTCTGTTAGTTCTATTTTTTGATTTTGCAGCAGCATAACTTTCTGAAAATGCTATTTTTGAGGCCATCTATCAAACTATTAGAATAATTTTCTTTTTAAAGAAAAGCATTTAAAAATATAAATTAGTTAATGTAAAAAAGTTTAAAAATTCCGTTAAAAACCTATAAATTTGGTTTTGAAAAATTATGACATATTCACAGTTTTGGCAAGAAAAAAATTGGTGTATTTTTAAAAGAACAGTTTTCCAGGAACTTTAGCCGAATGTTATAGCCCCAAAATAAGTTAAGTGAAAAATTCATAGTGCCATATTTGACGACTTCCACTTTTGGTGTAAAACAAACAAAAGTAAAATAATAATAAACTACCAAATGGGTGAAAACGAGATGTCAAAATATTCACAGTTAATCAGTTTTCATTTAATATTAAAATAACAAAATTGTAATTTAAATTACGATATTGAAATATATTTTCAAAGATTAAAATTTTAGAGATTTATAAATAAATTCTTATTTAATTAATAATAAGCATAATTTTTAGAATGATTATAACAAGCCATATATAAGTACGCCATGCATTAAACATAAATATTCCTAAACCAATGATAAAAAAACAGTAGTTTATAGATATACAACTTTAACTGCTTAAAATGTGCATTTTTATTGGATGGAATTAATCAGACTGACTTCTGAAAGCCTCAATCTATGTACGATATGGATTAAACATTAATATTCCTGGACCTATCATAAACAACTTTTAAATGAAATTTCAGTTTTACAATTTTCAAAACTGCAAATTTTTAAACGTCTAAACACCACACATTTATAGTTTTTACATGGTTGCGTAGAGAAAAAAAAATGCACTTTTAAATGAAATTTGTTTGAAATCTTTATCACAATTTGTTTTCAAATTATTAGAGTTTTTATTACTTTTTTTTTTTTTTTTTTTTTGGTCATTGCGGCAATAAAAATATTCCAATTTTAGGACATTAAACATGGACCAATTAGAAAACAAAATAAAAAAGTTGCAGAATTCAACCAATAAAAAGATTCTGATGTACTTCAGATTTCCATGTTCTCTACCGAGGACAACTATTTTCCAAATAGTTAATAATAAAAAATATTAATTTAACAGGGAATTTTCGTTGTTCTCTAACTTTTATGTATAGGGTTACAAAATGCACCAGTTCTCGATGCTAGGTGTAAGCAACACCAAAAGAGGTTCCCTTGTAAATACTTAAAAAAAAAAATTAAAAAAAAAAACAAAAAAAAAATAAGATTCTTAAGATTAATTTTTCCTGATGTTTCACCCAGTGCTTTTATTAATTCATAACTTAAAACTCTTTTAATATTTGCATTTAGTTTTTGCCTGAGAAAAAACTACAATGTGAAATACATCAAAATTTAATTACAGCTGTTTTGAAAAAAAAAAAAATGAAATATTACCATATTAAATTTTAGGTTAACCCCTTGAACTTCAGGATGTACACTGCATCCATGCTCTGAATTCAATAACACTATGCAACAAAGTAACAAAAAAAAAATCACCATATATAATTGATTAGCTGCCATAAAACTGTGAAATATTGAAACAAAATTGTTCCAATTTCTAATCACGTCAAGTTTAGTAATGAAACACATTTATTGATTTTACTTAAAATTATATGAAGTAGTGACATAAATTGTTATTCTACATTAAAAAAAAATAATAATGATTGGCTTTCTTCTTATAATCAGTAGTGGTAGCAGGGGCGTAAATCCCGGGGGGGTATGGGGGGGTGCGGCACCCCCCCCTCGAGAAAATCAGTCGGAAAATGTTGTGTTTATCGGTAGAACAATACTTAGTTGGGGGGGAAAATGGTATTTATCTATAAAAACTTATAAATTGGAAAAACGAAAAAAATCAGTCGGGAAAAATGTTACAAAGTCTTTAGACTTAGAAGCTGGAAAAATGAAAAGATCAGTCGGAAAAATTCCCGTTCGATAGGGAAAATGTACGTTTAGTCTTAAAAACGGTATTTACCTGCAGGACATACAGATTGGGAAAATGTTCGTTTAGTCTGAAAAAAGTTTTTTTACTATAATGACTTACAAATTGGAAAAACGAAAAAATCAATCGGAAAAATTCCTGTTCGATAGTAAAAATGTATGTTTAGTTGGGGAAAAAATGGTATTTATATATAAAAACATATAAACGAAAAAAATCAGTCGGGAAAATGTCCGTTTAGTCGGAAAACTGTTATGTACTATAAAGACTCAAAAATTGGAAAAATGAAAAAATCAGTCTGAAAAATTGCCGTTCGACAGGCAAAATGTACGTTTAGTCTTAAAAATGGTATTTACCTATAAAGACTTACAAATTGGGAAAATGTTCGTTTAGTCTGAAAAAACTTATTTACTGTAATGACTTACAAATTGGAAAAACGAAAAAATCAGTCGGAAAATTCCCGTTCGATAGGAAAAATGTATGTTTAGCTGAAAAAATTTTATTTACCTATAAGGACTTATAAATTGGAAAAATGAAAAAGTCAGTCGAAAAATTCCCGTTTGATCGAAAAAATGTACGTTTAGTCGATAACAATATATATATTAAATTGTAAAAACTTATGAATTGGAGAAAATTTTTATTGTAGTTTTAGTAATTAGAAGAATAAAAAAACTATTTTGAATAAAGAAAACATATAAATTTTTTCTTAGTTGGAAATAGTTCAGATTTTCCGAATATTGTGAACTCAAAAACTTCGATATGACGAAAAATTACATATCCCAGCAATGTTAATATTATATAAAACCTTCATATTTTGATCAAAAACCTTGATATTTCGAATTTTTTTCGTGCACTTTGACTTCGAAATATCAAGATTTTCGAATTTTTTTCACTTTAAGATATGCTTAAATTTTAAGATATGCTTATTGAAGTGATGAAACTTCTACTTTTTCTCTAACTTTAAATTTAGTTAGAAATTACTGTAAATTCAGTAATTTCTAACTAAATTTAAAGTAAATTTTCTTCTAATGAATGTGTAATTTCCTTCTAATGAAAATTCAAAAATGAATTGCAAATATTTAGTGCTTTTTCTTATCTCTCTGGGTATTTTCCAAGCTACACGATATTAATTTTAATCGAAAATAATTATGGTTTTATTTTTTCTAGTAACTATTTTTTAGTGTGAATTTTGTTTACTTTATGAAATCTTAATCAAATTAGATGGATGAAAATTGAAAACATCCAAATACTTTGAATTTTTACCGCGAATTAATCTGGATATTTTTAAACCTATATGACTTTATTTCTATCAGAAATAATTCGTTCGTTTTCTTTTTTCTTAATCAAGTGTATTCGAATTTTTTTTTCATATTATTATAACTACATTTTGTTTAGTCGAAGAAAACAGAGGTGACACCAACGCAGATTTTTTTACGCTGATTGAAAGTATGTCATTAGAAATAATTATAAACTTAAATTAACAAACAAACAAAACAAAAAAAAAAAAAACATTGGCAAATTTTTGTCTTTAAAGTAGTCCTGAAACAATCAAGTTTCAATTTTACACATAAAAGAAAAGTTAAAAAGATTTTAACTCATTTCTAAAAATTAAAGAGATTGAACATTGTTTTCTTTTCCAGGCTATGCTTTGGCACACTCAGACGACTAGAACCCTTCCAAAGTATCAGTCCACGATGGGCATCCCTACGAATCCCTTACAACAAATCATCTTAATATTTAACTCTATTCTGCTTAAACCATTAGTATTCTAGCATATGATCATACGGTGTGAAATCGTTAAGACCGTTAATCGTTATATGTTGCTACTGCTGAGAATATTTTTGTATATATTTAATAATTCAATATTTTCTGTATCAAATATGCCACTTCCTAAATTCAAAAAACAAAAAAAGCAATGTAAGTTGTGTAATTTTTTTTTTTTTTAGACATCGTTTTATAGATCCACTAGCCATATTTCTATAGTCTTTTTTAAGTAGGAACACGAAATTAAAGAAAGTAAATCTGCTAAACAAGTAATCAATAACGTATTTCAGTACATTTAGAAATTCTTCCGCTATAAAGGCAAAAGAGGTCGAAATTTTTTGAATATTTGGTATCATCAGCCGTTTTAGATAGAAGTGTGGAATTAATGAAAATGAAACCACAAAAAAAAAAAAAAAAAAGCACGTATTTCAGAACTTCAGAAATTGCCCTATAAGTGAGTTAAAGGGAATCAAAAATTTTAAAACACTTGCCCACATCCTGGCAGCAGTTTTAGGTAGGTACATGAAATTCAAGATAACAAGGTAATTTAAATGCATTTCAGAGATTTTAGACTTTCTCCTGCCTTTAAGAGGATTAAAGTGTGTGTGTGTGTGGGGGGGGGGGGGGGGGGGTGTATTGAAATTCTTAGATCATTTCGCAATATTTCTGTTTTAGATTAATGATGAGATACAGAATAACTAATCTACAAAAACGTACTTTAATACATATTTTATTGATTTTGGAAATTCTCAAATAATGATGTTTAATGGGATAATGATAAGTTTTAGGTCATTTCAATATATTTAAGCACAAATCTTAGGTAGGAGCAGGAAATTCACTGTAACAAACCTACCAAAAATTTTTTATTTAAAGTACTTCAGTGATTTTAGAGCTATTTTGTCTATTCTATATCGCCAATATCGACTTTGAAGGGGATACTGTAAAATTATACGAATAAGATAATAATAATTGATAATTAATTAGATGTTAAGAAAATGTAGTTTTATTTTAATTTTACCTGTGTTATTTCATTGGATTCAATAATCTTTTAGGAAAACCAACTAGCGTAGCGGGTGAAGGCTGCCAGTATATGGTAAATATGTGTGTGTGTGTCAGATTTCAGTTCGCAATATTCATTTAAATTATTCTAAATTTCTGGCATATTATTTATTTCCCCATTTCTTAATAATGCCTAATATTTATTTCGATTGAGTTTCCCTTTAATTTTAAAACGCGTATATTAATAAATATCTTATTTAATCTAAGGTTTTTAGTCCTTTATAAATTTTATCAGTTGCTCAATCTATAATATTCTGAGAGAAGCTAGTTTTTATTTTCGAATGTTGAAAGCCATTTTGTTATTTTTATTTCCAATCTTAATTCCATGAATTTATGTTCGCACGTCTTTTCAATGCTAGGCTTTTTACTTCGAAGACACCACGCTACAAGGTATGGGCTCCTCAAGCTGCTCCATTCTCGAGTCATTAGTTTAGCTGCCCATTTGTAAAAGTGCTCCTTTCACTGATTGGCTCGTTTCTGTGCTACGTAGATATGTCGTCTTTTGCGATTCTAACAAAAAGCAGATGCAGTGACTTTGGAGTTTAGATTTCTGTCTTGTTTCAAGTATTTCTATATATATTATCTCCTGTCTACGACTCTTGTATTTTTTTTTTAATTTTCTTTTGAAAATCTTATAGTATGACATAGAGATTCATCCCAAAGAATGAAAGCTTAAGGAATTTTTTCATATGTAAGACTCATTTTAATTTTTCATGTTTGATGAATAAACGGCTTAGAACAACAAACAGGCTCCGTTTCTGATGGAGAAATCACTGGATTACCGAATCCACTGCCTTGCTACACCTACGCTCTGACCGTATAGAATAGTAGCAAAACAACCACCTTCTGTCCTCAATTTAAATTTTCTGATATCAGCTATTATCAAGAATTTCATCCAAGTTGACAAAATTTAGCGACTACAAAAAAAAAAAAAAAAAAAAAAAAAAATTATAACTA
This sequence comes from Maratus speculifer, assembly GCA_964019185.1. Taxonomy (NCBI): domain Eukaryota; kingdom Metazoa; phylum Arthropoda; class Arachnida; order Araneae; family Salticidae; genus Maratus; species Maratus speculifer. The sequence continues at coordinate 385,766,484 of OZ025292.1, forward strand.
CCAAGATTCTACGAATTTAATACATTAAATTACATATGTGTGTGTGTGTATATATACATACATACATACACGTATGTATATAAAAGTCGGTATTTAGTTTTTTTAATACTCGAAAATTTTCCTTCTTGGAGTCGGAAACTTATGAGTCTACACCCCCCTACGCAACAAGGATGGTTTACGCCCCTGAGTGGTAGGACAATAAAAGGAGGATGGAAATAACAAAAACAGATGGGGAAAACTCCGAAAGCAGTTGTTGTGAATGTGTAGTGCCTGTCTAAAAGAGGCAATGTCTGGGTGTAAAGGATTTTGCTCGTAGCTCAGGAAAAGATATTGGCAGGAGGATTAAAAACAAAGCAAAGAAAATTTTAACTTGCAAACAATTTATCTATCTGCCTGTCAGTTTATTCATACACACTTCAGGTGCTGATATCTTGAAAATGCTTATATTCGGACGGGTAGTTCCATTCCACTTTTTAATGTACATGATGAGATCGATCTTTTGATACCACACTCATGCAAATCCACAACTCACACATGGAAATGTTCTCTTTTAAGTGTAGCGAAAAGTAAATAAAGTAAGATTACCATTACTTATGTTTTTGCACATGATATCTAAATATAAATTTGTTTTCTCTTGTTTAGCAAGTATACCTAATACAAATCACGACTCTGGATATCAGTAATTTTTTTTTTTATAATTCACAGTGTAGTCATACATTGTTTTCTACATAGTAATGGTTTGAAATTAGATTAAACTTGAAATTGATGTCTATATTATGCAGCTGATACAACTGGGCACTAGTCAAAAAAGAGTGACAAACATTTTGCACCCTATAGACTGGTACATAGTCTTACAACAGCAAAATTAAGCCTACATGTCAAAGGGTTAATAGTTCATTGTTATTTCTACTGTTTAAACATAGAAAATGGTGGATTTCAGAGAATCAACTGTGTAACATACATAAATTTACAAATCACCACTATGTGACAGCTAAATTTTTTTGTTTTGACCATTAATTTTCAGTGTCTTAAGCCACCATGTGTTTTACATAGACATCTCATTTTTTTGCCGAAAAGCATACATAAATACATCCTCCCCCCTCTCTCCCGACCTGTCCCAAAATCTGTAGATTTTCTTCCTTATAATTTTCCTATATTTATTTTAAATTGTCCATAATTAAAGAATGATTAAATAGTGATAGCACATTTATATGGATTCATAAATTTCTAGTTTCCTTAAATGATACAAAACAGGAAACAAATTCAGTTATTAAACAGGAAATAAAATAGTGGTGGATTGATGGAGAAAATGCAAATTTCCCCCCAATCTGGCACAGAAAGAAAATCATGAATTTTGTTTGTTGGTCTTGGGGGGGGGGGGGGGGGAAGAGGATTTCATCAAGAAGTCATAATAAAGCTTAAAAACTAGCCATTGTATTAGAAAATTTTAATTTGTCATCAAGTAAGAAAGACTTAAAATATTTTTCAACAAAAATTGTTACAAAGCTTATAGAATTTGATCTTTCTCCATCATACAACACAAAATAGTCCTTAGATGACAGATATGTTTTATTTTGTTAAAATCTAAAACCAAAACAAACTTTCCCATATTTTTTTAGGCTGTGCATGAATAACATTGTTTTAGCGTTTGGGGAGGACGAAGAGTTCTGACACATATCGTAAGATGTCTCCAGGGGTGGAGAGGTCATTTGATATCAATATCATTTTTGATCCAACCAAAATTCTGTTTATTCATAACATGGTCTTTGGTTCATAAGTGTTAATTTTTTAGTAGTTTGTAATTTATTTTTATGAAAATACAAAGCTATAATTAAATCTCCAAATTATGAAATTGTTTAATTCTAAAATATTGGCTATCAAAATACAGTCGGCTCCCATTAATTCAAACTCGTCGGGACTACAAGAAATGTTTGACTTATTCAGAGTTCGAATTATGGAAAAGTAGGAGACAAAAACATGTTTAAAGGGGTTTAATGTTATAGTATTTTTTAAATATATTTCAACTGTTATCATTAGAATAAGACTTAATTTAAAATTGAAAGATATAAACACAAACTAAGGAATTGGGAACAAGCAGGGTCTAATTATTAACGGGACACTATCAGTAAAATATTATAGAAAATTTCGCTTTGTTTAAATGCTTTTTTCATTCAAAATTACTGTCATGAATAAGCAGAAAAATATTTCTACTGGTGGGCTCTGGGAACAAGCACAAACGAAAATGGGGTGGAAATATTGATGGACAGATGGGGCACTAAAAAAGCAGATATCAAATGCAAGGGATTATATGTATACTTTTTCAGAACAATTGTGAACAAAATGTTATTTGAATCAGCACTGTACAGAAGGGGGCAGTCGCCCCAGGCGCATAAGTTAAGAGGGTACCAAATTGATCGGTTCTGAAGCCAGAACCGTTCTAAAATTAAATAAAACTTAAGCAGAGATAGAGAAAATAAAAATTTGGTGACCTGAAATAAATATTGGCAATCTGTGGTAGTGTAATAAAGTCAGTAAGGAAGCATTTATTTAAAAGTTAAGCTAACGTTTATTTTTCAAAAAAACATATTCAAAATAAAAATATATGTATATATGAAATAATAAACAAAGAGAAATTATATCTGGTAAAATCAACCATAAAAAAAATAATTTCTGAAATTATATTATCTATAAAATTAAAGTCATACTTTAACATAATAAAAACACTTAATTGAAGCAGCATGACGTAAGGTAAAGTTTAGAAGACCTGTACAGGTTGCAAAACGAACCACTCACCACAGCATAACTTGAAGAAAAACAGATTTTTCAAATTGGATGATGACGAAAAAATAAAGTCCAGCAAATGTCCAAAAGGAATAGAAACCTTGGATATCATAGCAACTCATCACAACAGATGTTCAGCAAAGATATTTTCACTATCTATAGACTGGATTTATCCTTAAAACAACATCTTTTAGAACATAAACAAACTACAAATATAAACTTCCATAACTGGAATTTAAAGTAATGTACGGCCTTTACTAGACCAAAACATCGTCAGACCATCCGCAGTCAAAACAAACCGACTGATTTAAATGCCCCTCGCCGTTCTATACATCGCCAGAGTGCAACGCCCCCTTTGCGTCTGCCGAGTTGAGCGAATGCATTCCTGCTTTGCGAAAGGGAGATACGGCTACTCGTAAGTTGCGATTTGCGAAGATCGCAAATCGCGATCAGATGGAAGAAAACGATCATGAAGTGTTCAATGCACATGTAAGTGTTCAAATCGAAAGTAAACAAATAAGTAACCGATTTAAAAATGGAATATGCCATGGAACCAGGAAAACAAAATAAAGAGATTGGAAATAAGATTGAAAAAAATAAAAACCTGTAAGTCATGCTATATTATCCTATTACAATATGTATATATATGCCCATAGAGTGTTAAGGGTAGTGAGTATGCTGACACAAATTTATAACATCATTTTGGGGGGTTTAGCGTCAAGTTGGGGGGAGGGGGTCTGCCAAATTGAAACTTTACCCCGGGTGCATTTTTCTCTTTGCACGCCTCCGATTTCAAGGATCTGAAGTCCGGGAAAAAGAAATGAAAAATGGGAATCTTGTTAGTTCGAATTAAAGTCAAGAGAAAATGAGTTCGAATAAACAAAAATTTGTAACATTTATTAATTCTGCTATTGAAAATTTTGGGACTTCATGTTTAGTTCGAATTAAGCAAAGATTTGATTTATTCGATTTTGAATTAATGAGAGCCGACAGTATTTGATATTCCTATTCTTCATATGTGTATGAATATATAATCATGGTGTAAAGTATATTATAAATGAAGCTTGTGTTTACTAATAAAAAAGTATGTTGTCTACTTGTTTTGTTAAGAATTTTCGTCTGTGCCCCCCCAGTCCCTCCTCCAGTTGTGGCAAGAGCAAAAAGATTTTATTACTATTTAATGCATTGTGTAATAAAAAACTTATAAAATACTTTTAAATAGCAACTATTTCTTTTCGGTGTTATTTTATTAAATAAAGCAAAAATTATTAACTGAAAATTATACTGTAGATTTTGTGAATTAAAAAATTGACCATTGAATTCCACAGTTTGCAGAATTGTAATCCAGAAGTGTCATTAAGTTTGTATGTTTCAAAAAATAAGATCACGTTTTCCAATCAACAAAATCCCCCTCCCCTAAAAAAAATATTTTTTTTTTGGCCTTCTGATACAGTAAAACCTCCATAACGGACACCTCTATTTAACGGACAGTTTTCAAATCCCCACTCCCAAAACTTAAATTTTTGTATGTTTAACCTCTGAATAACGGACATTCCGAATAGCGGGCAGTAATTTTGGCAAAAAAGAATGAAAAATTATTTTTAACGAGGAAAAAAAAAAAAAATATCCTTTAAATTTATCAGGGCAATGTGTCACAAATTTTGTGATCACAGATAAATGTGGGAATGAGCTGGAATAAATCCCCTCTCCCCTTACATTTATCTGTGATCACAACCCCCTCTTTCGGATGATCTGAGATTGTATGCTTTTAAGAAGCAGAAAAATACAGTAAACAGTTATACAATTGTTTTTTTTTTTTTTTTTTTTTTTTTAGAAAAAAGAATGATTTAAAAAGGATTAAAATTACTGACAGAGTTAAAATTTCGCATTGAAAAACAAATTACATATAATCGCAAGTAAAAGCAAACTTTTGTAACAAATTTTTTTTTGTAAGAATGTAATAAACAAAGGATAAAGGTATGCACAATTTTATTTCAATGTTATTGCTATAAAAATTATTTTAATTTCTGGTTAATCATATAATAGAAGTTTTAGGACATTTTAAAATCGACTAATGAAACATTAAGCATTCATTAGCAATTTTTTTTATCTCTGAGGTTTTCCCAATAGCGGACACCTCCGAATAGCGGACAATTTCTGCGCTCCCAAGGTGTCCGTTATTTAGAGGTTTTACTGTATTTTTATTTATTCCTTTCTTTTCTAATGTTTATTTCAAAAAGCAAAGTTTTAATTATCGTTGCATCCAAGTCCAACTTTAAAGGAGAAAGGACAGGCAAGGTAATAAAAGCTGAAGGCATGAAAATATGCAAAATATTTGGTTAAAATGTAAATGATATTCATAGAAATGATGAAAAAATCCAGGCGAGAACATTGTGCAGCTAAAACTTTCTTTGAGCACATTTATTCTCTCTTAATTGCATGCAATCCAATCTAAAATTGTTTCAATGTTTCGTTAATTTCTTTGTTATAATAAAAAGATAACTCTCTCATGCTGCTTGTCTGTTTACTAATGATTATTCCCTAAACGAATTCTCCAAATTTAGTTCACTAGTCTGAATTCATATAAACAATTCAAAAAATTCTTGAGAGGCAAAGAGTGCTATTTACACGAAAAAATTACATGCGACATAAATCGCCTTGTTTTTTCATTTTCTAAGCATTTCATTGGCTGTTCAAGGAAAGATTTTAATATCATCTGGATTTCCAAATATTTGATTGGCTGTTACTGAAGCCCCCCCCCCCCCCAGGACCCATAGGATAACATGGAGACACATGGAATTTGAAGTGACTTTGATCCTTCATGTAATAGCACTTTTAGAGATGCATCAGTCCTTGGGCCAGTCAGAGCCTGCCTACAATAACACATTTTTCAAGTTTTCCCAAGATAACTCCCCCTTCGGAAAGGAAAAAAGGGGAATGTGCAAGACTTCTAATTTTTTTAAGCTATTTCTTGTACATTTAAAATAAAATTTATTTTATACTTGGCATGTGTAGTTTAAAAATGAAACTGTTACATTAAATTCAAAATACAAATAATGAAACAAAATTTTTATTATCTAATAATAAATAAGCTACAATATTTACAGATATTAACAAATGTACCTCAAAAGATTTGAGGAGTCAAATTAAGCAGTGAACAAACATTGCCTATTTACAATCATTTATAATACCAGATAAAAATACAAATATTTGACAAATCAACATAATACTGCTAGAATTAAAAAAAAAAAAAAAAAAAAAAAAAGCTTATCTGGAAGCTGACAGTACAATTAACCTGAGACAAGGCAATGAAATCAAAATGTGGTTGTACTGTTTATTTTTTGGCACTAACACTTAACTGAAGGTAATGTCAATCTGGCAACATAAGCATAACTACAATATTTCTCAAACTTTTACATTCTGAAAATGAAAATAGTATATATGTATAGGAGTGAGACCAGCCAAACTGAAAAGAAAGGAAATTTTGTTTCTCTTCAATCTAATATCCTTCCTCCCCTTGTAAAAAGGAGGATAAGACAACTGATTACAACAAAATAAGTAGACAAAATTTAATATTTTAAAAATAACTCGAGTTTCGGAAAAAAAGAAAAAATGGATGTATGTATATATGAGAAGAAGGAAGGGGTAGGGATTTATTTATATGATAGTACTTAAAGATTCAACAATTTTAAACTTTACTGGCAAAGAATTTGAAATTTCAAATAAATTACTTTAAAAATAGAAACTTGCCAAAATGTGATAGATTTTCACTCCTATATTTAATATATCCTTTTTTTTTTTTCTTTTTACTCAACTCTTTGTATTTAAGTCATTTAATTTGTCTTACGGACAAGTAAAATGCATCTAACATTTCTGTCTTATTTTGAATTACTACAATAGAATTAAATTTCATTATTCTAACGCCTCGTAAAATTCAATTTGATAATTTTTAAAAATGACATTCAAATAAAAAGACAGTTGTTTACTACAATATTATGACAGATAAAAATCTAACATTAATTTGGTTTAATAAATTAACTTCTTGGAAATTAATTTTCTATAATAAAATTAACTTTATACATTTATATGTATTCCTCTTTAATGTTTTCATTTACAACAAAAACTATATGTGTTTGCATATGATAACTAACAAAATTAAGAAGGCTAAAACATTAAAGACAGCATAACTTAATCTTTAAAGTTACGAATATTAATAAAATATGTACATATTCATTAGAAGCAACACTGAATGATATTTCAGTTTGAGAAACACTGCTTCATAAAAAAAAAAAAAAAAAAAAAAAAAAAAAAAAAAAAAAATCTAAAATGCTTATGAATACCTGAACAGTTCTCGATTTAAATCAATGTAAAGCTAGTTTGAATTGCAAAAAGTCATTTACAAATCCTTATAATATATTAAGAAAAATTTGAATTTTTATCATCAGCAATGACTATTTTTGTAGACAATTAGGAACTTATTTCACAGGTCCTTTCAACATTATGGCCTGTATGTTGTTTATACTACAAAATGACTAAGGTCCAAGAGCAGTAAAAAACAGAAAGCTACTCCTTTCTGGACATGCAGAATTTATAATCCACTTCCTTTTCCTTTAGGTTTCACACTTTCCTTTAAAAGCTGAAAGAAAAAGAAACACCAATCAGTTTATTTTATACAAAAACATTAATCCACAAGCATTTAAAGAAACTAAAATATTTAAAAATGAAATTTTAAAGTTTCAAATAACTTGCTTATGTAATCTGGTTTAGAGAGAACAAACTTTAAGGGGTAGTAGAGCACAGTACAAGTTTTTGCATTGGGGGGGGGGGGGGGGGGGGGGACCTGGTTTTACTTAGCTCATTCAATCAAAAATAAGAAGTTCAAGACAAATCCAGATTTAATTCATAACTTTAACAATAACATTAGAACTATATTTTCAACAGGTTTACTTTATTTTTGAACAATAACATCAGAAATACCAGAATTTCTACCTTAAAACAGCTAAACTATGCATTCCAAAATTCCAGGGGTGATTCTCGTCCGAAAATTCCGAAATTTCCGAAAATTTAAGGCATTCAATTCCGAAAATTTGAAATTGGGTTATCAGTTCCGCATAATTGCCAATTTGTACGGTTTTGCGCGCGGAAAAAACAATCGCGGAGAAATGCGAATTTCGTGAAAGGATCGCCGAAAAAGCACACATTTCGTCAATATTTCGTGGAAAAACGATGATTTCGTCGATGTTTTTCTCAACGAACTTTGTCAAAAGGTCTCTGAAAATCGCGAATTTCCTGTGCGAATCGCGGAAAAAACGACAATTTCACCAAATATCGCAGATAAAACGCTGATTTCGACTAAGACCGCGGGAAAACGTCGATTTCGTCTTAAGATTGCGGATATAACGCCGATATCGATAAAAGATCGCTTAAAAATATTTTGTCAAAAGAATATTGGGGGGAAAAAGGCTGATTTCATCAAAAGATCACGGGAAAAACGCCGTTTTCGAGAAAAGATTGCGTAAAAATGCAAATTTTATCTAAAGATCGTCAAAAAAAAAAAAAAAAAAAAAAAAAAACGCCGATTTCATAACAAAAAAACACGGAACAACGCCGAAAAACCGCCGATTTCGACAAAAGATCGCAATAAATTGTCGATTTTGCTAAAATATCGCAGATAAATAGCTCATTTCGTCTGAAGATCGCTGATAATCGCTGTGGGGAGGGTGTAACTTACGGAATAAAACGCTGCTTTCGTCTGAAGACCGCGTTAAAACGTCGATTTCGTCTACGGATTTCGGATATAACGCCGATTTCGATAAAAGATCGCGGAAAAAAACGCCGTTTTCGATAAAAGATTGCTTTAAAATATTTTGTCAAAAGATCTTTGAAAAAAAGGGCCGATTTTATCAAAAGATCACGGAAAAAACGCTGATTTTGTCAAGAGATCGCGGGGATAAATCGCCGTTTTGAGAAAAGATCGCGTAAAAATGCAAATTTTGTCTAAAGATCGTCCAAAAAACGCCGATTTCATAATAAAAAAAAAACACGGAACAACGCCGATTTCGACAATAGATCGCAATAAATTGCCGATTTTGCAAAAATATCGCAGATAAATCTCTCATTTCGTCTGAAGATCGCGGGAAAACGCCGATTTCGTCTGTAGATCGCGGGGGGAGGGGAGGGGTAACTCGCAGAATTCCCCCTCCCGCCGAATTCCGAAAATGCGATGTGAATTTCCGAAAAAACTTTTTCACTCAGAATCACCCCTGCAAAATTCAGAATGTAGCTAATCATAAATATAAAATATCATTGATCAAATTACAATAACTTTCCATGGTGCAATCCTCTTTTATACAAAAATTATTCTATTAAAAATTTTCAATCTTCATTACTCTGAAAGTTATGAACAAAACAGAGTTCAGTGTGAAATGAGACATCTCTGACAAAATAAGGTTTCTACAAAAAATTTTGTGTTCTATATTATTCCTTAAAGTTAGTACCATGTAAACAGAATCACTTTGAAAATACAGTTCACTTTAAAATCTACTTATGTGTAATCTATAAAGGTCTTACCTACTACCCACACTACACATTGGAATGTAAATAATGAAAATTGCTATTAAGAGTTAAACTCAAGAAAATTGCTAAAAAGTGATAGGTAGATTACTGACAAAAAGTAATATGTACCATTAAAAATAACCAATATTTTATTTTAAAATAAAAATTATTGTATTGAAATATGTTAAGTCAAAAGGATGCATATAATAGTCAATCTGATTAAAAAGATTAATCTTTTGCATTATAGGACTCATGTCAACAAGTACTATATTTCACACATATACAGAATATGAGTCTTGTTCCAGAGCTGGAACAATCAGATGTATAACAGCAATTCAGCCTATTTTATAGTATCACTATGATAAATAGTGTACATTTTGCTTTACAAAAATAGAGATCTTAAAAAAATTATCTTTTGTACAAAAACTTTGTTGGTAGCTTAAAAAGTTATTTATTTGTATTTCTAAATAAATAACAGCTTGAGTCATCTGACTGTCATCAAAAGTTTTAGGCTGACTGCTTCACTTTTAATGTCCCAACCACTTATACTTTAATGTTAGCCACGCACATGTGATAAATCGTCAAATATTGTTTCAACTTTATCACTTTATCTACATTATCCCTCTAAGCATTTGGAACGTAATATTCTGTTTGCTAAGCTCCAGGTTTCACTGCAATATAAGCAATATTTAAGATAATGTAATTCTAATGAATTTTCAATACATTTTAGAATGATTAATACTCTCATTGATTACACTCATATTTGTGATTAAGCTTTTTTTACAATGTTCAAATAATCAAATTTTCTGAGCATTTAAAATAAAATGCAGGCGAAAACAACATTACAATTTTACTCATTTGCAAGATGCTCAGAGGGTTATAATAGTCCAAGTTATGTGACTATCAAACAATTACAGGCTGACTCCTCCACTTTTCATATACATAATTTTGATTAATTTTTTTTTTTTTTTTTTTTTTTTTTTTTTAAATAAAACTTTATAAAAAATTGAAATTATTGCAAAGATTTTTAGCAGGATGCAAGTCTTGACAGTTGTTTTCCACATTGTAAATTAAAACAATACTTTCATGTTAAATAATTATGGTATTGTTTGTTTTTTTCTTTTTTAAAAATAAAAATATTTCAGCAAAAACAAAAAGTGAAAGTCAAGAATTTTAAATGCTTTAATTTTAAATGGAATTAATGAATTCAAAAATAATGAGACAGGAACAATGATTGGCGATTTATCACTATGCCCAACTAATATATAAAAAACAGTTCTTGATTTCTTTATCAGAATATACTGATTTGGCAAAAGATTAAGCAAGTAAATTAGGAATAAAAGTAGCACGATACAATAAATTAGCAAATATTTAAGGAAAGCCAAACTGGCCACCAAAAATGGTTTAATTGAAAAAAACCCAGTACTAACTGTATATTAAGTATAGTGGTAAAGGATTCAATGCAAATTATTTCAAAAAAGAGCTTATTTTTTAAATCAATATGTAACGCTGAGCAGATGAGTATCTTAAATTAAGAAAAAAAAGTTAGAACTTAATATTAAAAGCTATGTTTTCAAATTTTCTAGAACAAAGTTACTGTAAGTTTTTAGGAATTGGTTTATGAAATTTTTTTTGCTGTTTTTCATACAAAATATACTTTCTATATAAAATCTTAAAATTACATGTGCAGGTAAAAAATTGTTAAACAGGATTTATAAACATTTGCTAATTAGAAAATCTTCAGTCTACAGTTAATTGCTGTTTTTGTTATCAATATTACAATGACATGTACTATATCTAAACATTACCAATTTTATTCCAGTACAAAATTATCATGTATTTTAAAAATAACTTACCATTATCAGGTTATCTAAACCCATCAGGTATCCATCTTCATGGTTGCCATTTGACCATGGTGACCTGTGATCTATTTTAATGCCTTCAGGCAGTGGTACAGTTTTGGCAAAATCAATCATCCAAGCACCAGCCCTTTTGCCATCATGGATAATTAAAAGACTGCTACCTATAATCTGTAAAAAATAAAATTAAGTAATGAAATTTAATTATAATGATAACTTAATGCATTATAATCTTTCTTGACAAAAACAACCAGTTTGTTATTTTAAAAAGAAAATACAGTAGACTCCCTCAAATCCGCACAACTTGGAACCAGAGGTTGTGCAGATTTCTGGTCATTGCTTTGTTTACATTTTTTAAACAGTAATTTGAGTGCAATTAATAGTGCATTCCAAACTATGATGAATGCTTACCATATAATAAAATATTAAAATAAGTAATAAACTAAAATAATAAAAATTTAGATGATTTTTTAAATGATTAAAGTACTAATAGCAAAGGTCAAGTTAATAATCAATAGTGTATGATTAAATATTCATTATAAAGATTAAATGTATTTTTCCAAAATTATTCAACAAATTTGCCTCAAAAGGTACATTACTAATTCACATCAAAATCAAAAAAAGGAGTTTTTTTTAAGTTTAGCAAGGCTTAATAACAAAAAAATCTTGATTAATGCATAAATATATTTGATAAGATTGTGATTACCAGTAATATCAGCAATATCTTGATTAAACAATAATAATAATTTATGAAAAAAACATGGAGTATTATAAGGAAAATTACAAATTAAAAAATATATGGAATTGATACAAAACAAAAAAAGTCTAATTTTGTAGCAATATCCCAACTGAAAATTTCATTGTTTACATCCATAAAATATGTGTGGATTTTAGAGAGTTGCAGATTTCTGGTTTGTGGATTTAGACAGATTTCTCAATTTTTAAATAATAGCATAAAAACCTACAGAACATTTACAGAAATATTCATTTTAAACAAGTTGAAATTCAACAAAATAAATTTCAACAATTTACAAGTAAAAATTGTAGCAACATAAAAAATTCAATAAATATGAAACAAGCAAAATCATCTATTGCTTTACAGTTGAAAAACTGAAAATTATGCTTAACCCTTTCAGGGGCAAGTACAATTGGTAAAATGCTGGAACGATTGAATGATGTATAATTTACAAACAATTTTGAAAATAAGTAAAATCATTTCTTTACATATTTAATAAGGGGAAGTTTTCATTCTAAAATTCTGGTACCAATGTGGAATTTAAGAATTAAAATTAAATGGTCCAAAGTTGAATTAGAATCCTTCAAAGGGTTAAAAGTAAGATTTATATGTTATCTAATGGCAAAAGTTTATTGATTTGGTCTATTTTTTCACATGCCATCAACTTCTTTAAATTAGATTAGGCCATCTTAATTCAGATATGTCAAACTTGTAAGCACTCAAAGAATATTTTCAGCATATTATTGAAGTTTTTAATTCAAAATACTATGAAATTACACAGCAAATACAGCAATTTATACTAGTTGTCCTTGTCAATAAATGGTAAAATATTGAAGAAATCGAAATGCAGTTTATTTAATTCTTATCTAGTTAATATTTTCTTACGTGCCGATGATAAAATTATACTAACTTGGAATACAATTCTAGAAAGTTTTAAAAAGATTGTGTTTGCCATTTTGAAAATCTTTCTTTTATGTATGCACGAGTTATCTTAAAAAATAAAAAACTAATACTACGGATGTTCAAATGAAAAAGTAGAATATGTATCAAATCGGTTGAAATGTGAATTTGCTTAGAAGTAACACAGTGAGTCATTAAGGGATGCAAGAGTATCTGGCATGGTTGTACGCTTACACATGAAGAAAAGGAAGCAGTAAAGTGTTCAGTTCAATTGATGCAGCAGTGCATGCAAGGACATCATGGCTTTTACATTGTGAAATTTTAAGATTGAGGAGTAGTGGGGTGTTATCAGATTCCTTGCTCATCAGACTTTAATCGGATACTTAGATTGTTTGAGTAGCAAATAGCAAACTCATGACATCTTCACACACACTGCCACACCTATTAAAAATAACACTCAATATCCTGCTTCAATCCTCCTTCATGCGCAGGAACCTGCATATGCAACAACCATGCAAGATATTTGCCTTGCATGCCTCAATGTCTCATTCACAAAGTTATCCTAAAGCCACATATTCAGATTATTTTCTATTTGGAATTCCTGTTAAAAACATTAATAAGTACTACTATTCAGATAATGGAGACAGTTTATACCGAAATAGACTAAGCAGAATCAAAATTATTTTTATACAATATTTCTTTAAAAAAAGTAACTGATTATTAAACAAGAAAATTAATAACAGTGATGAAGAAAAAACATTCCACCACAAAAATTTTAGGTTGAAAAATTACCTACTGACTTGTTCACTCCAATGTGCCAATCAAAATATGACCAAAAATAAAGAGTAAAAACTGAGATATGGCATGGTAAAAGGATTTGTTTAGCATTTGTGAATAAATGAAATTACTTTAATTGTAATAAAATTCTGCAAGTACAGCAATTTTCATATTTCTTGATTTGTTCATTCTGTGCATTAAAGTGTCATTAACTTTTTTTTTTAACCTTAAGTTGGTAATTTCTATAAAAAATCAAATTCAATTTATTTAATGCACAGGAATATTTTATAACTGAAATATTTATAGTTTTTATTCAGGCAAAAAATCTCCCCCCCCCCTCCCACACACACTGGAAAATAAGCATTAACAGCAGGTTCATAATTTTATTTTTATTAAATGATACAAAATTACCTTGATAAATGATACTTCCACCTGCTGTTACTGATTTAACTGAAATCTGATTTTTTTTTCTCTTATTTCCAATAGTAATAAATAAAATTAACTTGCTCATGCAAGAACTTTGTATAATAAGCAATTAACAGACCTCCCTCACCCATTTATCCCTGCTGTTATAAGAGAGATTACATAATTGAAAGATTAAACTATGCAATTTAATCTTTCAGAATTAAGATTTTAACAAAAAGTCAGATATTTACCTCATGTTGACTAAAGAAAGGAGATTTTTCAAGAATTGTTCTTAGTTTCTGTAATCTTTCAATCAGCCTTAACCTGACTTTCTCACTACCATTTAGGAACTGTCTAATATTTTTACATATATCTTCTTTGGACTTGAGCATTTTCAAATCTTTCGTTGGTTCTTCCCCATGAACCTGAAATTAAGAATTTGATTAAATTCACTATTAGTAACAAAGATATAGATTTAACAATATAAATATTAAATTTTTTTTTAACACAGTGAAATATTTATAAATGATCAAATTTGATCTTTAAACAATAATAAACGGCAGTTAAACCCCACTATAGTGAACACTGCTTATAATAAACAAAATATTTGATCCCATGCCATAGTTTTTACAAAAAACTGCCTACTTGACACATACTAGGAACAATCAAGCCCAGTTACAACCCAGTTCAATTATGTTTAAAAAAAAGAAAATGTAAGCCAGATCCTAGTTTGACCAGTATCTGCTGAAAGATCAAGATAGGACACAGACACAATTGTATCTATCCGATGCTGATCTCTATGCAGAAAAAATATCAAACTAGCATCAGCTCATGCATTATACTTAATCTCACGAAAGTCATTTATGGAAAATGGTTCCTATTTTACAGGCTTCATTTTAATTTTTATAATATCAGGCAAGCTGGTTTAATTTTTTTTATTGGCTAGTTTTTTTTTTTCTTTTTTTTTTTTTTTGGGGGGGGGGGGGGGGGGAGGGTTGGCTTAGTATCATGCAAACCTCTACTGCAAGGATACCCTCTAAACTGGCTGCACTGCGGAGCTTTTAATAATTAGACACACACAAAAAGCGATTTTTTTTAAAATTCACATTTATTCTCACGAATCTTATGTACTTCATTATTCTTCTAATGACTTAGTATTAAAAATAAAAAAAAGGGGGGGGGGGGTAAGTTAAAATGTTATTTTATTTTTTAAATCCTTTTGTATTGTATTGATCAATTAAATAATGTGTATTTGAGGGAGAAGCTCAGAACATTTAGTTAAAATTGTTTGCAGAACCGATATAGTAAACCAAAATTTCAGTCCCTCGAGGACTTACTATAGCAGGGGTTTGACTTTATCTTATATGAACTATTTTTAAATCATTTTATTCATTTTAAATAGGGTGGATTAAAAATCATAGTAATTAAAAAGTCATTACCTAAATGCCTTTCTAAACCTATATTAAAATATTTATAATTTAAATGGGATAATTTAGTTTAATGAAATATCTATTACAATTAAATTAGGACAATGAACAAGAATAGGAAAATTAAACAAATTAATATTTTAAAAATTCTGATGCAAACTGTAAAATACTGAAAGTAAGCCCCCTCCAGTGCTTTCTATCAGAATAGCAATACATGCCAGTTTTATCTACTTAAGCATGAAAGTGACTGTGTGAATACGAAAAGAATAGCCACAGAATGAGCAGAGTTCAAGAAGAAAAATATATAGAAACATTAACATTTTCATAAGAACAGCGATTAGTACTCGCAGAAATAGAAAATTAAAAAATTGCAAGCCTTAAACTAATGCAGATTGACTTAAAAGTAAATATTTGAGTTAAATTTCTAAAAATAAAAAATAAATTTTCTAATTAAAAAACATAACAGCACATTTTGATTAGCGCCACATCAACAGGTCATTATTCGCCATAAACAACTGACATAACGCAGCAAATATCAAATCTCTTAAAATAGTGCTCTACTACTACTAAAAAAAGAAATATATATATTTCTCTTTCGTTCTGATGAAAATAGTATTAAAATGACTTACACTGGAATAAGTAATTTTTAAGGGGGGGAAAAAAAAAAAAAGATTGTTTCTTATTTATTCTCATACAGAGTTTCTATTTCAGAAAGAATGAGCCTGGTTATTATTCTGGTTCTTATAGAAACAAAAAATCTTTTTCGTTAAAAGTTACTTATTCCATTGCAAGGCATTTAATGCTATTTTGATCATAAAATTTTTTATGGACTGTGTCTATCTAATTGCTAATACCAACAAGAAATTTTTCCAAAAAAGGAAAAATTCACATCATATGTGATTGGGGGTTATATTTAGAGAAGGGGGGGGGGGAGAGGTTTTCAGTAGTATCTAGTTTAAATTTGAACAAAAGAAAAGTTTAAAAATCTACTGCTTGAAATTACTTTGGATAAATGTTTCATGTTCAACAAGTAATGAAAAGTTTATAAATGTCAATGTTCAAGGAAAAAATAAAAACTCAAACATTTATAAACAAATAATGCATTCATAAAATAAAAATTAAAAAAAAAAAATACATACTTTGAATCCTTCTATTCTGAAACCAAGTTCTGCAGATGAGCTCAAATTCTCCCTGAACTGAAAGAAAAAAAAAAAAAAAATTCAACAATTTGTTACTTTTTAAGCATGATTATCATTTTTACACATAAAGAATGAATTTCTTTCAGTTTTATACAGTTATCTTATATATGTCCTGTAAGACGGCTATCAAAGCTATATGAATAAATTAAAAA
Organism: Maratus speculifer; assembly: GCA_964019185.1. Taxonomy (NCBI): domain Eukaryota; kingdom Metazoa; phylum Arthropoda; class Arachnida; order Araneae; family Salticidae; genus Maratus; species Maratus speculifer. The sequence goes on from OZ025292.1 coordinate 385,783,275, forward strand.
CAACAAGTCCCACTCACAGAATTTTAAACGCATACAAGTTAAATTAGGATCATTTAAATATAATCTAAATGAATGTTCAGAAAAGTTTGTTGTATGAAACATAAGATTTTTAATAATCTTAATTAGTATACATTTTAAGAATTTAAATGATATACTCCGATATATAAAATTTTATAATAATTGTAGCTAATTTTTGAAATATATATATTTTTTTGTGTGTGCCCTTCAAATGTGTCACCATTGTATTGGAGATTTTTTAAATTATTCAGTTAACTGCAGAAATGAAATCTGTTATCCAGAATAATTTTCAAACAACTGATTGCAAAATTTTATTCAGAGAAAGAAGTACCTCCTGAATTCAACATGTAACTTTACAAAATTCAAGCAAAACTTTATACCAAAATCTAAGATTTAAAATGGAACTTTTTTTTTTTTTAAATGCAGAATTTTTTTGTGGCAGAAACATACATTCTCAAAATAGCACGAGGCTGCATTCAATCTTAGAATACAAAAGGGGTAACAAACTGATATATTATGCTGTTGCATATTTTTTCCAGATCCTATTTGCCAAAATATAAGTGCAATTTTATATTATTTAGATATTAAAATTAAACCTTTTAAAGTTCCAAAATAAACAAAATGCAAAAATATGTATTGAATAGAATTTGCGTTTCTACTTTTTTTAATTTTGTGACACATATTACTAATTTCAATGGGAAGGGGAGGGAGGAAGCAAACTGAAACTTTACCCCGGGCACAGATTTTTCTTAGTACACAGCTGAATTTCAAATATGGAACAATGGGCTTTTACATTGTACAAACCTGATACAAGGTTTGTTTGTTTTTTAATGTCTAACTAGTTACCCAGAATACACCTGATCCCAACCATTCTGAATAAATGCTTCTATACTATATTGATATACAAAATAAGATTTCATTCTTAAACTACCTCATACTAATTCTTAAAGTGACAACACAAAAAACATGATTTTTAAGATTAATACAAGTGAATGGTAAATATATTTTTTAGTCATTTGTTATTAAAAGCACATTTAAGCAGATTATATTTGAACAGTTTTATCATTTTAGCTTATAATGTTAAGCAATCTTACTGTCAACAAATCTTCAGATAACTGGTTGTAATGTCGCTGATATTGAGAGTTAAGAAAATTTTGTTTTAGGCATAAAAATTTTGAAAAACGTGAATTGTCACTTTGGACAAGCGGAATACTATCTTAAAAATATTTTGAAGCTTAAGCAAGAACTGAAGAATTTTAAAAATAGTTTTTTTCCCCCCTCTTCTTTTAGAAGGATTATTCATTTTTAGATTTATGTTTAAAGATAAATATACTATTATTAATAGAGTGGAAAGTATTTGATTAATTCATTAAGATCTTTAAAATAACATATTTTAACTTATGCCACTTTTGAAATAAGTGTGCAATATTAATATACGTCTAAAAATTATGTTTGAATAACTGCAAAATAATTTGCTATAATATATTTATAAATATATTAAAAGCTTCACAGAAAAAATTTTGAACATCAGCATACCTGCATATACCTTAACTTTGTAATGGCTTTAGCTTCTAATTCTTCAGGAGTGGGTGCAGTTGGGTCAATTTTTATCATTTTTTCATAAAGATCACTTCTAGCTTTATTATTAGCAACTTCAGTTTCTAAAAATGTTCTGTAAAAAAAATGCCAAAAACTTAGTACATACATTCACTTTGATATATATCACTAAAACTGAAGATAACTAACAAGGAAAGTCTCCATATGAGCATACTCCAAAAAATCTGAAAAAATTGCAGAATGTTCTTCTCAAGAGGATATATACGCTTATATATATATATATATATATATATATAAAATTGTCAGAACCTCTATACAGTGTGCATAAAAAAATAATAAAAATTTCATTAATTGGCAATTTTTCATCAGTTGATGATGGAATGAAATTTCAAAAAATACTTTATTTCAAATACCTTTAAGAAAAAAAAAGTTTCAATATATTTAATTTAAATAACTTTAGTTTTGCCGATTTTAATTTGTTTTAAGTACAATTTTGTTATATCAATATTTATATTCAAATTTAACCATCAAAATTTACAATTTAAAACGAAATTCATAATTTAAATTAATTAAAATTGTTTCAAGTTTAAAGTCAAATCAAGCATCATCGATTTGATTTTGTTGCTATGGAAACATCTAGCTTTTATTTCTGAATATGCTAAATGTATGAAAATTTCTCTCAATATGAATTTTTTATACATGAAAATATTTTTTTTTAGTACTACTATAAATAACTACAACAACAAGCAATATATACATATTTTATACAATTTATTAAATTCTCTCATTGTTTATATTTAAATTTATTAAATACCATTTACATGCATTCTAAAAAGCCATTAAACAGTTTTCAGTTACTTTAAAATCATTTGCTTTTGGTGAGGAAAAGTGCTGCTTGCTAAATTGCATGCTGCTTTCGTTTTTCACATCAAATATTCAAAAGTATTTTATTTTTGTACTGTCTTTCTACTATAATTCCATTGCTAAATTTAACTGGTCCTTTATTACATACATGAGTAGTTTAATTAGCATTTTTCTCAAAATATTTTGAGTGTGCCCAGTATGGAAACCTTTCTTGTAAGACAAACTTACCTCGTGCCCATTTTTACATCCATAACAGTTGGGTTCTTGAAGTCATATAAAAGGTCTTTCATTTCAATGAAGTCTAAAATAATGGTTAAGGTTAAAAAAAAAGCCCAAACACTTGTTAATTTTGATAACAATGAAACTTTAATAAAAGCCTCTTTTAATTTAGAGGAAGTTAAGAAAATTTTTGTTAAATATTAGAAATTACTGTTGTATTAACTCAATACTGCATTTTATTTCTTATATGATACATGCCAAAAAAGGCAATAGATTTCTCAAAATGCATTAGCACAATGAGTCCCAGAATACATCTGTAATAATAAAACGTTTGAATAGTTTACTTAATGGCACTTTTAAGTAACTGTTAAATCTTTGTTTTACTCAAATCAGGCATGGGGAATTATTTTTTATTAATTATTCAAAGATAGAAAGAAAAAAAAAATCAAATATGTAGCTTTTTATAAGTTCCAATAAACAGACTTTGTATCATTTGCATAGCTGTCACTTTCTTTTTCCTTCAGCAAACATATTTTGAATAAGAAAATTTAAAAATGTGTCTTGTTTCTTGGTGAATCTTATTTAATATTATTAAGGGAAATTTCTAGCTCAAAATAGGTCTAATAATATTAAAAGTTGGCAACTATATATCACTGCTTTAAATAGATAACTTAATTTCATCTATGTATCCCAACCAATTATGTCAAAATTCCCAACTAATTAAAAATATATAAAATTAGATATATAAATAAAGATATTAGATTGTAAAATTAGGCATTAATGAAGGATACATTCTCCATTATATTCAACATCTTTATAAAAGTGAGGCACCATAGATGCTAGAGGGTCTTTCATCAATTTTTTATATGCTTCAATTTCAACTCTATCTTGTGAACTTTTCTTCCATATTGTGCCAGGCCCAGCAGGAGCAAAGGAACCTGAGATTTAAAAAAGATTTGTGAAATTAGTTTGATAATAACAACAATATTTTCATAAAACATGTAAAAAATATCAAAATTCACTTTATTTTTCCACAACTAAATTTCATTTCAAACTTAGGAATACATAATATTTTTCTGTAAAACAAATGAACCCCATGATAGAATGCCTTTGTCTTTTTTCTTAAGTTCAGCAAAAAAAAAAAAAACTAGTTGCAATGAAATGCAAAATTTATTTCAAATGAAAGTCTCTTCAGATCATTAAAATATATATGGATAAATGAATCTATAAACATTGGATCAGGCTAGGTAATTTAAAAATCAAACGTTTCTATTTATTTTTACAGTAAACAAAATGATAAATGCATTAAAAAATTCCAGCAATTCAAAATTGCCAAACTTAGTTAAAGAAATGGTATTCATACTTTCAAATTTCTCATTTTTTATTTAATTTTTTTTTTTTGGGGGGGGGGACACTGTATCATCTTATTAAAAATTTAGAAAACTGTACATAGATTTCCAGTAAAAGTGTTCTAGTGATAACTTTTGGGCTTCAATAAGACTTTTTTTCATATGAAAAATTTTGAAATATTCTATCGAGTATTAAATTATTCGAAAACAATACAGGAAAAAAAATACGAAATTTAATTTTCTGATAAGAAAATTCAAATGTATGAATGATTTCCATGGCCACAGGTTTAACATTGGAGAAGGAAACTTCAGATCTGACAAATGCCTTACATCACTAATTATTTTTAGATTTGCAACTGTATAATACAATTACTAATTCTCAAATTTGCAACCACCTAAAATCTACACATCAAAGCAGATGTAAATAATAAAACTGAGTTCAGATGTAGGGGGAAAAAAATAAGACTTCAGTTTTGTATAATTTCCATATGCAATATGCAATTCTTGATAGTATGATTAAAAACTTGTGGATTTTCAAGAAGGAAATATAAATTTGCATTAAAAGACATTGCAGATACCACTGATAAGCACAACATTTTCACCAGATATTTATTAATCAAGCTTTGATTATTAAGACCTGTTATCTGAAATAAAACTTGTTCATTCAGATTATTTTAAAAATGTAAAGAAACCATTGAACAGAAAGCCATGCTGTTCTGGTCAAAAACTGCAGATCTGAGAGACACTAATGTATTAGTTTTTAAATAATAAAGTTATTGTTCTACTTTCTTTCAAAAAGGGAATTGCTTATAGCCAATTAAGACAGACAACTATTATAAAATAGAATGCACTGTTGAAATTACAAACTGAAATTAAATTAAAAAGATATTTACCTTCATGACCAGATAGCTGCACCCAATTGTTGAGCCTATTTTTCAGCAGAACATTACTAGCAGGAGCAGTAAGATCAAGAGCATTCTGCAATAATTTAAAATTTTAGTATACGTGAATTACTGTAAATTAATTTTACATGCAATCTGAAATTAACTCCATAAATATAATGCATTCCAATTTTTTGAGAGACTGTTGAATTGGGAGAATATGTCAAGAATTGAGGTAGAAAATCATTAAATTTACATAACTGCAGCATCTGCTTGATTGGAATAAATCATGAAGAACCAATCTGTGTCACTTAACTAGAATCTACTGTATTAAATACTGAATTTAACTTACAAGAGCTAATAGCTGTAAGAGTGTTAGATGATCAGGAACATTTTTAAGACTTTCTCCTTTTGTATCTGCAGGATCTTGTACAACACCATTGCTCTTTGTTGAAACACCTGCTTTTGTGGTACCAAATGCATTTCTTGCAAATTGCTGCACTCTACTTCTGGACAACAATTTTTTGTTCAGTTCCCCTTCATTTTCTTTTGGACGCAAAATATTTGACAATTCTGCAGCTTGACTATCTGCCTTTTTTGCGGCCTAAAATGAAAAGAGATTACACAGGTTAGTTATAAATTTTGTAAAATTTAAAAACAGCATTATGCAATTATTTAATTTTTCATATATCCTTTTCGTATGTTGTTAAAATTGGAATTTTACAGCTCTGAATGCAATTATGGAAGAATAATCTATAATCCTACCTAATACTTTTATTTTTTAAAAAGAAAATGCATATGCTCATTCTAATAGTCCCCCCCCCCCCCCAACTGAAATAATATTATGAAACATTGGGTATATTGTAATCCGAAAATCTGACATGAACAGCTAGCTGGTTGTGTTCAGGTAAAATCTGGATCACTCAACCTCCTTTGAGACGAACGCCTTTTACAGGATTTCCAATCACTTTTTTTTTTTTTTTAAACAAATTTTTGAATTATTGAATCGGGATAACATTCAAATAAGACAAAATATACAATGGAATTTTGCTGGAGAGAATAATAAAGGATTCTGAGCATCTTAAGTGGCATCAGGGGCGTGCGAAGAGAAAACTGCGCCCGGGGCAAAGCTTCAATTTGGCGCCCCCTTCCTTCAACTGTTTCTTGTGACAAGCCAAAAATGACAGTACAGTGCGCGAAAAAATTATAAGGACACGCGAAAAATCGCCAAATCTAGAAGCCTTGTTATCAGAATCGTATGCAAATTTTTGCAGCAAAAATAGATGTAAAACTAAAATATTTCATGCGTAAAGTAATTAAAATTTTCCATTTTAAATCTTTTAAAATTTAAATTTTGATTTTTGAACTAAAATGAAAACGGAAAAAAGTATAAGGACATTGCTTTTTCTCCAGTAATTATTTAAAAATTTGCATATTTGAAAGCAACAAATGACATTTCCGAGTTAAAAGATTCCTTTGCGAAAAAAATTTCCTACTCGGCGACTTTCAGTGTAAATTTGTAACGATGCCCAAAGGAACTCAACTTTCTGACTCTGAAAAAGGAAAAATTGTTGCTTTTCGAGAATGTGGATTAAGTGGATGGGAAATTTCAAAAAGAATCAAGAGATCTAAAACGGTAGTTTATAATTTTCTAAAAAATCCTGGGATGTATGGTATGAAAAAGCGAACTGGGAGACCCGACATTCTCTCTCGTCGACAAAAAAGAATGATTGTAAGAAGAGCTTGCGAGAAAAAAGAAACCGCAAATGAAGTTAGACAATATTTGAGTTTACCATGCTCAACGAGGACTGTTCAAAATGTTTTGAGTAAACATCCTCAAGTTTCTTATGGGAAATTAGTGTCACGTCCCCCTCTTACAAATCATCATAAGAAAAGAAGAGTTGACTTTGCCAAAAAATACATTTCTCTTGGTCAAAAGTGGGCTGATGTAGTTTTTTCGGACGAAAAAAAGTTCAATCTTGATGGACCTGATGGTTTTCGTTATTTTTGGTATGATTTGCGAAAGACCAAGGAAGTGTTTTCCAGGCGTCAATTTGGTGGTGGCTCAGTTATGGTATGGGGCGGTTTTGCGGCAAATGGAACCACTCCAATTGTATTTATCAATCATAAAATGAATTCGGACAGGTATGTTGATATGTTAGGAGAAAATTTGTTACCTGAAGCGCCACTAATTACTTCAGGGGACTATATTTTTCAGCAAGATAATGCTTCGATACACGTTTCTAAGAGCACAAAACTTTGGTTTGAAGCTAATTCTGTAAAGTTACTTGATTGGCCGGCGAGAAGTCCCGATCTTAATCCAATCGAAAACTTATGGGGACTTCTAGCCCGAGAAGTTTATAAAAATGGCACACAGTATCAATGTAAACAAGATCTTGTCGTCGCTATCAAAGACGCTTGGGAAAAAATATCTGTGGACATTTTAAAAGATCTGTCAGGATCTCTGACCTCTCGGCTTATTCAAGTGATTGAAAAAAAAGGTAATTTTCTTGATTATTGAAATATTTTCAAAGTATTTTGGAACATGTCCTTATAATTTTTTCAGTATTTCCTTTAATGTTAAATTTTGTAAAATCAGTATTTTGAAGCTGTATTATGTTTTTTATCGGGTATAAATGTTATCACAAAATTATGTAGCAGAAGTAAGATGTATAAAAATTTCATTTAGGTGAAATGAAAATAAAGCATATTTTCATGCAATTAAATGTTGTCCTTATACTTTTTTCGCGCACTGTAGTAGTACAATTTTGATGCCCCCTAAATTTCCGCGCCCGGGGCGACCGCCCCCGTTTCGCACGGCACGTACACCACGTCCCCAAGTGGTTAATTATTTAGGCGTACCGAAGTTGAGCTAATTAAAATAATGAATACGAGAAATACGAAATACGAGAAATTAGTCTTCTCTTAAGTAGTAAACGGAGAAACATAATGGATGTTTTATTATTAAATAAGATTTATTTTCCAACTGTACATCTTTTAAAAGCATAAAACGTTTCCCCAAACGTAAATAATAAAAAAATACCACTTTAAAAATACTTTACTTTCTAAACTAAATAAAGCAAAGTATTTTGTATAAAATATAAAAAGTAATTTAAAGCGTATTTAAATAATTATATTTTTTAAATATGGATTTTAAATCTTGTTGATATACAAAACGTTAAACATTATTAACCCCGTCGGGCATAAAGGGTTAATGTACTAGTTGCACAAGAAAAGAATATCCACCAAAAATATGAATTAAAAAAAAAAAAAAATACTAACTTCAAAATGCTTTTGTTCAGGAGTACTAATCAGCATCAGATTTTTCAATGAATAACAAACTTATCACACTCCATGTAAATATATGTTTAATTCTAAGTGAAAATAATAACGTCAGCAAGCGGTACAACAGATAATTCGTGAAATAAAGCAATTTAAATATAGCTAAAAGCTTCAACAAATGTGCTGTGTTGTGAACATGTGTTTTAACTGATGTCACTTTATTTTTCTAATCTGTAAAACTTCACGAGTTGCCCCACAAATTTAACTATTATGAAAACCTCATAATGAGTGGAGCTAATTCAGAAAGTAACTTTTTACAAAGAAGTGATTGACGCATGGTAAAGTGACAGGTGGTCTATGCCCAAAGTGAAGTTTTCCTGACGCCACAACAAGCAGTTACGTCACATGGAATAAAAAAGAGAAAAAACGAAACAAATGAGTACAAAACTGCACAAGAGGTGTGAAGCGGAAATGAACAAATACCATGCCACAAATAAGCGTAGGATTTCGGAGCATGTATTTCGCACATTAACTAATCATTCAAGTTTATTTTTTCTTTTGATTTACAAAAATTCTTTTTGTATCTTTATTTCAATTTGTATCCCGATCGATCAATTTTCTTTTTTTTGTAACTACACATATACACAAAATAAAAGGGGGAGGGGGGAAGTCTTCGGTAAATTAGACCAAAATTTATTTGTAAATAAAATCAATTGTGTCGCAGCCCTTCTCCTCACCCCCGTCCTTTTATGATACTTGAACAAATGAATCTAAATTGAGAATAGTTGTCGCTTAATTTTATTGTGTGTGTGTAAATGTATCATGAAGCTTTTTTGGGGAGCGTTCGTAATTATGTAAATTCGTAGTCGTTCAATCCGTCCGTCAGTCCGCATTAAACTACCCAACCGACCTATTTGAAATTTAAAATATATAATTATTACATAATTTTGTCGAATCATTTCAAATTTTATGAAAATCGGATGTACAGTTCAATTACAGGGACAATCAAAAGTATTCAATTACATTACGGTCAATGAATAAAAATAGTTGCAAGTGCATTTTAATGATATTACTCTGTCGAACTTAATACAATTTATATACATCGATGAAATATATACTAAAATATACATTCTGTACAATTTGTGGTGCCAAGAATATTTTAAACTCGCTTATATTTATATATATTTTTAATTATTCACACTTTTGAAATGCATCGAGTTCAAGTTTCTCCTTGATTGTATTTTTTTCATTTGATTAAAATTTACTATTGTAATTTCTCTGTAATCACCACATGTATGGACTTGATCCAAATACGATCTGAAAAGGTAGAACTAAAGCAATTTAAATAATCGTCCGAATTTAGATCAAGGAAGGTCTTGATCCAACTTCTGAGTTCTGAAAATCTCATGTTTAGTAAGATGTATGTTATGGCATAATTTACAAATAAATGGGCCGCTTTTGATAAAAATAAAGGGGGGGGGGGAGGTAGATTTTTTTCAGATAATCTTACATGCCCATTTTTTTGGAATTTATAATTAAAAATAGCCCAAATGTCACGAATTTTGCAGAATCAAAGGTAAATAGAATTTTTATCTTTAAAAAAAGTCATATCATGCTCCCTTCTCCACTTTTCTTTTTATATATTACATGCATGGAAATTTGGAAAAGTATTTTTTTAGTCTCCGTAAGATTACACTGTAAAACATTTGTGTAACGTCACTCTATAAAACTGGTGGCTGCCTTGCTGCCTCCAATTTGGTGGAGTATTTTAACCGATATAATCGGTGTAACATTGCAATGTTACACCAGTAATGCATGTTTTTATTACATCATTATGTAAGTGAAAAATTATTCAATGAAGTGTAAATCGTAGTTGCCACCAATTTTATGGAGTAACGTTACCACAAATGTTTTACAGTGTAGAGAACAGAAATTTTAGACTTCAAAAAATATTTAATCTTTCAAATTCCGATGGTGAAAATTTAAAAATTTCAAATACTAAACATTTTCGATAAGACCTGGTTTTTTTTTTTTTTTTTTTTTTTTTTTGTAGAATGACCAGCTATTGGTTGCAAAAGAATTTAAAACCTTATTCCGTCCCTGAGACCGAGTAGCGGGCTGTCGTCTTTCTATGTGCTGGCCTCGCGGAATTTTAAAGGCGAACCACTTTCTACACAAAAACAAGTTTTTATGTTCGATTTTCATTCCTTTCTTTGACAAAAACTATGTTTACAGTTTCTTACATTAACAATACAGGTAAGAATCAACAATATTGATGTTTGGCGATCCTGAAAAAATTAACATTTATACAAAAAAAAAATACAATTCTATTTTTTTTACCAGGGTTTATAAATATATTTTCGAAAATATGAAAAACATCAATATTTTGATATACATCCGATATTTTAGATATTTTCAAAATAACCAACTTGCTGATGTTAAATATTTTCAAGCTATGTAAATTAGAACATATTCCGGTCAACATAAAAACTTGCATATTTTAAAAGTGCCTTTTTTTTCTTCACTTGCAACAAAAAAATAAAAGATCAACTAATTGGCAAAAACAACTTGCTTTACACACTTACAGATTAAAAAAAATAAATAAATAACAAAAGAATTAAATATTAAGTATTAAAAAAAATAGAAATTAATAATAAACAAAACATTATAAATTTGCATTACGCATTTCAACATTAAAGCAAAAAAAATTGTTTTGAGAAAACGGTTTTTGAGTTTGAAATGATGAGTATGTATTATTAAATTTTTACACCTATATTGCTTTGAAAAACATTAGCATCAACATGTTTTTATAACTAATTCTTTAAAAAAAAAAAAAAAAAAAAAAAAAAAAAAGGCTTTGCGCATATTTCTACATCTTTTGCAATAGTACATTGTTTAAATTTATTGTGTTAAATTCCCTTGGTAAAGATTTCTTTTGCGACAGCCATTCATTTCCAATTATATTAAATATAGCTTTGTTGAGCTATTTTTACTACCGCCGGCCAAACATCACAAGCATATGTTTGAGGCCCGTGAGTAAAAAAGGTCGAGTATTGCTGCTTCAGTGAATCTCCATACGTTGCGAAGATCCATTAAAAAAGGGTATAAAATATATTAACAGATTTTATATTACGTAAAATTTTTAGTATAATTTGTACAGCGAATTTTTGCAAAGCTAAATACTTTTACAAAGGATATATTTAGCTTCATAAAATTGACCGCACTTTTTAAAAATGATAGAGCAAAGGACTTCGCATGAGATAGGAAATTTGCTGTTAATTTTGTAAGCGAGATTTGGAAAGATTTCCAATTTTCTGACATGCTGATGGTCTGAAATACAAGTTTCTCTAGAACGTGTTCTCGAAAGCCTCGTCAGAAGAGTCATGTATGGCGAACCTAAAAATTCTATTAATAATAAATCTAAATTCCATTCAGAACCTCAAAATTTTTGTTTAACAATAATGCATCAGGCAATGACCTGAAGTGCCGTATTTTAATACAATTACAGATAAACATATATCTTAATAATATGAAGAAAAAATATGCAATTGTTCATATTAAAATGTATAATTTTGCCTTCGAAACAGTATTCTGGTCTTATCTGAAAAATCGGCAAGCAAAACCAGAACCATTTTTGATTAAACTCTAGATTTGCTCAGAGATCGGTTTATCAGACTATGCAGAAACTTGCATGAGAATTCAATACTGAATGGGTTTTTACTAATACTACATAATCCAGACGGCGAATTTTGGCGAAGTTAGTAACTCCAGAGCCATGAAAAATGAGAGTTGTTTGAATGACAAATCATGCTGAAAAATTTGTCTGTCACAGTTCAGGGTCGAGGGCAGAAAAACTAGGGAGAGAAGGATGTCCCAAGAGTAAAAATAGCAGAAGATGTCAACAGGAGATTTAGTTCATCTTTCTGTACAAAACATAAAATGTGAAAAGAAAAAAAAAGTAATGCAAGCTAAGCAACGTACCCAAAATAAAACAATCTATACAAAACTTCTGTTTATAAATTTATTTTGGAAAGGAAGTTAGCGCATCAGAATTCATGCTTGCCCCTGGGTGACAAGGGGAAAAAATAGTTTTGGCCATGGAAAGGAACTAATATTGTTTCGATAATAAACTATATATTCTTAAAGCAGTTTGATTTATTATTTTGTGTGTGTGGGGGGGGGGGGGGGGGGAGGAGGAGCATTTTGTACCTTTCAGCAAGTATTAAGAATATGTTACATATTTGCACACTATTTATCGAATGATAAAAAAATGAAATAAAAAAGGAATTTATTTAAATTAAAAATACACTACACGGAAAGGTAAAAAAAAAGGGCTAAAGAATTTTGAGTAGAAGTGAAATTTTATATAAAGCATAAAAGAACTTTAAAGCATTAGCAGCACCAGACCAGATGCTGCGATAGTGATTATTTCAAGCATTTTCCATGATGCACAACACCGCACGGGTTATTTTTTATTTTTTTTTTTTTTCTTACGCAGCTTCGTACTGCATCTTTGGAAGTTACGGGGTAAATCTTGCCCAGGTGAAAAGTCCGAGAGCGGGAGCGCCCTTGTCAATGCGCCTTGAAAGTATCTTATTTTAGTTTAGAATTAATCTATAAAATGTCCGAGATTAGAAAAACATTTCTATACATTTTTTTTTTTTTTTTTTTTTCTGGTTTAATATTTTATAAGTAAAGATTGCTGAAAGCTCAGAATCTAAACATTTTGCAGGAAAAAGAGAGAAAGAAAAAAAAAAATCCAAAATCAAAACTTCCAACATCGTTTTCTTCGTAATTTTCAAAACAACAATAGAAAATATAAAATAAAAAGTGATTCTAAAGCTTTTTTAAAAACATCAAATTTGGTATCCCTTTTAATATAAATATATTTAATATTTAAATATAAATTGCAGGTGCTGAAAGAAATTTGGGTAAAATTGTTAATAGGTCCAAGAACATGAAAATGTTCATTACTGTTTAGATAGAAGAAAAGAAAAGGAGGCGGGATATTACAGAGCATGCAATCTGTGGCGCCAATTTATATGGACCCATGGTGCGCGACCCCATCCAATTATTTGATATCGCCATCTATCCATTATTAATTGAGCCCACCCAATATTTATGTATCTGTTCAAAATTTTTTTGAGCCCACCCAATATTTTTCAAAAGTTGGCGCCATTGCATGTAATAAATCTACCCTGCATATTTATTTTCATTTCTTCTGCGCGCAATTTCGCTTTAAAAAACTTTTTCGCCGATTGCTTTGACGGGCAGACGAAATTTTCGAAAATTCTCAATTTCAAAATTTAGTTTTTTCTTTTTTTTTCTTTTTTTTTTTCTTCTTTCTTTCAAATTTTGAGAATAATATTTTTTGGAGTTGTTTTAATCAAATCTCGCTTACGCCTCACAATTTTAACACACAAAATGTACACAATAAAAATCTATGAGAAATTTGAAAAGTATAGATGCATTCCACAGTCCTTAAATTGCATGGGAAAGTTGAGACAAGAGTTTATGAAAAGCCGTAAATGAAAGATATACAGTCGGCTCCAGGCCCGTAGCCAGGATTTTCTTTCGGGAGGGGCTCAATTTTGGAATTTTTTCTATTCCTACAAAAGTAATTTGAATAATATTCAGTAAAAAGTTTCAAATAATCTAGGCTTATCCTAATGTGTGTTTCTACATAGGATACTTGTTAACTATGTCAAATATTGTTACTTCATTTTTAATTTTTTCAATGTCTGTTGTAATTTTTAATTTTTAAGAGCACTTCCAGTTTCTAAACCGATTTGGGAACCAGAGAGTTTTTAGGAAAAATTTTCTGCAAAACTTAAAAAGCACAAACTAACAATGTTTGAGATGAGTCTCAAGTAGGGGAGAAGAGGGCACATTTGAACTGGGGGCATCTTTGAACACTAAATATTTTCCTTCAAATAAATTATTTTCTAAAAATGTCTATAGCAATACATTACTATTGCTTCAGTGCAATAAATATAAAAAGCTCATCCATTTTGTATGCACAATACTGTCTAAGCAAGATATATATTTTTCTCCCTCTTGAATCTAAACTTAAGAAAATAAAGTTGTAAGATTTTTGTTCAAAATTTTGTATCCCTAAAATTTTGATTTATTGTTCAACGCTCAAATAAAAATGTAATCTTTAGTTTATGTATGTAATCTTTTTTTTCAAATTCATCAGCCGAATTGAGTAAACCGTTGTAATGTTGAACTCCATGTGATGGGGCACCATTGAACATCCAAAACTATGAAGTAAAGAGTTGTTGATGCACCTAAATGTTATTATTTTTAGAATTTTTTCTATGTAAAAAGAGGTTAATTAAGAATATCAAAGAACATGAACTTATACTGTTAACAATCCTGCTTTACTTCAAACATGTATTACAATCTCTGGATGTATTAGCAATAGGAAGTTTCAAACCTAAATTGATGGTGGCATTCATTTATTTGATAATTGCAAAATCTGGATACACAATGATTCATGGTTTAGAAGGTTTGTCTAACAAAGCCTGTACTCTTTCCCAAACTACGGAATTACTAGTACTTTCGTACTAGATAAAACGGAATTTAAGCAAACTTTTTATGAAAAAGTCTGAATGAAGAATTTTAATTTTCCAGAAGCATCAGATATCATATTGGTGTATTACAAGGATATACTTTATATTATTAGGATCATACTTTATATTATTACGATATTTTTAAATGTTTTCTCAAACAAATGTAACTGGAGAGATATTCTGTGTTGTTTCAACAATGATTTTCGATATCAACTTTGATGGATTAAATTTTATCAGTATTACTTTATATTCCTGAAACCTATGCAGCGTTTTATGAAAACTCTCAATATTTTCATATTTTACTCATTTGTTCAAAGGTGCCCCTTACTTGTTCAAAAATATCCCTACATGGGACAGGTTTGAACAGAAATATTTCAGCTTTTTAAATCCTCACAATTTTTTTATTTATATGGAAAACTTTTAATTTCTGGTTCATATGATGAAGAAATGCACTGTTTTTGTTATGTAATACTTAAAACGCAAAAAATATAATTCAAATAAGAAATGTACTGATTTTTAAAAAAATTGTTCAAATGTGCTCCCCTCCCCCCTATCCTATGAAAAACGTTGTAAAATATTGAAATGCAAACAAATAATATGTATTAATTTAAAACACAGGATTAATGTTAACGTGCGAGAATCTGACATTACGAGTGAGAGGTCTTGAAACTATTGATCCATAAATAAAATTACATGCATTATTTTTTTGAAAAAAATTAATTGCTACAGCCATATGTAATCATAAAAATTATGTCTGTATTTCCCATTCTCTGAGTATAATAATTATAAATGACAATCGTGGTAAAATAAATTTACTAGCAGTGTTAAAGTCAGGCACTTTTTTCCAGGAGGGATTTTTGGGGCTCCGGGGGGGGGGGGGGACATTATAGCGTTCCCGGGGAAGGAAATTGTACTTTTTGACGATTGAAAATAAAATGACAAATTTTCCAGGATGGGACATCTCATATCTCCAGGGGTGGGGGAATGTCCCCTTCCCGGGCAACCCCCTGAATTCAACACTGTTTACTAGTGCAACAGAAACAATCATCATAATTTCTTCTTAGCCATGATGCTGATTGACTTATGAAGAGATTCTGTAATTTCCCAAAGAATGGAAATCATGGAAAAACTACTCAGTCTGTCATCGACCATAACGCTTCGATTTAATTATTTTCTTTTCCGAAAAATATTTTTCAGCACTGACTTTTGTTACTCGGCTTTCAACTGTCAGCAAGTGTTTGATTTTATCGTAACAAGGTACGAAAAAATTCTTCTCTTTGTGATATCTGCATTTTGTTATTTTTTATTATTATTAATGTTTAATCCATGACCTCAGGGTTTCCCCCAGAAGGTTTCAGGAGGGCGCTCCGCCCCTCCTGCCCTTTAGTTTAAAAAATAGCGCTCCTCTTGCCCCTCATCCAGAAACTAGCGCCCTTCTTGCCCCTCATCAAGAAACTAGCGCCCTTCTTGCCCTACATTTGAAAAAATGCAGCCTTTCAGCGATGCGCTATTACGCAAAAAATAAAAGCCAAAAATTGCAAAAACAGGGAAATTTCGCTAAAAAAAATCAAGAAATAACGACTATTTTTAGCAAGATTCACGAAAAAAATGGCTAATTTCGTTACAAAATTCTGAAAAAATGGCAGATTTCCTCAAAAAATCGTGAAAAAAACGACAAATTTCGTCCAAAAATCATGATAAAATGGAAAATTTTGTCAAACGATTCGTGGAAAACGGGAAATGTCGCCAAAAAAATCATGAAAAATGGCAACTTTTGTCAAATAATCGCTATAAAACGGTAGATTTCGGCAAATAATTTGAAAAAAAAAAAAAAAAAAAAAAAAAAAAAAAAAAAAAAAAGCAAATTTCGTCGAAAAATCGCAATAAAACGGAAAATGCTGTCAAAGGATTTGAAAAAAAAACGACAAATTTCGAGAAAAATCGCAAAATATCCCGAAAAAATGGCAAATTTCATCAAAAGATCGCAAAAAAAATGCAAATTTTGTCAAATGTTAATATTAGAAAAAAAGTTAATACCAGAAGTGAATTTTTCTGTTCGAAAAACTAATTTTCCTGCTTCAAAATTGTGTTTTAGTGTTACCTTTTCACGAACTTTGGCATTTTTTGTCATCTTTTAACAAAATCGGTCTTTTTTGCAATCTTTTCACGAAATTTGTCGTTTTTTCGCGATCTTTTGACAAAATCTGCTGTTTTTTGTGATCTTTTAACAAAATTTTCCCTTTTTTAATTTTTTTTTTCTCGATTCTTTAACAAAATTTCTGTATTTCCACGATTTTTTGAACCTCTAGATTCAAGATTCAACTCTATAAAAGTGCCCTGAAGAATGTAAAAAGTGCCCTTTTGAGAACAATAGCGCCTTGCCCCTTTTTAAACCTGGGGGAAACTCTGATGACCTAATATATGATTCTGTGATTACGTATACCACGTTTTGATCATCTTGAAAACTATATTGTATTGTTTGCCAACGAAAAAATACAGTTATTTGCTGTTTTCCCTTTACTTTCAACAGAAATGGAATATGTCTGTTGCCATGATAACAAAGTATTAAAAACTACAAAAAAATTAATAACTCAAAAACAAATTGCGATATAGCTTTCAAACAAATTGCATTCAAAAGTAAATTTTTTTCCCTTACACAATCGCATAAAAATTTAAAAAGTTCGATGCTCAAAAGTTTAAAAATTTCCAGTAGCAAAAAATTGCAAAACTGAAATTTCATTTAAAATTTGAAAGTGTTGCCATTCGCAAAATGACGTACGCGTTATGCACAGATACGTTTGGCCTTTATAATATAGATACGTCACATTACAGTACTAAAACTTTTAAAACCTCTGTGTTGGTGTCAACATTAGCAATTTGTTTGCACCCTAATTCATGTTCAGCTTTCACTTGCTACATTGACACTTTATCCTGAAAATATTGCATCGGATTCTCCAATTTGCTTGCTTTTTCCAGGGAAGCACATCCTGGAAGATGTAACTGGAAATCTCTTAGAATGTTTTCATTCGAAATGAATCAATAATTTAAATTTTGAATAAGACTTTCTAGATGGAGAAATAAGACCGTGATGTTGTAATACTTGTTAGTGGATGTAATTTGAGGCTCTGTACCTGTTGCCTGTCTAAATGCAGTCTTGGGATCTTTATTTCAGTTTGGAAGATGTCTTCCCGAAGATTTGATGTACAATAAAATATCACAAAAGATTTCTACTTCATTTTTCTGCATATTTATGTAAAACAATTAAGCATCTTTAGCATGGGTTACAGTCAATATTATATCACAATTTTTTTTTTTTTTTTTGAAGAACTTACTATTACTGTCAGACAGAAAACCTTCTGAGAAACAAACAAGATTATGAGAAAATGATTCCACTCCCTGACTGACAAAAAAACTCCAGTTGTTGAAGAAATCTTCCATGTGTTTTTCGAAATATTTTCTGAGCTAATGCAAATGTATTTAAGTAGCTCAACAAAAGTCAATATGCTTTCATGCCTCTCGATAAAATTCGTATCACAAATGCTGAAAAGTTATATTCTTTTGTTTTCTAGAATATATGATGCAATTGCTCCTTGAAGCACTAAATTTGCCTTCAGGTGATTTTTAAAAACTTTTGTCGCTGCTTTAACAAGTCCATGCATGATACTTTCGAATGAAGGCAATCAGCAAGTTGTTGCATAAGGCAAGATTTAACCAATGGCTTTCACAGAGGACGTATCTAATTTTTAGATATTCTGGAGAATTCTAGAATGAACCCAGCTAACATGACCAAACTTATTGCCTACTTTGTCATACGCCTATGCGACACATTTATACATGCCAAGACATAGTTCATCACAATGTTGCAAAATTACTTTTCTTGAATTTTTGAGACATTTATTGAAACAACACATGTAAAAAATTTCCGAATTATTGGGTTTTGTGAATTTTTTAATAGTTCACATATCTAACACAAATGGGCTGTTCTGCACTTGAAAGTCCATAGTTTCAACATCAATTAAGCTAAAAACAGATCGCAATTTATATTTTGATAATTAATACTTCGTTAACTCTATCCTAGAATATTTGATTTCATTCTGAGTTTCTGGGGTGAAATAAATAGCATTTCTAAGGATATTTATAATGTCTCGTTTCAATTCATTCGCTCCAGACTTTTCTCAAAACTTAAAAGAACTCTTAACTAGTCTTTTTTATACCAATCTCTCTAAAGTTCGTCATTGTGGTCAGTGGCTATTTTATTCTGCACGAAAAAGGATTGTTTCAAGTATTAGTTCAAGGTCTTCTCTAATTTCTTCTTTTCTTGGAGCTCTTTGAAAACTCAACAATGAAATAATTCTGTTTCTATTTTCCTGAAATCTAAAAAATCTAAAATCTAAAGTTTGTTTGTTAAAATAGCATAAGGTATGTGATAATCTAATTGTATATGTTTTAAGAAAAACATTTAGCCTTTTTCCAATGACTGAAACATGTAGAAAATAATCTTCCTAATTTTTTGTGATCTTTCTTATGGCATATGCGTATTATACTTAATTTTTTTTAGTCAAATTAATAAGAAATTACACTTGATCGAATTTTACTGCGCATAAAGACAGTAAAAATTACTTTTTAAAAAGAATTTATATTTTTAGTGTTACATACCTATTAAAAAAACAATATATCCAAATAACCGATATAATGAAGGTATTGTAACTGTAATTCAATAAATGGATATTTTTACAGCTAAAAATGCAATTGTTTTTAATTTAATGGAAGATAGAAACAAACAAAACTTATTTTTTTAACATACAGATAATTTTGTATTTTCAAAGTTTCGGGAGGGGCTTCAGCCCCCTTAGCCCCCTCCCTGGCTACGTGCCTGGTCGGCTCCCGTTAATTCGAAATCCTATAAATCGAATCTTTACTTAATTAGAACTAAACACGAAGTCCCGAAATTTTGAATAGCAGAATAACGTTATTTTTTTTTTTTAATTCGAACTCATTTTCTCTTGACTTCGTTTAATTCTAACTAACGAGATTCCTATTTTTCATTTTTCCTTTCTTTCGCCCGGACTTACGTAGATCCTTGAAATAACTTATCTTCGCCAGAATTGTTCTGAACAAGTATACATATTTGATATCCGCTTTTTTAGTGCTCCGTCGGTCCATCAATGGCATTTTCAAACCATTTTCGTTTGTGCTTGTTCCCAGCGCCATATTATCAACAGGGCACACTCCCACCAGTAAAAATGAATATTTTTTCCCCGCTTATGCATGACATTTTTGAGTGAAAATAGCATTTAAACAAAGCGAAATTTTCTATAAAATTTTACAGATAAGCGAGTGCCCTGTTAATAATTAGACCCTGCTTGTTTCTAATTCCTTAATTAGTTTATGTATTTATACATTCTAATTTAATATTAAGTCATATTCTAATGATAACAGCCGAAATATTTCAAAAATACTATAACAATTTCTTTGTAATAATATCCGTAAAACATGTTTTCCTCGCATACATTCCATAATTCGAACATTTCTTGTGGCCCCGACGAGTTCGAATTAACGAGAGCCGACTGTATATAATTTTATTTAGAGTTCACAATGCCCTAGAGATTCAACTGCACATTTATTAGTTTATTATTATAAAATCAACAAATAGTACTGAAAACATATATTTGCGCGAATTCTAAATTTAAATATTCAAAATTCCTTTATATTGTAGTGAATGACGAAAATAAATTCATTTGGAAATAAAGTATAAATCTTGATTTTAGAGAAAACTTCTCTGCAGGAGCTAAACCAGGGGAAATTCCTTTATTGTCACAAATAAAGTGCATATAAAAAAAATCCCATCCCCATTCAAACAGAAAAGAAAAAAAAAAAATCTAACAACGGCAGAATAAACTGAAAGCGATATTGGGGAAAGTACGAAAGAAAGTGTTTCAACATAGACTATTTTACCTTTACGCAATCTTCTGAAACAAAGAAAAGGGGTGCGCGTGAGATAATTAGGGTGGTTTTAAACAGGTTAAAAAAAAAAAAAAAAAAAAAAAAAAAAATCAAATTTATACGATTTATACTTCATACACGAGTGTTATGAAGCAAGTTTCAAATTAAAACATTTACACAAGGGATGTCAAATACCAACTCGTTAGTCGTTTATAATAAAATATTTTATTTTAGTATTTTGTGATTGTAAAAAGCTTTTATTCTTCGATTGTTTAATATATATATATACAGTCGACTCTCGTTAATTCGAAATCTGATAATTCGAATCTTCGCTTAATTCGAACTAAACATGAAGTCCCGAAATTTTCAATGGCAGAATAACGTTAAAAAATTTCATTAATTCGAACTCATTTTCCTCGACTTCGTTTAATTCGAACTAACGAGAGTTCCGAGTTTTCCTTTTTCTTTTCTTTCTCACGAATTTCAGATTATTTTAATAACTTTCCTTCTTTGATTTTTGTGAAAATTGTTCCAAACGAGTATACATATAATCCAATGCACTTGATATCCACTTTCTTAGTGCCCCGTCTATCCATCAGTTGACGTTGTAAATTTTTCTTCCATTGTGCTTGTTTCTAATCTTTTAATTAGTTTATATATTTATGCATTCTAATTTAATAGTAAATCATATTCTAATGATAACAGACGAAATAAAAAAAAAAAAAAAAAAAAAAAAAAAAAAAACATTGTAACATTAATTCTTTTGTAACAGTACTATATTAAGTATGTTTTCATTTCATATTTTCCATAATTCGAACTTCGGATAATTCGAACAATTCTTGTGGTCTCAACGAGTTCGAATTAACGAGAGTGACTCTCTATATATTTATTAATAAAAATTTATGTTCATTTTACAATGAGCTCTGCATATATCGTTAGGGGTGGTACGATACGAAGATGATTTAAAAATTCAAAATGGGCCTAAAAAGACCGATGCATTAATCTTTTGCTATAATTTCTAAATGAAAGTTCGACATAAGAATTAGCGCACCTCAGGATAACTGACTATTGTACGCGTTTTCTTGGCTCTTTGACAATCCCACCCTACACTCCTCAGTTAAAGTTCAGTTCATTAGCCTGTATGTATGACAGTAACGAGACTTAAAGTTCTTTAGCCTTTTCAGGGGCTCCGTTTGCAGACGCTTAATTTTAACCTTAAACTAATGTTCCTGGTCTCACAGACCACTGCTTATTTTAACTAGTAATTTTCAGTTCAACTAGAAACACTATCGAGATTTAGTTTCTTTTAGGACTTTAGTACTATCCCCAGAAACTTTTAACCGTTTACACGCCGAATTGTAATTATAATTTTGTTTTTCCTATATTACAGGTTCAAACGTTTTATTTTATGCATACAAACTGAAAATGACAAAAACAGATGACAATAAAAAAATGACAAAAAAAAATATATATATATATATATATATATTTCTGCAGATTTTTTGGCTGGTTTCATTTTGAAACATGACTATTGACAACCTATGCAAATATAACAAATTATTTTCCGCTATATTGTACATTGTTCTTAAGTATTTTCTCGAATTCCAAAAATATTCAGATGTCTAGTATTCAAATGTAAGTAATATAGAGAGAACGATAAAAGCAAATATATTTTTTATGAAAATAATGAATTTATATTTTTCTCATACCTGTGATAAATGGTTAAACAATTTTTTTTTTCAAAAGTTCAAATCAACCTAATATTTTATAGGAAAAATAAGGACATCGTTATTATGTTGGAAAATATGTTTTATATTACAAATAATGCAACGTTTCCATTTGGGAACATTGGCATTTAAACGGTTAAATAAGTGAATGTTGATTATAACAGTTCTGCACAAAAGGTTTAGTACAAAAACACCATCCTACGAGTTAATCATGCGCTTTATTCATCTTTCGATTTTGCGGTCTCGGACTGCTTCACACTAGATATGTTACATTTTCTGCCACATCAGTTAAACATCAATGCCCGAACCGACAAATAGGAGCAGTATTTTTTTTAATACGAATCCGATCTCATAATATACGTGAGAAAAATCGTTTTATTATTTTCAAAATTATTTTTTCACAAACTGTGGTACCAATTATTAGAATTCAGTCATTTAAAGTGAAAAAACCATTACAAATAATGACGATTCTGTTATCGCCACAACTACTTGAATATAATTTAGTATATAAGCTTAGTTACATGCAGCTGTGGTGGGAACTCTATTCACTTCTCATTCTGCAACGGTCAGCATCAACTCAAAACCTGAAACCGCATGGGAAAATTTACAATTTGCTGACAGCGGAATATTGTGCTTTTTTAATTAAAAAAAAAAGAAAAAAAAAAGTATTGATGTATTTTTAATCTCAACACAAAACAAATAAAAGTTTAGTGGCACCAAACGCCTGGATTTCCTCCTACGACGGCCTAAATTATTTTTAAAAAACTGCGAATCAAAAGACTATAAATGCCCCCCCCCCCCCCCAGGTGGTCTTATCAATCACATATCTTTTTATTTCCATGCGATCGTATACAAAAGGCACATTGTTACAAATGTGATTCCTAGAGCAGGAAGGGCAGTTAACGATATATCAGCTGATAGAGGTTACGCTTCTTCAACGCTCTTTAACGTACATTGTGTGCGCAATAGAAAATTGAATGACATTACAAATGTATTAAAACTATTTTTTTCACAAAAAGAAAAAAAATCTTGTGTAAAAATAAATAAATCCTAAATATCAGTTACAAAATATTCTCCATTGAATTATGTACAGCAGCAAAAATCTCTAAAGAATTCTTTTAAAACCTGATGATGTATGAATTAAGTTTATTTTATTTGATTAATTAAATACAGTGCTCAATTAATTACAGACTGTGCCATTTAAATGAATCATTTCTGAAACTAAAGTTCATTAACCAGTTACAATGTACCCGAAAATAAAAAGATCAACTCATTAATGCTAAACTAATCCTATGTAAGATATTTATGAAGATATCTAGATTCCATTTCAATAATTTTAAACGATTTTGAGGGAGAGCGGGATGCATTGGATAGCTAAAATCTATCTGTATAAAAAAAAAAACCTTTTTTTTTTCTACTTTTTCGATTTTGATTGCATATTTTTTATCATGAGGACGCTTTCACTTTCGGAGCTGGTTCCGAAAAAGGTGTCCACATTAAAAATACCACTAAACAAAATTTTAAATGAAATATATATATATATCGTTCGGAATATGTTATAGTTAATTGCTTCAGCAAAAAGGTTGAAGACCTGATATTTATGTCTGTTATTGGTTTGAGAGAAGGGGGGGGGGGAGATAAAAAAGAAATAACGTTATATAAAGAAAAGCATTTAAAATATTTTTTTATTTTAAAAATCCAAATTAATTTCAATATTGCAGTACATAAGTAGAGACTTTCAAAAACTTCCTTTGGGGAAATATACAAGTGCCATTTAAAAGAGAGAGAGAGAGAGAAAAAAAAAGCTACTTTAAAAAATTGCCATCTTTACATTTCTTGAAAACAATGAAGCCTGGACCAGGCATGTGCCAAAATCAATATTCACAAATGGCTGGAATCCAGCGTCTGATTTCGGATCCGATGACATTAACTGAAATTTTATATAATTACTCTTTTAATGCAACTAAAATACGGAATTACAATAGAAGAAATAATTCCGCTTTTTTATATGTTGCAAAACTGTTCATTAAAAATAAAATATTACATAATAAAATAAATCTCTTTTCTTAGGATCTCTTTATTTACTTTCGGTATTTCAAAGAAAATCCAGAAATAATTATAAATTTTGTGTTAAAATGGTTAGATTTAATAAATCGTATAAATTAAAAAGTAATGACAAGGAGCTTAAGTTTTCATGCACGCTTTTTTAAATGCATATAAACATGTTTAGAACAAGTGGTGCGTTTATTTAATGAACTGTACTACACATTTTATTCGGGCAAATTTTAGTCCAATTATGTTCGGACTTAGAGAAAAAAGAAGAAGAAAGAAAAATAAAATAAAAAGGTAGCAAATTGCTTGCCATGCTAACTGCAATAATAAATTTCGTTCGACTGCAGAAAATATTGATTAGATGATGAGTAGGATACTAGACAGTTTCTTGACAATTTTCTTTATCAAATTATTAATATTACTATCTTAGGCTTTAGTATCCTACCTTACCTTGGTGGTTATATTTAAAATAATTTTCTACCTATTTTAAGTATTTCATATTTAAGACTGTTTCCAAGATAAATAATTCAATCAAAAGGTTTAGTCTATAAAATATTTTGAAAAGCTGCCAAAAAATGTACATTCTTCCCAAAGACGAAAACATTCAAATATTTTTTTAGCGAAGAATCAATAAGAAAATCGTCATCAATATTATGAGTATACAATTGGAGCTTCATAAAAATACTAATTCAAACACATGACACTGCAGCTCTCTTTTTTACAATTAAATACACTTCAATTTTGCTATTTTTATTTTGAAGAAAGGAAAACATAAAAACGGAAAGCAACATATGTATTTTGAAATAAAATTATTACTTGCCTTTTCACGTTCATTTTTTCTTTTTTTCAATTTTTAGAAAAAAAAATATTTTTACGTTAATAACATTAACATTAGCTATCCAAATGGATTAATTTGTTTTAAGAACTATTCAATTCAAATATCTGACAATAGGGTAGAGTTTTTGGAGATGTTTAGAATATATTATATTACAACAATATTTAACTGATATTACAACTTTCTAGTACTTCTAACATTTTATTACACAATGATTCTTTCAAGAAAGTAATCTTAATTTTAAAGTGTGAAACAGATGTTTAAAATAAATGAATCGCAAATGGTGCAAAGAGAATTAAGCAAATATTTATTACCATTATTACTATTAAATGTCAACGTTAATAATGTGCTATAGTAAATGCACAGACACATACTAACATTACTATATGTAAACAGTAACAACAGTATTCATTAAAAACAAAATAATACTCAAAAGACATGTACTATTAATAGAACACCAGACCCGAAAAGATTAATATATTACGAAGAAAAAACATATATATATAGGTTAAAAAGTAAACATTGTGTTTGATATTCACCATAGTATTTATTCATCATTCAACGAAGCAAGACTTTGAGAATATTTCTGGTAACAAATTAGAGAAACACGCCGAGATGCGAAACAGAAAATAGATTTTTCATTATTTAAAAAGTTCAATAATTTTGTTTAGAGCTTGATTTGTGGCAACATGTAAACAGGTTTAATAATGGAATATAAAATACAATAAAGAGAAACCTTTCAAAAACGGAAATGCTTATTCTCTGAATATATAAAAAAGTATAATTTCTATATCCATAATTAGATTACAGCCTGATATTAAAATTTTATCACGTAAATATTTTAGATTACATTTAATACAGATTGTCATTTTTTCTAAAAGATAAGATTGATGATAATTCATAATTAGCATTTTTCTGCACATAAATACATTACATACAGAAATGATATGCAACTATCAGATTTTGCATTTTAGTACGATTAAAAACCAAATCGGGCATATTTCACTCACCAGTTCCCTAGAAGTGCAACTGAATTTCATTTTGAGGTCGTTCCACTGCTTGAGAGCAATTTCTAAATCCGCGCTGTCGAAAATCTTCATCGGGCAGTTTGCAGACTTGCACATAATAGCGTTGGATTTACAACAAGGGGGAAGGGGATCCACCACGAATATACCACAGTGTTGCAGAATATAAGAGATGATTAATCCAAGTGTATTCCGAAAGTAAATAAAACTGAAGTTTTAAGTCTTGATTTTGATCGAAGGCATGTCCGACTGACACATCTCAAGACACTACACGATATGAAAACATTAAGATATTTAAGGAGACATCAGCCAGCTCGCGAAGTCGGTCAGAAAGAGATGGCATGGTTGCCCTAAATTAAAATCCGAATGCAGAGGGCGAAATCCAGCCAAAAAGCTTATAAATTTCGCCAAGTGTTTCATACACGCTCGTTTCATTTGATCGCTCGTTCGTTTGAAGATTTGGAGGTGTGTCACTACCGGAAAGAAAACCAGTCATTAGAGCTGAATAACTCTTGTAACAGCAACCTCAAACCTATAAAACAATCTTACAAGTTATTAAAATAGAATGATGGGTAGCTAAGCTTCATGCGATGGATTTCTGGCTTAATATTTAAATACTAATCAATTCGCCCGGCATTGCTCGGGACCTTCATAAAATAGTAAAAAGAAAAAAAAAAATCTAAAACCAAAAATTTAAAAAAATTGCCGCATGAAATCTGAATAAACTTATTAAAAAAAGAAAAAATTCCATATTAGGCAAGAAGACAAACAAGATTATTTTTAGTAATGCGGAGAAATTGCAGCAAATTCCTAAAAACACTAAAATATCAAAAAGTCTCAGAAGAGAAAATTTATTACATTTGGCTAGAAAATTAAAACGGAATTTCTTCTGCGAATGTCAAAAACCTCTTCCGAAAGCAAGAAAATTAAAACAAAAATAACAAGAAAAATTTGAAAATAGATCCAAAAGAGCAGAATTTACTGTATTGATCAAAAATTCGAATGTAAAAAACGCAGCAAATCTTAAAGAAAAATCAAATACACACAATAAAAAAACCCAAGAAACCTTAACTTTGGCTAAAAGTTTGAAATTGTCTATCTTTTTCGAATGTCAAAAAATCGTCACGGAACTCTAGAAAAAAAATAATAAAAATGCCTAAAACATTGTATTTGGATATTTTTCATAATGACAGAAAATTTACTCAGAATGCAAAAAATCTCGAAAAACAGTATCAAAAATCATAGATAGTAAAATTTATAAACCTATATTTATATAGCTAAAAAGTTGAAACCAAATTCCTTTGCCAAATGTAAAAAATGCAAAATGCAGAAAAATATTAAAAATCCAATTTTTGAAAAAAAAAAAAAAAATCACAAAAATTCAAAAACTGCTGGGCAAATTCCGAATAAAATTTAGTAATTGAGCAAAAAAATGAAACCGGCATTTTTTTTTTTTTTTTTTTTTTTTTTTTTTTTATGTAGAAAAATTACCTTAAACATAAACGTTAAAATTTTCAAAATTAAAAATAAATCTGAAATCGGATTTCGAGGTTTGAATTTTTAGAAGTATACCTCCCCTATTCCCCCAATTTTGTAGTTCTGCGTTCAACAACGTCTTCAGAATACTGTCGACATATTTACACACAAACTTCTTTATTATTATAGCTAGATTTTCACACGATCTGAAACATAATAAATATTTTAAAAAATTTAAATAGATTCAGATGTAAAGATTTTTTTTTCCGTGCGTGTGCTAGTTTTTAAATGTTAATATTTGAAAAAGACAGTAAAACAAAAATCAGTCAATGTTATTAACGCTTTTATTTCAGGGATGAAGTGAAGGATATACGGGGGGTATATGCCGTATACCTTCTGGATTTTTTAAAAGAATACTGTATACTCTGTTTCTCAAACTATAGTATGCACACTTTAAGGTATACACTCTGCCTTGAGCGTATACTCTCTGCTTAGAGGGTATATTTTCTGTTATTTTTACGACTACACCCCTGTTTTATTTAAAATAAGGATAAAGTAAAATCACATTCAAATTTTCTAAATAACTTCTGTTTCAGACCTTGCATAACATTGGTAAATAATCATCCGAAAATCATACAACCAGTAGAATTAGGGTCGATAAAATTAAAAGCGTCTCCAGCAACGTTCATGTAAATTTTAAAGAATGAAAATGAAATATTTATTAATTGGATAACAGCTAATTGGGGAAAAATT
This sequence comes from Maratus speculifer, assembly GCA_964019185.1. Classification (NCBI taxonomy): domain Eukaryota; kingdom Metazoa; phylum Arthropoda; class Arachnida; order Araneae; family Salticidae; genus Maratus; species Maratus speculifer. Next base: position 385,811,831 of record OZ025292.1, read on the forward strand.
ATTATTAATATTATTTTGAAACGTTAAGTAAACTACATCTAATGCAACGATAAGTAAATGTAAGACCTCAAACATTACTTAAAAGCCAAATAAATCTACAATGTTTAACAAAAATGACGTTGTATAAATTCATACTATAGTTAAATTCTTGCTACCGGAATATATATATATATATATATAAAACTAAGTTGAGCGCGAATTTAGCAACCAATTTTATTTTAATGTTTTATGAATACTTATACTCCTTACAAACATCCATGTAAATAGTTTTTCGCTCTGAATGAAATAAAATGTGGAAGGAAAAAAGAAAAAAATTAATAAAGTAAATTGTAAAATATAGCCTTTAAAAATCTAGCCATTAAAGATCTGTAATAATTGTAGTGAATACATATGTATTATATAATATTGAATAGAAAATTATTCAATATTTGAGGAAAGTGGGTACCTTAGAACCCCTTATTTCAGGAGTTTTATTGCAAGAACATGTCAATACTATAAAAAAAACGATAAATTGGTCAGCCACGTACTCTTGAGCACATGAAATTCGTGAGATATTAAATTTTATATTTGCAACATTTATCACGTTATATGTTAAAACGTTCAATAACGAAACAATAAAAGTTTAACAGAAATCCCCTAAAACAGAAATTGTAAAACCAGAAGACAGAAAGGGGACCCCGGTGCTCAAGATTTTTAGTACTAAAAAGCTACTAGTAAGCAATTATAAAATCAGAAAAAATAGCAATTTCTTAGTAAAAATTCTTACTTACCAATACCTACAGAAATCAGTTTAATTTATCGATTCTAATTTAATCAATGGCGAATTTTATTACATACTGCTATATCAAACACTCTACTTAATACATCTAAACCTAAACGATGTAAACATGTAAAACAGTGTCCCGGTATGCCGCAATAGCTGGGGAATGGTTACCACTGCAGTAGTGCACATTTCTGTTTTTTTTTTTTTTTTTTTTTTTTTCTTTAATTCACCTGTTTATGTTACTTATTCTCTTTTTTTCTCACCAATATAAAATATCAAGCAAGTCATAAACAATCATTGCATAAAATTTAAGAAAAGAGAGATGTACTAAAGTTATTAATCAAAAAGTATCCCAATATGCCCCACTCTGCTGTATATAATATTGGATACATGTAACAAAAACTAACTTAAATGTTTATTCATTTCATTATTTTGAAAAATTTTTAGTACAATATATATAAATTATTGCATGTTTTCATAGTTATATACCATAATTCTACTACAAATTTAATTTTATCAGTACATTGCATTTAAAAAACTCTCCGTAGAGCCTATTCAAACATTGCACAATTTCAAGACAGCAATATAAATATTAGTTTCCTGTACCAAAGAAATAAATTCCTTACGAGCGGAATAACTCAATAAGTGATGCAAGATAATCCACCTGCTGTTGAATGCATTGAGATTTTTAAGATATGCATTTAGAATTACGCTGACAGGCTGCAAAATTTATACTCGCCAAAATCCAAGGAAAAGTGGACATGGAATGTTTTAAGTTCATCTGGGAAAAAATCTGAAGCTCCTGTTCCGTTAGACAAAGACATGCACGCGAGAGCGAATGCTAAACCTATGGGAAGGTTATTTGCTACATCTCGTTTGTATTTAGACATTTATTGTACTGGATAACCAGGTCCATCTCAACATTGCCACATGTTTACTTTTTCAATTTTGGTTTGTGAAATTGGTTTAGAAAAAAAAAAGTCATTCAAATATTGTGCAAATTTAAATGATTTGTAGCAAAATAAGTAGAATGTTTATTAAAATTAATATTTTCCTTTGAAAATTAATGACGAGCACGATAAAATTTTCCTTTCAATTCTATGAAATGTAAAGTTTTAACCAGCTATAGATTCAATGTTATGAAATTTTACTTTTGCAAAATCTGTTACTATTAATAAAGAGGATTTTAATTTGAAAAATTTTAATGCAATTTTTTCAAATGGAAGCCTTTTCAATTTTTATTAATTTGAGACAGCAGCAACGTAAAAGTGATATTTATATTTCCTCAGCGGAGAATGTCCGAACGCTAAGATTACATAATATAGAAATAGCCAAAAATAGGCCAAATTGGAATGAAACTGCAGCAATGAAACGATTTAAAAGGCTAAATAATAGAAAATAAAGTATAAAAGAAGATAAGAGAGTGCAATATTTAAAAAAAAAAGCTGAGTTTAATATTAATTTACGATTATTTGTTGAGAAATCAATTTAGATATCCTAAAATAGTTTAAATAGTGTTTCATTTTGTCTTTCCGATTTCGCTATCTTTAAAAGGAAACAGAACAAATATTAATTTTAAATAAATTCATTTGCTTGTACCAAGCGTACAAAAAAGCAGTAATTTTTTTATAATTGCACCCTGTTTTTATGCCAGAATATACTGAAATGAAAACTTTTAGGAAAACATCTAATTGCACAAAAAAACTAGGCATGATACGCATTCAGGAAGAACATTGAGTGATTATAAAAGTTTTTTTAAAAACTATTTTTACTTTTATATTAATTTAAACAAATGGTTAAGTGTGCTCGAAAATAGCCAGTGTTGGCAAGTTTCTCCCGCAGTTTAAATAACCGTCCGGAAGAAATAGTTCTCTTTCGCAGTGGAAGAAATGGAAGAAACTTATTCTTTATAAATTTATACCATATAACTTGAAATTTTGTAAGATGAAATAAATGTCTTCTTGCTATATCTTTAAAAAAATTAATTCCATTAGATCTATACAAATTTAATTATATGCTAAATGTATATCAATTTTTAAACCAAGATCACGTGAAATCAATCTAAAGATCTTCTACCATTGGCTAAATGAAGAAAAGAAATTTTATCTATGATGCACAAAATCACTTAAATGTTATCTATTTTAATTTAACCAGTGCATTTTTCAGTTATTAAAACTTTTGAAACTAGTAGTAAATAGTACAGACCATTTACCAACAGTAGAATGAAACTCATTTAAATAAAAGACAGAACTTTGAATTTACACCAGTTTTACTAAGTTAAGCATTATACAATTGACTCCCTCAAATCCGCACAGCTTGGGAACAAAGGTTGTGTAGATTTTAGAATTTTACTAATTTCTGGTCATTGTTTTGTTTACATTTTTTAAACAGCAATTTGAATATAATTAACAGTGCAATCGAAACTATAATGAAAACTTACAGTATAATAAAATATTAAACTAAGTAATAAACTAAAATAATAAAAATTTAGATAATAAAATTTAGATAATTTTTAAAATGATTAAAATAATAAAAGCAAGGGTCAAGTTAATAATCATTAATGTATAATTAAACATTCATTATAAAGACAAACTGTATTTTCCTAAATTATTCAATGAAACTTGCCTCCTAAAGATACGTTACTAATTCACATCAAAATCATAAAATAAGTAAGTTTTATTTCAGGTTTAGCCAGACTTAATTAAAAAACATGATTATTACATAAATATATTGGATAAGAATATTGTGATTACCAGTGATATCAGCAATATCTTGAATTTTTTCAGAAAGTAATTTATTCTTCCTTCATGAAAAAACATGAAGTAATATTAACAAAAATTACAATTTAAAATGCGTATGGAATTGACATAAAACTAAAAAAGTCAAATTTTGTCCCTATATCTGAACTGGATATTTCATTGTTTACATCCGTAAATTATGGCGCTGATTTTAGAGAGTTGTAGATTTTAGGGTTGCGGATTCGAGGGAGTCTACTGCACAATAATTACTGTATTAAATAAATTCATTAAAATTATCATTTTCCTTACTGCAGCAAAGTATTAATATAACAACAACAACAAATTGTAACAATAGAACGCTATAATCGATTTCTCAACTTAGAATGGATGAATGCAAAAGATGAAATAAAACAAACTTTCAAGTCCTACAGAAAACTTGAAGAGTTTCAAAGCACTTCGATATACTCATTGACATGGAAGTAAAAATCTAAGCAGCAGGAAGTCTTATCACAAAATTTTATTTGTTTTCTTGTAAAATATTTCGATGAAAAAAAAGGAATAAAAATCAGTGGTGAAAAACTGCCTTAGATTTTTATTCCCCTGTTTATAGATATTTGGAGAAAAATAGTCTTTAAATGAGCATTCAGATATACATACTAGATGCTAATATAAATAATTGCAAATTTACATATTTACTGTGTTGCGCAATTTTCAATAATGCATTTTTATATGAGAATAACATTTTTATAGGGAAAATAAACATTTTTCAAGTAATTTTTTCTCTTTGCATAAATGGCATATTAATAAATGGAAAACACCCCTCTACCTCTGAAGTTATAAATTCCATCACCCATAAATGTCTGCTGAGCCTGAAGTTTCTCATTTAAAAGATAACTTATTTTTTCAAAAATATTTTTTAACATTAATTAAATTTTCCAATTTAGATTTCATATAATTATACTTTTAGTTTATTTTACATAGTGAATGTACTTTAATTTTGAACATGTTTAATTTTTTGGTTGTTTCTTCCGTTTTTTCAATTTCTTCCGGTTTTTTCCAGTTTCTTCCAATGTCCTGGAAGAAATAGGTTTCTTCCGGAAGAAACCCAATCTTGAAAAAAGCACTAGGCGTTTCGTTTAATAAAAGAATTAAACTAAACATAACATACAAAAAAATAAGTTTACACTTAAGAATGTCCGAAAAGAAAATAAACTATAAACAAATTATGTTATATGATGTAGACACAAGAAAAATGCGAACGTTTCTGGTTTTCGAATCTAATTTCCAGAAACGGAATGTACGTAAATGAAAATTTTTGGTTGTTATTGTAATATTTTAACTGTAGTAACATTCAGTTTCAAAATCGGACACTGACAGCGCCTGGAATTTCTAGTATGGAAATCGGCAAGTGAAAACAAGTCTAAAACGTACATATAACTAATCATATACATATTATAAAGCAGAAGTTCTGAAACTTCCAAACGAGTGTTTTCAAAAACTACCCGATGGATCGTTTTGCAGATTATGTCATTCGATAGGAAATATTTTTGCGGAGGTTTATGATACTAATATACAGGGATAACTCTGATTTTTCGTATTTTTCGGTTATTTTTGACGGAAGGGTTGCAACAACTAATTTTTTGGCGATAATTATATTTCAAAAAAGGAAATGAAATTTTTTCTCTAATGGAAAATAATATAAACATTTCGAAAAAAATCCCTGTTAATTCATTGATTTAAAATAAATAATGATATAAAGAAAAAAATCCGTTTAATGCAAAATATTATGAAAGGAAAATATTTATCTTTAACGAAATAAAAGAATATTTATAATATTTAAAAAATAACTCAATGTGAAAGAAAGTTTTGAAGTGACACAATATTTGGCTATTTATTTCTTTCGAGCCAGATTAAAAGAAAACAACATCTCAAATATTTCATTAGATAAAACATAAGTATTTTTTTCTTTCTTTTTTTAAAAATATTTTTAAATCTAATTTTCCCGTTATGTGTTTTACAGAAGAAACTCCCAGAATTATTTTTTTAAAAAAGGCTTTAATTGTTTTTTGTATGTTGTTGGTTCAATTGGGTGTTTCAATCTACTTTTGTCGCCAATCAATGCGATTCTAAAAAAAGACGGAGCGATGTTCCAAGAACTATTTTCTCTCTCTCTCTCTCTCTTTTAATGAGAGAGCATTTTTAGGAAAAAAATTTACATTTAACTTAAATACATGTATAGTAGTTAATATCACAATAATGAATAATATTTAAATTTTAGGGTAAATGTCTTTCCACATACATAGATATTGTAAAATAATTTAACTGCAACTTTTAAAAAAATTTTTGCCACAGATATCTTATACGCACTACATTGGTGCGATTTGTCTCTTACGCCATTACCGTATATACATCTGGGTAATTAACTGACGCCAAAGTGTCATTATTTTGCTTGATATGGAAGCCCGGATGTTATTGTCTATTTATTAATAAATTGTCTATTTACATTTTTTTTCTTTTTTTTCCCAATTACATAAACTATTTTAATCTAGGCACATTTGTCATACATGCGCCATATTTGCGCGACTGCATAAAATCATTTTCATAAAATGGCGATTTTATGCCTCACTTGGTAACCTACCTGGCTGTTGTTTATTTACTGATAAATTTTTATTTTATTTTTTAAAGGATATAAATAGTTCTGTTTTATAATTATTAACTAAACTTTTTAAAAATTTATTGTTATTTTCTATTTAAAATAACAAAATAATTGTAAACTATATATGTAACTGGTATTTGAAAACAAACTTTTCTCCGAATCAGCATCAGAAGAAAAAAAAAAAAAAAAAAACGCGCCAATGTGGTGCGTATATGTCATGTATACATTTTTTTCACTATACTACAGTATTTAAACATTCTGTATAAATAACGATTATTGTTTTTTCCAAACATGTTTGGCACAGATATTATATACACACTCGGGTATCTGACTATCGCCAAAACGGTGTTATTTTGTCTGATATGGTAACCCAGCAATAGTTGTTTCTGTATCAATAAATTTTTTATTTACTTTCAATTTCTTTTTAGAAATTCTATAAATTGTTTTGTGCTATAGTAACTGTTTTAGGTTATCTCGTCGACCAATTTCGCCAAATTATACAAATCGCCAAACTAACAGCCAAATTATACATGTTGACATAATTTTTATTTAAAATAACGAAAAAACAAATAATTAGTAGAATCTATATATATAAAAGGAATTCTGAGGATAATTGAGGCACAGGCGAAAGCAAATCTTGGCAATGCGCCAACTCGGTCCAGAGGAAGCAAATCTTGGCAATGCGCCAACTCGGTCCAGAGGTATAAAAGCAAGATAGAAAAAAACGCGCAGGTCTGTGCATTCAAGTACAACCACCCATATGTATATGCTGAAAGTTTGTTCTGACGCTCACCCGACGCACGTGGAGTGCCGATGGTCCGGGGAGAGTCACCGGGGGATCCGTCGCGAGCTGAGAGAGAAGCGTACCATACACATAAATTATTAAATAAACCTTCAAATTAAGCCCGGCGAAGCGGGCTGGGTATGCTAGTATTAATAAAAATATTAATAAAAAGGCGAAATAAAAATCACTTAATTAGATTTTAAACACGTGAATCGCTTTTAATGTCATTGAATGTGACATTCACGATCATCCATTATTGGCATTTAATCTTACAGTTTGGCGATAATTTTTTTGGTCGACGGGATAACCTAGAAGTGTCTTTTATTTATTAATATTTACGTTTTAAAATAACGAAAATAATTTTTTTTAAATGCACATTTCTTCGCTATTCTAAAACGAGGATTTTGCCGCATTGGTATTGGAAGGAAATCTTGCAAATCCAGGTTTGTGCCGGAGTTTTTTGTGAAATATGATATTTTCAAATGTAAATTGAGTGCTATTTGATTAACACGTCGGCCAGTTTCGCCAAACTATTCAAGTTTACATAAATTCATTTTAAATAACGAAAGAACAATAAACATAAATAAAAAATACAAATTAAAAGTCGAATTAAAAAGCACTTATGACGTAAAAAAATACGTGTATCACGTGAAATATCAATTGCTATCATACTTACGATCATCGATTATTGACATTTATTCCTATAATCTGCTATTAATTTTTTTCTCGACAGAATAATCAAGTAGTACCATACATTGTACAAACTCCAGTTAATATTACAAAAATAGAGCTAAATAACTAAATTTAGGTGCAAATGCACACACCTATGTTGTAAGAAAGAGGCACAAATGTCATGTATGCACCACGTTGGGGGTGATACATTTCTGGCGCCACTTTAACGGGAACTTCGTTTTCAAATGACAGATACATTTCTATTTTCTATTTTACTTTTCTATGTATAGAGCATAACATTTTGTATCATTTTAAAATGCAAATGAAAGTAAATAAATAGTTCATTAATAAATTAAAAACAAAGCTGGATTACCATAAGAGGCATAAAATGTTCATTTTGTTTCAATCACGCCAACGTGATGCGTATATGACATCTGTATCAAAAAATGTATTTCACACATTCAAAAAACATTCACCTTATTTTTCCAAGGAAAACTTTATTTAACTTTATTTATTCTGCTGCATTCCAAAAACGGAACACTAATAGATTTGTCAAGAGCAGATGTACGTTGTGAAATATAATATAATATAATATTCATAGAGGATGTATTAAGGTTTCCACAGATACCCATATCCTCAAGTTGAGAGGTTTAGAGTTCAAAAACTATCAAATGAAAATGAATCACTTGAAAATTGTTTAAATTTAATGGTCAGTCTCTGCGATCATAATGTTCGCTATTTTAGAAGTATGGTGAATAGACAATATTTAAATTGCTCTTTTCATAATTGACTCATTTATCTATCAAACTCTAAAATAAATGGTCAACTGAAATATTTTTTTCTTAAAAGTCCGAATTTTATCGAATGCATAAGCTGATACAACAACATAATATATTTTATTATTATTTTAATATATTTTGGCGTCAGCAGGCCTTGATTCCATTGTTGTTGTTTTTATTTTTGGCTCAGTTTTGTTTTTTCTAGCTCGCTGAGTTTTGGCACTGATGAAGAATCTCGACAGTAGATTCGAAACAGCTGTTTGCTAACTTTTAATGCATTTTTGGTGCATTTATAATCGTTGGTTTTCTATCTTTAAATACAATGGCGTTTTGTATGATTTTCAGAAATGTGAAAGAGCATTCGAGGTGAAGTTGCTTTAAAAAACACAATCATATTCAATATTTTTTTTATTCCTATTTTGTTTTGAAAAACAGACCAGCGCAGCGGGCTTAGCCTGCTAGTATTTTAAATAAAATGAAAATTGCTTTAATAAATGGAAGTTTAATAGTTAAAAGTGAGACAGCAGCAGTAGTTATTAACGAAAATTAATGTTTTAAAGAAGAAACTTAATACTTAAAAACTAGTTGGATGTGCCAATCCCAAAACTTTCTTCTATCTCATACGTACATTTTAATATTTTAAAAAATAGTTACTCATTTTACTGCTTTAATAATTTTAATTCAATACCACCCAACTTTGATTTTCATCTTAAATGTCTGCTTCAGTCAATTAATCTGAGTAAAAACGAATTTGTCTCTGCACGAGTCGATGGACAATAAAATGATAGGCAGATTTTTTTCAAATTCAGGGAGGACCTACTTGCCTTACCAAAAAATAATCGTACAAAAATTTTAGTTCAGTTCTAAGACTAACTTCATACACTTTTAGGCGGTGGAATATTGAAAATGACATAAAATTCGCTATTGCAGCGCCCCTTTCCGGCGGATTTTTTTCAAATTCAGGCAGGACCAACTAGCCATAGCCATACACTTACACAAACTAGCCATAGCGATACAGTTACACAAAAAATTTGTTTCAATTCGATGCATAACTTCATATACAGGGGTTGGACAAAAATATGGAAACACCTTTAAAAAAACACGTTTCCTTGCCTAATATGGTGTAAGGTACCCGTTGTTATTCAAAACAGCTTGCAGTCTTCAAGGAATGGATAAATACAGTTTCTGTATGTTTGCCAAGGGAATATTGTACCATTCTTCCTGCAAAACGGTGGCAAGTTTAGATAACGATGTTGGCGGTGGATAGCGAGAACGCACTTTCCGCTCCAAAGTAGACCACAAAGGTTCGATAATATTCGGGTCTGGTGACTGTGGTGGCCAGGGGAGATGCTACAATTCATCCTCGTGCTCAGAAAACCAGTCCTGGACAATGTGATCTGTGTGAACGGGGGCGTTGTCGTCTTGGAAGAGACCATCACCATTGGGGAACAAAGTTTGTACCACTGGATGGACTTGATCGGCCAAAATGTTCACATAAGTCTGAGCAGTAATACGTCCTGACAGAGTTATCACGGGGCCAGAAAAGAACCACGATATGGCTGCCCAAACCACCACTGAACCCCCGCCATGTTTCACTCTTGGCAACAAACATTCTGTATTATAGGCTTGAGATGGTGTTCTCCAGATGTAAACTCGGCCAGAAGTGGGTAACAATGTGAAAGAAGACTCATCAGACCATATTACTCTCTTCCACTGCTCTATAGTCCAGGCTTTATGACTTAAACACCACTTTTTCCTGTTACTTGCATTAGCATCACTCATGAAAGGCTTTTCAATTGCAGCACGGCCAGCAATTCCCTGTTTATGAAGCTCCCTTCCAATTGTTTTGGTGCTCACAGGGTTTGGTAACACGACATTCGTTTCAGCAGTAACTTTTGCAGCTGTGGTCTTTTTATTTTTCGCGATAATCCTCCTTAATGATTGTCTGTCACGATAACTCAGCACACACTTTCGTCCGCGCTGTGATTTAGCGGATAATGTTTTTCTGCATTTCAAGTATGCGGAATAAATCTTCGACACAGTACCTCTTGAAACACTAAAACTTCGGCTGCCTTGCTTACGGAAACACCCATCATACGCGCGCCAACAATTTGGCCATGTTCGAAGTCTGTTAACTTTGACATAATGCAATGACAACCTCACATAACAGTGCTCCAACAACGACTGAACGGTGCAGCGATTTTACGAAGTTGTATAGGTGGCGTCAGTAGGCGAAAACGCCAGCGCCATCTACATAGTTCATTAAAATCAATCTTTCTTTTCAAGCATGCATTTTAAAAGGTGTTTCCATATTTTTGTCCAACCCCTGTACTTTTGGTTGGTACAATATTGAAAATGGTACAAAAATCGCGATGGTAGCGCCCCCTTCTGGCGGATTTTTTTCAAATTCAGGGATGACCAACTAGCCATAGTCATACAAATACACAAAAAATTTGGTTCAATTCGATGCATAACTTCATATACTTTTGGCCGGTACAATATTGAAAATGGCACAAAAATCGCGATTGCAGCGCCCCCTTCCGGTGGAATATTTCAAAATTGAAGGAGGACTTCCATAGCTAAAAACATTAAAAAAAATTTATTCAATTGTATGCATAACTTCATACACTTTTTGGCGGTAGAATGGCGACATACAGACACAGACAGATATTTTGTAAAAACATGTTTTTTGGAATCTCTGACCGCTAAAACGTGTAAATCCGTCGAAAATTGGAAGTCGAAAAAAATTTCGATTACAATACTTTCTTCTATTAAGGATAGAAGAAAGTAATAAGAGTTGTTTAAAATTAAAAAATCAAATTTAAATATTAAAAATTCTAAAATTTAAAAAATTTAGCATGAGTTAAATTTTAAAAACAAAAAGATAGCTTAAACGAAATTTAAAATGCTGAAATTTAATTTAGTGGGAAGCTCTTAGCAAAATTTAAAATTTTGAATTTTCTCGAAGCAATTGTTTAAACTAATTTTAAAATTTCAAAAATGTAGCGCAAGTTAAAAAAAATAAATTTCCGCAATTTCTCAAAAAATAAATAAAATAAAATAAAATTACAAAATATTTTAACTACTTTTTTCCTTAAAATGGAAAAAATAATTGCAAAAATTTTGTAAATTTGAATCTATTAATGAAATTTCTTACGGGGAATAAATTTTGAACTCTTAACACCCAGCTTCGATCCAGGAACTTTTTGAACAACAGGCAAATGCGTTATCACTAGGTGACCTAGGCTATGCGAAAAAAACTGAAAATAAGGTTTTAATGTTTAAATCTAAAAAATGATCGGATATCATTTTAAATAAATTTATTAATTTAAGTCTTTCAAAATTTTATGATTTGTCGTGTGATCCGAGTTATTCAGCTATATGAAAACTTTCAAGTCTAACTTATACACATTTTCCGAGAACTAACTCTGGCAGATAGAGTAACCGGAGGAATAGGGTTTTCTCAGCAAGAAACCTTAAAAATGCTTCACAGCGTAGGCAGTCCCTTTGAGTATTGCACATTACACAATACCAAGACAGAAATACAAATCGGAATTTTTTCTGTACTTAGTAATAAATTCTCCGCCAGCAGAGTAACTTGATAAGTGACGTAAGATAATCCACCTGCCGCTAAATACACAGCATGGAGTATATTTAGAATTAGGCTGACAGACGGCAAAGCATCCAATAAAATTTATTTAATGTCATTTTTATATCCATAGTCAGATATGGAAATTAATTATTCTTAAAGAATGTGAAAAAAAAAAATGCAGTTAATGGAAAGAAACTGTACATAGTTTTTGACAGGATGCAAAATATAAATAGGAAGCAAATCCATTAAAAAAATTATGTAGCATTAAAATACAAGTTTATTATTATAATTGAATAAAATCTTTAAAAACAAAATTACGATACAATGAAATTAAAATGAGGCAGTACAAATTTAAACATAGTCAGCTTTTATATTTTCTTAATTCTTTAAATTCTTACTTTCAATGTTTCGTTCACAGAAGCTATGGGAGACACACGGTCATTGCGGACTCTCATTTGAAAAGAGTTTCCTAAATTCGCCAACAGTACAAATATTTAAATCATTACAAATATTATAAGAAAACTCCGCGATTTTGCTCGTGTGAAGGTTGGAAAATACCAAGTGATACTTGTATGGCTAATTTTTATTAGGAAAAAAATGTACGTTTATAGGAGTAATATAAAAATTGCAATTCAAGCCGCGATTTGACTAAAATTCATTATTACACTGCATTAGGATGAAATGAGACTTAAGAATTAAAACGAATTATAAATAAATGATAATTTAGGTAAATAGAAATCTAAACTTTTATGTTCAATTCACACGCTCCTTTCAATATTCATCAAACATTTTTAATTTAGAAACCATTTTCTTAGTACGCATTTACATGTTAAAATTGACTATAATGTCAAATTCGAAGCTTCTTGTCTAACGGTCTACCATCTCTCTCTTGGTAGTGGAATGAATCCCTCAAGCCCGCCACACACCAGTGAGACACTGAACAAAAAACGTGCGACATGCGACAATTTCACCCTGATAACAATGAAAAAACCGGTTTGACCGAGTCCTGTTGCATGATTTTTGACATGTCTCCCTGGTGTGTGACGGGCCTTATAGAAAGTTTTTAAAGCCTTTCTTAGAACGTTTGTTGTTTTTGTCAACCCCAGGTTTAGCGGCAGCTGATAAAATATAGCCTGTGTAGGATCAATGATCGTCTCCATTGATTCGCAATTATTACTTTTATAAACTGTTTATTATTTCCTAACACTGCCTAGAAATCTTAATTTAGGACATTTTTAGAACTCATTTCGTTCATCTCAACGTCTATTTTAAATTTCAAATTTACTTTAGACTATTCTTATAGGGAATTTATATTTTAAACGTAACTACCACGCCATATTTAAAGTTATTAGCCTCTTTAGGCTAACACAGAAATCGCAATTTAGAATGTTTTTTGTCCCTGCAATCCTTTGGTGGTAATGGCATGAACATAAAATATAGCTTGCTTATGTTTAAACAGGCTCTGTCGACGTCAATTTGCAATCATTTTTTTAAAGTCTGTTTGGTATTTGAAAAGATAGTATATAAGAATCATAATTTAGAAGGTTTTTAGAATGCTCTTCGCTCACTTCATCCTTTTAAATTTGTGATTTTCTTACGATAATTCTTAGAAAGCATTTGTATCTTAAGTAATTATAATGCCAAATTTCAAAATAAATTACTCAGTTGTGTAAAAAAAAAAAAAAAAAAAAAAAAAAAAAAAAAAAAAACAATTTTAGAATTTTTTTTACTATTGCAAGTCCCAAGTGGTCACTCTCAACGGTGGCCAATGGCTAATCTCTAAACTGTTAGTCATAGATATATAGTTCCAGTTGCAAAAATGCTTTTAAAAAGGCAAAGAGTTGTTTTTTGAGAGATTTAGGTAGAAAAAAAAGATTTATTAAAAAAATACAATAGTTATAACAAACTAAAACCGACAAAACTAATATTATTTAAATTAATATTTTTAAAAATGGTTCAACGTAAAACATTTTTAACTTGAAAAGCAACTTGACCAAAAAATTGATTTTTTTTTTTTTTTTTTTTTTTTTGTCGCTAACCGTTGATAAATTGCTAAATAAACGGAATTTGTTATTTTTTACGAACGTTCTATCAAAATTCCGCCCCCCCCCCTTTAAAAAACATATTTCCACACGAGAAGAACATTCTATAACTTTTTCAGCATTTTCCGAGTATGCCCGTATGGAAACCTTCCTTATGGAACAGTGCAGAAATCCACGTTTAGAGCGTTTTTTAAAACGCATTTTCACCCTTTTTTAATTTCAATTATTTTAAGAAACGTACTTAAAGATCGTTTAAATTTTAAGTAACTATCGTGCCAAATTTCATGTTTCTAGATCATTCCGTATGATGAAATTTTGTAGAAGTCGTTACATATGAACTTCCCAATCCAAATAGCTGGTGATGCATTTTCATTTAACTTTATGTAAAGATTTTTGGATGAGAATGAGAATTTTCGAAATAACGCTTTTTAGAAATATTCTTTTAAATACAGTGAAACCTCGTTTGAAAAACCACCTCTATAAAGTGACCATCTCTCCATAAAGATCATTTATGGTCTCGAAATTCCACTCCTCTCCGGAAAATATGCTTAGCTTAGTATATATACTTACTAAGATCTAGCGTATCAAACATTTTATTTTATGAAAGCTCATTTTGCTAATAATTGAAGCCGAAGATGTGTCCAACATTCGAAATTCATCACGGGATAATGTAAAGGCAAACAATTTACAACTGCTTCAGTTCTTGTGGACTAAACAATATATCCATAGAAAAATCCATTGATGATCACACTAAAAAAACATCCGTCAATACACAGAAATTTTTCCGTAAAATTTTACGAATATTTTAAGAAAACTGTACAATTTCAGACAGTATGTGATTATAATTCTGTTTAAATCCAATAAGTTTTCCCTACATTTTACGGAATATTTTTGTATTGCTTACAAAACAGTAGTTTTTACGTAAATGGTAGTCAGAAATAATTGCTATGTTTGAAAAGCAAAGTAAATAATTATTGTATATAGTGACATTATTTTCAACGAAACCCCGATTTGTCTGAAGAGAGCTCTATATTGAAAATATATCCAGTTATTTCCCAAATATTAAGAAGATAGTGTTGGACTAATATGGCTTTTCAAGTAATGTTAAATAATACGATAATTATTAAGACGCCACCTATGAATTTGCATTTAAACAATTTACCATAGTATTTTAAATAAAAAGCTATAAAAGAGTTTTTAATTTTTATGATTTTTTAAAAATTAAATCTTAAACTTTTTATGTATTTGAAACAGTTGAAAAGAAAGTGTTATACTTTACTTTTCATTATGTTTTTAAAATAATGTTCAACTTGTTATTACTATTTTTAAAAAATCTCTAAAAGATATTTTAAAATGAAAAAAATATTTTAATAATTTTTAGACTGCTCATTTTAACAAATTCGCACATAAAACTTAAATCCGAAGTATAATAATGAAAGTATTATGAAAATGACGTTTTTCAAACCTATAATCTTATAATAAGGAATAAAGGAAATTTATTATAATACCATGTAGTAATCCTTTATTTGAGTTTATAGTAGATCATCACACAAATAATTTGAAACTGTGTGTGGGGGGAAAAAAAATTGTATTCTTGGAAAAATAAATGAATATATGAAATAATGATATTATTACAGTATAATTATATAAAAAATGTAATTTAACTATTTATTACAACGACTATTTGGAAAATGATATTTTCAGAGACTAAAATTTTAAAGACTCATAAATTCTATATTTAAATTAATAACAAACATTTTTAGGATAATTAAAACGAGTCATTACGTACACTGCATTCAGCATTAATATTCCTAGACCAATGATTAAAAAACAGTAGTTTATATATAGCCAACCTTAACTGTTTATAACGTGCATTTTTATTGTATGGAGTTAGACTGACTTCTGAACGCCTCATATTACGTACGACATAGATTAAACATTAATATTCCTGGAGCCATCAGAAACAAATTTTAAATGAAATTTCATTTTTATAATTTTCAGAGTTGCAAATTCTTAAACTTCTAAATATCGCACATTTTAAATTTTTACACTGTTGCGTAGAGAAAAAAAAATTCCCTTTTTAATGAAATTTGAAATCTAGCACAACTTGTTTTCAAATTATTTTTTTAAAAGTGTTTATTACTCTTTTTGTCATTGTGGCAACAGAAGTATTCCATTTTTGGACATTAAACTTGGAACAATCAGAAAACGAATGAAATGAAATAAGTTGCGGAATTCAACCAATAAAAAGATTTAGATATACCTCATATTTCCCAATTCTCTACCGAGAACAACAACTATTTTCCAAATAGTTAAAAAACCTTACTAAAAAGAAGCAATTACTTATTTTTTCATGCATGTAATATTTTTAAAGACTGAAATTTTTCTTGTATAAAGCATGAAAATAAAAAGCTAAACATTAAAAAAATATGGAAACTTCAAAATTGTATTACTCAATTGAGAAACACTATGTCTACGAAAATATATGTTCTTTTCGACATATTAGCCTTACTCCCTAAAAAGCATCTGAAATAAGAACAATATTGACTACGTTGCCCGTGTTTCCATGTTGTAGTAGATAGGAGCGCTAGTCTGGAAAAGGAGAGTTCCCCTAGTTCGAATCCTGCCTGAGGTAAATCTTTCATTATTGTTGTTTAAATTAAATAGAGACATTGAAATTCATAAAGATGTATGTTTCTCGTTGCAAAGTAATGTGGTTATTTTATTAATTTTTTTTTTTTTCGCCTTTGAAGTAAAAATTTTAAATATGAAAATAAAAATACGGAAAACTTTTGTAAAAAGACTGAATAATTTCTGGAAATAACGGAAGAAAGTTTTAGTAGTGCAGTGCCTTCGAAGAAGTGATTCAGCTATCAAAAGCAGATAATGACTCAATCACATGAATATGAGGGAGCTCTTGAGTGTTACGATCTGAAGACAGAATCGTATTATAGAAAATCTCAACAAAAGGTAGATTTAAAAAAAAAATTATATTAAAAAATTGATTTTGCAATCATTTACAAAGATGTGCAATACTACAATCAAGATTTTAAAAATCTAATTTACGAATTCATTCTGATTCAGAAGACTAGCTTTCACCAATTACAGCTTCTATTTCATGTCAAGAAACTTGTTAAAATCAACAGATGGATAAAAAGTTCTATGCTTGTTAGAAATTATTCTAAAATAAGTAATTTGTTTAAAGAAATCAAAGAATGTTTAGAAACAAAACTTCTTAATGAGTAATTGCTAAAATCAAAACAATCTACAATTAATTCCTTATTTAAAGCTGTATAGACATAAAATATAATAAACTAATTCAATAATATTTTTTGTCATACGCATTTTATGAAACTGTGCTTTATCCATTAGTTTTATTCGGATACCTCCTGTCTGAAAGACCCACTTCTTATGGTGTAGTGGGTGGTTTCTTTAGAGAAGTTTCACTATATAACTATTTTCCCCAGAAATTTGTTTTTTCGATCCTAGTTATTACAAATCCATGTGAAAGTTAATATACATCGAACCACCGAGTAATTTTAAACACAGCCAGTTGTTTTTGAAATCAAAGTTCTTAAACATTTTAATTGCACATCCGAGTTTCCCGTTCTTTGCTTTGCGTACATTTAGTGCAATTATTCAAATTAAGCATTGTGAAGTTCAACTCAATATGTTCACTTTTTAAAGACATTTCTTTAAATATTCATGCGTCCATGCATATACATGCATTCAAGATTTTTTAATAACAATGTTTAAGTAAAATACGTATGATACAAAAACACCAAACTTTGTATTGTATAATGAAGAAATGAGAAACACAACACAATTATTTCACAATAAATGATATTTATTGCTCATTCTTTACACTCATGTTTAAGTGTTTTCATACATTTATAATTGATTGCCAATACATGATTAAACGTTATAAAATTACTACCTGAAAATATTCGGAGATGCGTTTCTAACGTTTAATGTTCCTGCAGTATCAAAATAGACTAAATGTCAAGCTGAAAAGTAGCAGAAATTGCCCTGCCTCTTCTCCCCTCCCCTACACACACTTTAGGGTAGAGTTCTGCACGGGTCGGGTTGTATCACACCTGAAATTTCTGCTTAAAACCAATACGAAGAAAGACAAAAAATTTCGTCAATCAGAAAAGTGAACCGAACTCAATACACTTCAACCTGAATTCAAAATATTCAAATCCAAACCGAAATTGAAGGAAAATCCAATCGTAATGTAATTATAGAAGATTAATATAGGTTGTCAATTTAATTTTCACTGAAGTAATCTCAAAATGCATGTACTTCAATTTCAAAGTACTCATCTATCAAATATATTTTTTAAATGAACTCTATAAAAATGCAATTTTTATGCAGTTTTATCCGAAAAAGTAATCTTGATTAAAACTGACCGTTTGGCATATGAAAAGCGAAGTGGTCATCCCTGCTAACTGCTGATAACAGTCAAATGCTTTGCGCTAAATAATAATCTGTACAATGTTTGGCGACTTATTACCTGCGCTTGCTAAGATAAAAAGTACTATATAGATCTCACAGCATATAAAAAGCGAAACGGGTAGACCGGAACCGTTGATGACAGTCACATGACATTCACATGGTTTTTATTATACAGATAGCTGTTGCTTCTGAGGATGAAGTATGTGTGAATAGTATGTGGGGAGAGGTGCAATTAGAACCAATAGTTTTAAACCCTCGACAAGCGACCGGTATACATGCCAGGTGCTCAGAGTCATAACAGCACAAATTGGTAGACTTATTGCTACTAATCGATTGGCCCTTGAATTAAAATTAACGGCAGAACTAATAAAGTTGGAAAAGTTTTTTTTTTTTTTTTTTTTTTTTTTTTTTTTTTTTTTTTTGGTAGATTTTGTATGAAATATTACCTATTGCGGTCGCTCCTATGTTGGAATTTCTGAAACTTTTTTGTAGATCTACACCAACAATGACCTCTAGACCCCAAAACTACCATTAGTAAAAAAAGTTTATATATCACTTTCTTCTGGACACGATAACGTCTATAATTCTGCTCCAATCTTCTCCAAACTGATACATAAAATCAAGAGGTATAAAAACTCGGTCGAGTTTGTTAATGGGCAAAATCGGACCAAGGGGGTGGAATCAGGGAGGAGTTTTGTGAAAACGGAAAAAAAGCGATAACTTCTTAATTAAAAAGCTGCCAAAAAGGGTATTTTGAACAGAATTTCCCGAAGTGATCGGGATTGAAAAATTGAGGAAATATAATAAATTACGTTTTTTCTGACTCATTTTTAAATCTATTTTTGCTCTCAAACGCATCCAATTTGCACCTCCTCTTATTTGAATTAGTTTAAAGTTTATATTACTTCTAAAAAATGGGCCAAAAGTTTATGCATGACAGATTTTGGATAAAGTTAAAAATGGGCTCAAGGGGCGAAAAAAACAGGGCGAAAAATTTGAGGGAAAAAATCATAACTTCATCAATTCTCAAGATATTAAATCCAACTAAATTTTTTATAAATGTTCTTAAATTTATCTAGAACTTTTGCATTTACAAGTTTTTGATAGGATCAACTTTTACCGATGAAAAAAAAATTAAAAACGAAATGAAAAGGGGGGGGGGGTGGAAAAAGAAAAAAATCCTTAACTTAGTCAATTCTTAAGCTATCTAATCTAATTAAATTTATTTTACATCTTCTCAATAATATCTACAACTTTTATACTAACAAGTTTTTCATAGGACCGATTCTTATAGCAAAAATAAATTAAAAATAGGAGTTGGAGAAAAATCCTCAAATCCAAACTGCTTTCATTCTGACTCATTTTTAAATTCATTTTCGATTTTAAACGCATCCAAATGGTAGATTCTCTTATTTAGGCACTATACAGGGTGATTCATAAAAGATGGGCAGAACTTTAAGGGGTTATAGTACACTTAAAGACAAATAATATTAAATAGGAGACTAAGGGTCCCAGACGTATTCCCAAGGAGATAGGGGGCATTAAAGTTTAGGGTCCGAAATTTCAAATGATTATAAAAAATGGAAAAATTGGTCGATTCGTTTGCGGTTTTTGCAAAAGATTTTCTTTATGCCAGTATTTTCTTGAAATAAAATTTTAAAGTTCAATTTCAAAAAATGCCGATAGGGGGCGCTTTAGACTTTGGAGTAACAAACAACTATTTTTTAACGTTATTTTTTGTATTTCTTTAAATGATTTCGAAAGCTTAAACTTAAATTTTGATCTAAAAATCTGAGTCCTAACGAGTAGTTAAGTAGCGTAAACTGAAATTTGAAACCCTTCTCCCCCCAGAACAAAAATCAGTTATTCCCGATCTTTGTGTCGTAGATTAGGCTCTAACTACTGCCGCGTTTTGCTAAAATTATTCTTTATGTCAGTATTTCCTTGAAAATAAATTTTAAAGAAAAGTTTCAAAAAATTCCGATAGAGGGCGCTTTAGACTTTGGTAAGTAACGAACAACTATTTTATGCCGTTATTTTTTGTGTCTCATTAAATGCTTTCTAAAGCTTAGACTTAAATTTTCAGCTCAAAATCTGAATCGCTGAGCGTGGTTCAGTAGCGAGGGGAGGGGGTTCAAATTTCAACTTCTGAACATAGTTCAGTTTGCACTACTTAACCATGCCCAACGATTCTGTGCTGTGATACGAGGCAAAAATGCAACTTTCGTCAAGGACTGCATAATCGGAATTCACTCATAAAGGCACTGGCACAGTTGGAAACGTCGCTCATGCAAACGTTAAAGCTCCATTCCTGACGCTAGTCACCGGGTGAAGAAGGAGACAGAAAGTATGCAAATGTCAAATGGGGAAGAAGAACACGTATGCAAAATTTCGACACGATTCAGGCATAAAAACCACTGAACGGTGAGTCAAGTGTAAGTCGCTGTAGTAATGAATCGGAAGATGGTGCCCTTCACGAATAAGGAAAAGGCTGAGATGCATTTAATTTACGGAGCGGCAGATGGAAATGGTGCAGAGGCACAACGAATGTACGGAGAGCGATTTCCCAACAGGCGGTTGCCTAACCGCAAAACTTTCGAGCGCTTGCACAGACAGTTGTGTGAGACGGGATTATTTCTCGCTTCCCGGTCGAATGCAGGTCGTGCAAAAAAGGACGAATCAGCAGTTGTTGCAGAAGCCATTCTGGATGTAGTAGCGGCGCAGCCAAGTACAAGTACACGAACAGTGGCTAGGCAGGTGGATACCTCACAGTCCATGACTTTGAGTGTACTGAAGGATGAACATTTGCTCCCGTTTCATGTGCAACGAGTCCAGAAACTGTCTTCAGGGGATTATCCAAATCGTATTGAATTCGCCCGCTGGTTTCTGCAGCAGAACGCGCTAAATCCACATTTTGGACGATCTGTGCTTTTCACCGATGAATGTACCTTCACACGTGAAGGTACATTTAACACACACAATGCACATGTATGGTCGGATGTCAATCCACATGCTACGTTTCCACATGCTCATCAGAGACGCTTTTCCATCAATGTTTGGGCAGGAATCCTCGGAGACCACCTAATCGGACCGTACCTTCTTCCTGAACGCCTCAACGGTAAAACATACCTCACATTTCTGCAACATGTGCTGCCAGACCTGTTAAACGTTGTTCCTCCACGCATCCGGCGGATCATGTGGTTCCAGCACGATGGAGCGCCAGCCCATTACGTCCGAGACGTCCGCAACTATCTGGACATCACATTTCCGAACAGATGGATTGGTCGAGGTGGTCCTGTTGCTTGGCCTGCTCGCTCGCCAGATCTTTCACCCCTCGATTTCTTTTTTTGGGGACAATTGAAGGCTCTTATGTATGAGACACCCATTGAATCCCCCGAGGAACTGGTCGCCAGACTTTCCGCCGCTGTAGGGGAAGTGCTCGAAAGGCCTGATGTTTTCGCGAAAGTTCGCCGTTCCATTCTTCGCCGTTGTTCTGCGTGCATAACTTCTGGTGGTCACAATTTTGAACATTTATTGTAATTACATGTTAATAAATATGCTTTGGTAACATAATCCTAATTTGTGTCTTTTTACCTCGTGTCACAGCACACAATGTGTGGACATGGTAAACTGAACTGTGCTCAGGAGTAGAAATTTCAAACCCCTCTCCCCAGAAACTTAATCACGTCTAACGATTCAGATTTTGGGCTGAAAATTTAAGTCTAAGCTTTAGAAAGCATTTAATGAGACACAAAAAATAACAGTATAAAATAGTTGTTCGTTACTCCAAAGTCTAAAGCGCCCTCTATCGGAATTTTTTGAAAATTTTCTTTAAAATTTATTTTCAAGGAAATACTGACATAAAGAATAATTTTAGCAAAACGCGGCAGTAGTTAGAGCCTAATCTACGACACAAAGATCGGGAATAACTGATTTTTGTTCTGGGGGGAGAAGGGTTTCAAATTTCAAATTTCAGTTTACGCTACTTAACTACTCGTTAGGACTCAGATTTTTAGATCAAAATTTAAGTTTAAGTCTAAGCTTTCGAAATCATTTAAAGAAATACAAAAAATAACGTTAAAAAATAATTGTTTGTTACTCCAAAGTCTAAAGCGCCCCCTATCGGCATTTTTTGAAATTGAACTTTAAAATTTTATTTCAAGAAAATACTGGCATAAAGAAAATTTTTTGCAAAAACCGCAAACGAATCGACCAATTTTCCCATTTTTTATAATCATTTGAAATTTCGGACCCTAAACTTTAATGCCCCCTATCTCCTTGGGAATACGTCTGGGACCCTTAGTCTCCTATTTAATATTATTTGTCTTTAAGTGTACTATAACCCCTTAAAGTTCTGCCCATCTTTTATGAATCACCCTGTATAATGTGACGTATTGGCCAGTTTTTTGATAAAGGCAGAATATATTTTTTAAAAAAGGCTGCCAAAATGGGTATTTTGAACAGTATTTCCCGAAGTGATCGTGATTGAAAATTGAGGAAATATAACAAATTGAGTTTTTTCTGACTCATTTTTAAATCTATTTTTACTCTCAAATGCATCCAATTTGCAGCTCCTCTTATTTAGGAACTATATAATGTGACGCATTGGCCAGTTTTTTGATAAAGGCAGAATATATTTCAAAAAAGGCTGCCAAAATGGGTACTTTGAACAGAATATCCCGAAGCAATCGTGATTGTAAAATTTGACTACTCGAACAAAATTTCCCTAACCTATCATGATTAAAGAATTGAGGATGTATTCAAATAACAAAATTGGTTATTTTATGACTCGTTTTTAAATTCAATTTTGATCTCAAACGCACTCAATTGACAGTTTGTTATTTAGGAACTTTATAATGTGCGTATTGGTCGATTTTTTGTTTCTTCTCTATACTCTCTTCTCCCAGGACTGTTTTGAATTGCGGATTCTGTCAGACTAGTTGAAACCGCTTAATATTAAAATGCGTTTCAAACTAGATAAGATTTGATAAAAAAGATTTTTATGAATATCTATACAACCAGGATATCATTCTTGTCAAGTATCTTTGATAACATATCACCAGTAACATAACAAATCTGATGAAGAGATCCGTCTCTTATCTTTAAAAAAAATCCATGTAAATATATAAGACAACCCTTTTATCAAATCAAATGTCTGCTTATTTTACTAATAAATGCCAATATATTATGTAAAATTGAACATAGATCAGATAATACAGTCAGAGTAACTTTGCTCCACCTTTATGAAACTTTGATCCATTCTATGCCATGGTGGAACCTTGACAAATTATTTCCAATAAGCTGCCAAACTCACACTAGTGCTGCTATATATATTTTGAGACCAAAACTTTGTTAACTCAAGTGATGTAGCAGATTTAATATTTTTTTCGAATCTTGGACCAAAGTTACCCTGATAGTTCAAATTTAAACTGATTAATTGTACTACTTTTAGTTCAATCTGCCTTTGTAAATCTTGAAAAAAACTAACACCATTATTAGTTTGTAAAACGAAACCATTGCAAATAAACAGCTTTTATTTTCTTACATATTTATGAAAATATAAGATTCGTGAGAATTTTCGTTTTTTAGTTTGTTGTATTTAATCAGTTTGAGACAACCTGAATGCCATACGACTATTTTTTGTTCGATTTCTGTCTGTGTGCGATTGTGTGTGTATGTGAGAGAGACTAATTTTTTGGATGCAGTAACTCAACAATTAAAGCTTAGAATTCTGCAAAACATTCAGATGCACTTTGCATAAATTATGCCAATTTGAATGTACATCATCTTAGGAATGTAGTTATGAAGAAGATGAGCAGACACGAGTTTGTGAAAATCAGCAAAATATCACCCAATTAGATGAAAGAATCACATATTTAAAAAAATAGTTAAAAAATAATTGACTACATAAAAGATCAAATCTCTTTTTCCCAGGAAGGTTAAGAGCTTCAGCTAATTTGAATTTACACAGATTAATTCAAAACTTATCAATACCAGAAAAGAATACTAATCACACAAAATTCAATAATCTTAACGGAAATTATTTATATATAGGCATCAACCACCTAGACCAGTGGTTCCCAAGCTGATCAATCGAGCTACGTGGCGGACCTGGGGGGAGGGGGGGGGTGCGGGAAAATATAAGGTAATGGAGGAAATCCCCAAAAAGGTAAAACTGTTTTAGATTATAAATTTATTTTAATGCGTAAATATGTTATACTTAAAATGAGGAACAAAAGTCCACTGAATCTAATAACTACCGTCATGGTAATACAATATCAATTAGTTTTGCCCGCTGCTAAGCATATTGCATCTGTACTTGCATGTTCTACCTTCTTTGCCCATCTTCTCGAAAAGTTCAATTAATCATTATGCAATATTATTTCCTCACTTATTTTTTAATAGTAATTGCAAAACGCCTAAATTACACCAACTCAATAGCTTTCCTAATTACAGTTATATTCAATTTTGTAGCATGATTTAACCTTAGTTTTAGTCAAACTTTTTATAACTTTAAATTTAATATTAATTTTTCGAAATACCCCTTTTTTTCTTACATCATTATATTCTCTATTAAGTAGTTTTTAACAACAGTTTAACTGTTCCCCAATGGATCATAATAGCAAGACATTGTAAGCTTATATCGTTCGCGAAACTGAATGCAACTAGGAAGCCTATTAAAAAAACCCTGTCGGCTTGGCCTACATGTGGAAGTAGATTTCGAAGATGGCTCACTTTAACAACAAAAAATAAAATATGATTAGAGTTAAATCTAGTTTAACAACTTTACTTGGCCCTTTTTGAAGAAGTTTTAATTTCATTTTACTGTAAGAACTGGTTTTATCAGAATAATCTTATGCGAAAATCCGCTCAAATGCCCATTTCGACAGCATTTTTAAAGATATATTCTGACTTTATTAAAAAATAGACCAATACGACACACTATATAATCCCCAAAGAAAAAACTCGAACGCGTTTGGTAGCAAAATTGAATTTGAAAATGAGTCATAAATAAGCAATTTCTTAATTTAATACTTCCCCAATTTTTTAATCATGATCGCTTCGGGAAATTCTGTTCAAAAGGCCCATTCTGACAGCATTTTTTGAAATACATTCTGCTTTTATCAAAAAACTGGTCAATACGTCACATTATATAGTTCCCAAATAAGAGAACCTGTCATTTGGATGCGTTTGAAAGCAAACATTGATTTAAAAATGAGTCAGAAAATAAGCTCTTTGAATACTTCCAATTTTTCAATCGTGATCGCTTCGAAAAATTCTATTCAAATAAGCTCATTTTGAGACAGAGAGAGAGAGAAATCTGCAACCACGTGACAAGAATATCTTATCTCTCAACAAGCTTATACAAGTATCTTATTTACCAAAAATCCCTGTCGGCTTGACCTATAGGCGACTAGATTTCTTAGTTAAATGCTTATTTCAACAAAAAATAAGATATGATTAGAGATAAATCCAGTTTAACTTTATTTGACCGCTTTTGAAAAAAAAAATTCAATGAAATTATTTTATTTTTCTGTAAATGCTGGTTTTATCAGAATCATCTTGAGCGAAATTCGGCTCAAATGCCCACTTTGACAGCATTTTTTAAAATATATTTCGACTTTATGAAAAAATCGACCAATATGGCTCATTATATAGTTGCTAAATAAGAGAAATTGTTAAATGAAAGCGTTTGAGAGCAAAACTGAATTTGAAAATGAATCATAAAATAAGCAGTTATTTAAATACATCCTCAATTCTTTAATAGCGATCCCTTCAAAAAATTTTGTTCGAAACGTCCACTTTGACGGTTTTTAAAAAATATATATATTTTGCCTTTATCTAAAAACTGACTAATGCGGCATATTATACAGTTTCTAAACAAGAGAACCAGTCAATTGGATGCGTTTGAAAGCAAAAAGGGATTTAAAAATGAGTCAGAAAATAAGCAATTTGTTATTAAAGTACTTCTTCAATTTTTCAAATCACGATCGTTAACGGAAATTCTGTTCAAATGCCCATTTTGATCGCATTTTCAGAAATATATTCTGCTTTTATCAAAAAACTGGAAAATGCGCCACATTGTAGCTCCCAAATAAGAGAGCCTGTCATTTGGATGTGTTTAAAATAAAAAATGTAATGAGTCTGTATATAATTAGTTTGGATTTGTGATTTTTTTTCAATTCATATTTTTGTTTAATTTATTTTTGCTATAAGAAATGGTCTTATAAAAAACTTGTCAGTCTAAAAGTTGTAGACATTATTAAGAAAATGTAAAACAAATGTATTTGATATCTTTAAAACTGACGAAGTTATGGATTTTTTTTCCCTTTGTCCAACCCCCTTTTTGTCATCTTATATATATATTTTTTCTTTTTAATAAGAGTTGATTTTATCAAAAACTTGTAAAAAACAAAAGTTATAGATAATATTAAGAACATTTATATATATAAAAAAAATTAATTGGATTTGATATCTTGAGAATTGACGAAATTATGAATTTTGTTCTCGCAAAACCCCTATTTTTTCACCCCTTGAGCCCATTTTTAATTTTATCAAATATCTATCATGCATAAACTTTTGGCCCATTTTTCAGAAGTAATATAAACTTTAAATTGATTCGGTATCTATTTTAATTAAGAAGTTATTTTTTTCATATATTTTCACAAAGCCCCTCCCTATTGCCACCCCCTGGGTCCAATTTTGCCTTTTAACGAACTTGATCGAGTTTTTATGCCCCTTGATTTTATGTATCAGTTTGGAGGATATTTGAGCAGAATTATAGAAGTTGTGTCCATAAAAAAGGTGATAAACTTTTTTTTTTACTGATGGTAGTTTTGGAGTCTATAGGTCATGGATCAGTGTATTTCTGCAAAATTTCCCCCAGAAATTCCAACATAAAAGCGACCGAAATAGATAGTATTTCATACAAAATCTACCTAAACTGAAAAACACTATTAGATTCCAAATCCCTACAAAAGTGTGGCATATCAATTTTATACCTCTAACATTAAAAATTAGAAAATGTGTCGAACTTTCGCATTGTTGAGAAGTGAATTTAAAAACTACCAAGAAACATATTTTCAAAGATTACGTTAACCTAATTTTCTTAATCGCAATTAATACCTTTATAAATCATGTTGTCTGCCCTACACAGCTTGATAACAAATAGCACTATATCCGGCCCGGCGCGACTATATGTAGAAACATAATACAAGCCTTATCTCGGCCCGGAACGAGGTTCTTAAAAAAAAAAAAAAAAATTAAGCCCGGATTAGACAGAATGTAACTGTCCGATGCCGATCGCTACACTGTACATGTACAATTTACATGTACAATTTTTACCAACCTAGTCCATTGAAAAAAAAATTCTAATTCTGCCGGTCAGGCTCATTAGAAAATTCGAAATCATTCAGCCTGGCCCATTAGTTCTCTAGTTTACTATCAGACAAAAAAGCACGTAAATGTTTATTTTTAGCATGTATTTATTTATCCAAAATTTCTAGTATCTAAATAACAAATTAGATCAAAAGAAAATTCGTCTTTGGTCCAGAATCAGAGTTTCACCGAAAATTAATTTTCGGCGAAATGCTGCTATAAATTTGGACAGACCGAAATTTCTATTCCAAAAATGTCATTTCTTCCTTCGGAAATTTTCAACATTGCCTATTGATTTGATCTGAATCCAATGTGAAACTTGTTATTTATTGTTATGAACTTCACTGTTTGTAATTATCAAATCAATCATGAGTGACTTAACACACGAATTCTAATTATAAAATAAAAATAGCATGTATGAAAACTTTGAAGACGCTTTATATGTGCTCATTAAAAGCAGCAAACTTAACCGCAATTTAAGACCAATTTAATAAGAAACCCATAAGAAATTTTTTTTAGTTTGAAACCACAGAAGTGTTTCGAATACTCTTTAGGAAATTCCAGTATAAATTAGTTTGAAACTGCTCGTCAAATGTAGCAAATGATGTGCGTTCGTATACTATAAGGGAGTTTTAGGAATATTCAGATCTTTGTGTAATAGTATACAGTACTTCGGGCACAGTAGAGTATCCGAAATCTTTTGTGTATCCCTGTAAATACTACCTGCTTTCTATTATACAGGTAATAACTTGTAGTAATCCTTAGCAACGTATATCAATTTCATAAAATGTGAAATAGTTCAATACAAGTAAAACACTCCCCAAACAATGTTTCACCCTATTCCGTTATGTAGTGAAATACTTTTATGTAGCCCTTTAAATTAATAACAAATATTCTTTGCACCACAAACTATACAGAATATATATTTAGTTTTTTTCATAGATGCATATCAATTTTAATAATGTTCGAAAGAGTAACACCATTAAAATGCACTTCAAACTATTTTTTCCCTTTGGCCGTAATGTGACGGAATACTTTTGATTGTCCCTGTAATTAAACTATGAATCCTATTTAGAGGTCTGCACGGGCCGGAATTTCCAGGCACGGGCCCGGCCCGGCCCGTTGTAAAACTCAAAAATTCGGCCCGGACCCGGCCCGGCCCGTTCATATATTACATTTTTAAGCCCGGCCCGTTGTGGCCCGTCAATATTTCTATTATTTCTAAAAAATTTAGATTTTTGTCGTATAATTAAAATTCTTTTAAAGAATACTGCATGCATGTCCCCGGGAGAATTTTACAATATATTTTACAGGAAATATACATTTTCAACATTTATGATTACTTAGATTCTTAGACTTTCAATATTCAAACAAAGATTCATTAAAAAATTAATATGGTTTCGAATAAAAGAAAAAAAAAAAAGAAAGTGAAAAACATCGTAACTTTTGAAGCTATATAGTAAAAATAGATTTATGGAAATATTTCTATATTATTTTATAAACATTCCAAATCCAAATTCATTCTCTAATTCAAAGGAGCTACTTTCTGAATTAATTTGTTTTCTTTTCGAAAATGAATTAGATTAGCGGATGTTTTTATTCAGAAACTGTGTAATCGAATGGATTTATCCATTTTTTGATACAAGAAAGCTAAAAAAATACTGTCAAAGTTAGCGTTTTGAATAGAATTTCCGGAAGCGACAACATTGGTTGGAAGAAAAATTTACAACAATTTGACAAAATAACATATTTCAACAAGGTTATACAAGTATCCTTTTTACAAAAAATAAAAACGCTGTTTGATTCCAAATCCTTTCAAAAATCAGGCTTGTCAATATTATGCTTTTGCAGTTAAAAATTAGTCAGAAAATTTATGAAACTTTAACATTGTAGAAAACTGTATTTAAGAATCACCAAGAAGTAACATATACAAAGATTACTTTAACATAAGTTCTTTATCGCTATTAATAATTTTACAAATCATGTTGTCTGACATCTTGAGATCAATTAAGTCTAGTTTCGACCCGGCTCGTCTGTATGTAGAAAAACAATGCAAGTCTGATTTCGGCCCGGCACGAGTCTGCTAAAAATATTAAGCCCATATTACACACAATGTAACTTTCCGTTGCCGATCTCTACACTGTAGAAGTTACATTTCTGCATTGATGTTGTCAAACTATGGTTCGTGACGCACATTTCTACTTATTTTCATTAAAGCTATAATCATTAACAACAGCTATTATTTTACCGTTTGCGCCTAAATCATTATAACGGGCCGGTAGGCCCGCAAAATTTTTTTTATCGGCCCGGCCCGTTTATTTTGCTTGTCGGCCCGGCCCGTTAAAATATTATTCTAATTCTGCCGGCCCGGTCCGCAGTCCGGGCCGGGTACGGGCCAAGCCCGGGCAGACCTCTAATCCTATTTTCATAAAACTTGAATTGATTCGACAAAATTAAGCAACAGTTTATATATTTTAAATTTCAAATGATTCGGTTGGGTATAGTTTTCGCTCTGTTTGCGGACAGACAAACGGACGGACTGGGCGACGACTGTAAGGTGATACGCATTTGTATAATTACGAACTCACCTAAAAATGGTCATTTACAAAAATCTTTACAAAAAGATAAATCAAGGTATGTATATACCCAAAATATTTTTTAATTAGATATAATTCGTAGAATTAAAAAGTCATTTTGTGTCGTTGATAAATCCATCCAATAATATGTTATATGAAAACAAAAGTTAAGAAAAAGTTTGCACAGAGTCAACGTGGGTCAGCCTTATAATCAATTATGTATATTTATGCATGCATACATGAATTACTAAAAAAAAACTGACATTTTCGTTTGTGGCCAAAAGTACGACTATCAAAATTCGGTTTCGTTTCCAGCATCGGTCGATCCTTAACGGAAATCCAGTTTAATGAAAGCATACATTACATAAACATTTTTCTATTTTATTTAGAAATTTTGAATTATGAAAATTATTTTTCCTTACTTCCCCCCGATTGCGCTATTGGTACATTTTTAGGTGCGTTCGTAATTATTTTAATACGTATAACTACCCAAGCGCATCGTTTGAAATTTAAAACAAATATTGCATAATTTTGTTGAGTCATTACAAATTTTATGAAAATCTCATGTATAGTTGAATTGCAGGGATAATCAAAATTATTCCATTACATTATGGCCATGGGAAAAAGTTTGAAGTGCAATTTAATGATGGTACACTCTTTCGAACATAATAAAATTGATATGCATCTAGGAAGTATGTAGTATATACCGGGTGTCCCAAAAATGACTGATGGATTTTAAAATTCAATAGCTTGCAAACGGTGACAGCTATTTAAAAAATTTTTGCAGGAGGGTTATGTATAATGTCAGGAGTTTTTTTTACCGTAATTTTTTATTTTAGTTCGCATCTCAAACAATAGGTGGCGCTGACGGCGATTGAAGGCCAGGTGATCAATGCTGAGTGAAGCGTCGACCTGGCCTTCAATCGCCGTCAGCGCCACCTATTGTTTGAGATGCGAACTAAAATAAAAAATTACGGTAAAAAAAACTCCTGACATTATACATAACCCTCCTGCAAAAATTTTTTAAATAGCTGTCACCGTTTGCAAGATATTGAATTTTAAAATCCATTAGTCATTTTTGGGACACCCGGTATATATTCTGTACAGCCTTTTGTGCAAATTCATTTACGGAGCCACACAAAAGTATTTCATTACAAAATGGTACATACGGAAATATTGTTCGGGACGCGTTTCAATTATATTAAAATTTTTCACGTTTTATTAAATTGATATACTTTTCTGAGGTTTACTACAAGTTTACTTTCCGTATAATAGAAAGCAGATAGTATTTAAACGGTCACACAAATTTCGTCCACTATATTGTTTCTGAAATACTGTATACGATTACACCAAGATCTGAATATTTTTAAAACTTCGGTATAACATGAACGCACCTGGTTTGCTAGGCTTGACGTGCAATTCTTGACCTGTTAAATATGCGATCTTGTATAAACTACACTGTATAGGGATTTTCATAACGTGATAGTCTGATCGCCATTACATAGCTGCCAACCTGACAATCTTCCATAATACGAGCGTTAATTTGACCCTGGTTCAATGAATTTCAAAGAAGAAATTTGTCAAAGAAATGATTTCAAATATGCTCTACTTAGAAACCTGAAATCTGATAAATAAATATTCTGAAATAAATTTTCTGGTTAGAAATGAGGTTAAACTGGATCAAACTAATCTAGCAATTACGGAAAAATAGTTGAAAGTTGGCAGCTATGCCATTATAACTTACTACTGAGAATCAAAAATTGTAGTAACAGGAACAAATCAAAAGATCCTAAAAAAATATTAATGGTCAAACATTTTATCAATGGAATTCATAGAAAAATATTTTAAAGAAAGATAAAATAGTACTTCGAAACTTAAGATAACAAGTTGGAAATTGCACGTGAAGCATAGCGAATGAGGTGCGTTCGTACGATAACGAAGTTTTGAAAATATTCGGATCTTGCTATTAAAGTAGACAGTACTTCGGATACAGTATAGTGGTCAAAATATTTGTGTTCTTGTAAATATACAGGAAGTAACTTTTATTACACCTCACCAACGTATATCATACTCATAAAACGTGAAACAGTTTAATATAATTAAAACATGCCCCAAACAATGTTTTCCGTATAGCATTATGTAGTGGAATACTTGTGTGTCCCTTAATTTAAAAATATTCTTTGCATCACAGATTGTACAGAATGTATATTTTAGTACATACTTCATAGGTTCATGTGTCAACTTTATTATGTCCGACTGAGTGTAACACCATTAAAATACTTTGAAATTTTTTTCCCCATTGACCGGAATGTAACGGAATACTTTTGATTGTCCCTATAATTGATTTATGCATCCGATTTTCATAAAATTTGACATGACTCGACAAAATTATGTAGTAATTATATATTTTAAATTTCAAACGATTAAAATGCATTTGAAACATTTTCCCCCCATTGATCATAATCCCTTTGATTCTCCGTGTAAATGCATCCAATTTTCATAAAACTTGAAATGATTAAAATTAATGACAAACTTATTTAATAATTATGTATTTTAAATTTCAAACGATTCGGTTGGGTAGTTTTTGCGTTGATATATGCTGACAGACAGACGGACGGACTGAACGACAACTATAGCTAAGTATTTACATAATCACGAAAGCACCTAAAAATTGAATTAAAAATTTTAGAATTTTTCACTTTCAGCATAGAATATCAAATTTAGGTAACAGCACAACAATAAAATGAAATTCTTAGATCTTATTTGATTGAAAAAGTATGGCATAAAAATGAGAAATAGCCTTCAATTGGAGGTGTTTGGATTATTTAAGATAAGTATATAGGATAGATGAGCCAGTAATACACTCCTCAATGTTTTTGATTTATAAAAAAATAACTAATAAAAATTTAGCTTATTATTTTTTTCATAATTCCCTTTAGCATATTTTATAGTATACACCATTGTTGACAATATTAATTAAACAACCAAAAAGCAGAAAATAATGTTGCGAACTTTCATTGTTTTTCCATGAAAATCTTTATGAACATTCTAAAAGCTGGCTTCATTTAATAAATTTATGAATTCCTTATTTTTTTGCAAAATTTGCATCTTTTTGTTTTGGTAGTAGTAAAAAAACTTT
The DNA here is from genome assembly GCA_964019185.1 of Maratus speculifer. Lineage (NCBI taxonomy): Eukaryota > Metazoa > Arthropoda > Arachnida > Araneae > Salticidae > Maratus > Maratus speculifer. Next base: position 385,845,408 of record OZ025292.1, read on the forward strand.
GAATTTTATAAGAAAGAAGACATTTTTAAAAAAAATTTACAATCTGCCAACTCTATATCAACGTGTTACTTAACTATTGATAACCCGCAAAAAATGTTTTTGATTGCAATTTTTACTATATATAAAATTTCATTTATTTTTAATATTTTGAGAGGGGTATCCATTACTAGAATGTTTAAATGGTCATTTTCCAGTAATGGACACCTCATGTAAATATTGCTAAAAATGCAATTTAGGAAATGTTTATAGTACATAAAATACCTTGATTTAATTGAAAACTTAAAATCAAATTTTTTAATTACACAGTGAATAACTTTGCCTTGGATATTTTATACTCTGATAATCAAACCAGCCAGGAAGCAGATAATATTGTTTAAGGGCACTGTCAAAGATGGGCTGATAGAGCTTAATATCTCATCATAAATAAAAACAAGTTGCAAAAGGGTTAAAAATCTATCTTCTATCTTAAATGTTTTATTCCTCTGACAATATGTATAATATTAATAAAAGTTGTAATCATGAAAAGTAAATCTGTAGTTCAGTGGCCTCAAACATCAGTCGTACTGTTTTATTTTGAAAATATTTTTATTTACTATTTAAATTATCCAATTCAAAATATCGCTTCTCTTATATTTGTAATGGTTATTACAAAAAATTTATCAAATAGTCTCTTTAATTGTTAAAAATAGCAAGATCAAAATATATACTTATAGTGCATAGTTCCTAAATTAAGTTAGATTTTAAACCCTCACCGTCTCAATTTAATAGCTGTAATTGCATGATATTTAGAATTTTAAACTATTCATCTAAAATAATTAAAATATTGATCTTCTGATAGTTACAATAAGTGATGCAAACGGTGAATAATAATCACAAATATTTTATTAATTACTGGTATCCTAATTATAAAAATTATTTGAAATTAATTATTTTGCTTCATTAGTATGCGTTCATTAAATTCTGGTTCTAAATACAATCCTAAAAACAATTATATTTCTTACTTTTAATGGGTGTTTATTATTGGAACAAAGGGTGTCCATTATTGAGCAAGAGGGTGTTCATTACTGGGCTTTTGGGCGTTTTGATGTATTTCTATTATTTAAAATTAAATTTGTATTCATATTGAGAAATAAGGTTATAAGAATGGTTAAATAATGTTGATTCATTAATATAATATTGAGAAAACTGCAACATAATAATTATAACTATTAATAAAATAAATTTTATAAACAAAAAATTTCAAGTTAAAGAGAAAATGTACAATCTGCCAACTATATCAACGTGTTACTTAACTATTGATAGCTCGCAAAAAATGTTTTTGATTGCAATTTTTACTACATGGCTCTATTACATACATCAATTTTTTTTTTCAAATTATGTAAAGGGTATTTTATTTAAAGCAAACAGAATTTACAGAAAAGAATGTTTTTTTTTGTTTTCACTGTAAATATTCAGGATGAATATCGAACTAATATTAAATTTTTTTTTCTTTGTGATATGATTAACATAGACACAGAATTAAAGAAATTCTGATAAATTATTACAATGAGTAAAATATTTAATTTCAAGCAAACAAAACTTGCGAAAAAATAAAACTTCTGAATACCTAATGGCACTAACAATCAATACTTAAGATTTGAAAATGAAAACTATTTACCACACATGCAGTCTTTACACTTGATTTAGATCCATCAGAAATATCGGGGACCATAAGACCCATTTAACGTTTCCTGCTCCTGTTTTTAAATATTCAGAATGGAAGAAACAGAATTCGTCTGTCGAACCAAAAGGAAATGCTTCCGGATTATAATATTTAAAAAATGAAGTCATACTTGCAGTTGTAGCAGGAATGCATTTTCTGCATGATCAAGCAGAATCTTTTAAATGCATGCAAAGTTAATTTCGCTTTAGATGAATTGCCGAAAAATTTGCACGTTAAATGACATATATACACACAATGGACATGAGTTCAATCACTGTTGAAAGTATGCTTCGACAAACCGGAAGAAAATGTTTTGGATCGTAACGTTAAGAGAATGGAATTACAGTTGTAGTCGTGTCATGAATAAAATGTCTGCATGACCAAGCAGAAATTTCCAGCTGCTTGCGAAACTTATTGTTCTTTACACGAATTTGCGAACAAATTACTTTTTACTTCATTGGACTCAAACAACGAATTCAATTACATCGAAATCGCGAAGATATTCGAATAATAACGGTACATTGTAAAAGAGACATAAATTAGACCAATGCAGTACATGGCGACGGGCGCAAGTTCAGAGTCTGCTTAGACATAAGTTTTGTCCAAACTCCATGGCAAATAACTATGGCAAATCCACGTTCCATATTGCTAAAAATAAGCAACTTTTGCTTCATAATCACTTCACCGCTTTTATAGAAAACTGTCACTTGACTACATTATGGAACATCCTCATTGGTCAGAATAGAGATATTCTATAAAATCAATGGAGTGACTATGCATCAAAAGCTGGAAATTTTTAAAAGTGCAAACTTGGCAATACTCATATGGATAAATTCGGTTTATACAAGTGAGACAAATTAAGAAGCACGACAGGCTTGTCAGAATGCTTGGTGATTCGCTTTTGTCGAAAATCAATTCAACCAGTAAAATTTTATACACAGCATTGCTAAAAATCTGCAGCTGCATAGTCACTCCACCGCTTTTATAAAATATCTCTATTCTGGCCAATGAGAATGCTTCATAATATAATCAATAACCGTTTTCTATACACTGTTAAAAATCTGCTGCATTTTGCTGCAACGCACTCCCCTGCTTGTATAGAAAACGGTTACTTGGCCGTGAAATGGCGCTTTCTCATTGGTTGGAATAGAGATATTATATACAAGTGGTGGAGGGCGTTGCAGCAAAATGCAGCAGATTTTTAACAGTGTAAAAGCAGTAAAATGATTATGTAGCAAAAGTTGCAAATTTTTAACAGTGTGTGTGTCGACACTCTTATAACTAGGCACTCTACCTTGAACTGACGATATATTTGCTGATTTATTTAAATGAAAAAAATAGTCATGTAAAAATACCATTGATTTTATAAAAAAATATATATATATATTTATTTATTCTTTTTAATAAACTGTACTAGCTGGGAGCGAAAGGACACTACGCCACACTACACTGTAAAAAATTTGACCAATTTGCTGCATCGTGACTCCGTCGTTTTTATAGAATATCTCTGTTTTAACCAATGAGAATGCTCCATAATGCAGTGAAGTAATCGTTTACTATAAAAGCGATGGAGTGACGATGCTGCAAAAGGGTCAAATTTTTTACAGTGAACACCATGAAGTTTGTTTGTTTGTTTATTGAACAACATACATCTGACTTGTGTGCTCGACATGAAGCCTGCTTATAAGCCATCGTCAGTATACAAGGACGAGATAGCACACAAGGAAATATTACAACACAAGAGAAGTACAACCAGGAGCTCCACACAAAGAGTGTGTACAATGGAGCCAGTGGGATTCGAACCCACAACCTCACGATTAGCGGCGTGATGTCTTAACCACTCAACTACGGAGGCCCCACATCATGAAGTCTGTACACTGTTAAAAATTTGATCACATAGATCCCATTTGATCACATACAGATTATATCACATCACACCAGGTAAAATGGCGATTTTTATAATCTCGAACCGAAAAAAAGAATACGGTCCTAATTCATATCTTCTAACTATACTGTGAACAACGTGAAATCGTCATACTGAGAATTTACTTTTCAAAAATTTTTAGGTATTAATATATTTAATTAAAATTTAAATATTTCATTTTATCTATTCACTAGCGGCCCGATCTCGCTTTGCTTCGGGCAGAGCAAGTGGCCCAGTCCCGTGCCACTACTCACACCGTAAATTGTTACTACCACTTCATCCCATAAAAAAAAAAAAAAAAAAAATCAACTACTAAAAACATTACCCTCATTTTAGGTAGACGGGTAAAAAATAGCCTATATGTTAATCTAAGGTGTCAGGTACTTCCATACAAAATTTCATAAAAATCGATCCATCCGTATAGTTATATAAAGGTATTAAATCAGTCTTGATTATGAAGTAATTTATTTTGATAAGGATTAATACCAAGGTAAAAATAAAAAGCTTTTACAGAGACGGCCTTTTAATTATTTTTTTAAATAAAAAAACACTTACTGTGACATAACTATAACAGTTAGACATATGCTGTAGCGACATTTTTTGTAGATGGAAAAAAGGAGGAGAATAAAAAAGTAAAATACTTTCAATTGCCAAAAAAAAAAAAAAAAAAAAAAAAAAAAAAAAGAGTATGATAAAAGAAAAAGAAAAGAAAAAAAGTTCCTTATTAAATATTTCCAATGTCAACAATCATTTTATAAGCATCTTTAAATAATACATTGACAAAAAAAAAAAAAAAAAAAAAAAAAAAAAAAAAAAAAAAAAAGAGTAGATGTAAAAATACAATAATGCATTATTTTTGCTTAAAATAAATAAATAAATAAATGATTAAAGTAAAATATTCTTATTAAATATTTTAAATATCAATCTTTGTTTTATATAACAGAAGTTTGGAAATGATTCAGGTTCTTGAAAAGCATACACGCAAAGGATTCGGAAGAATTTTTATTCCTATAAAGAGAAGGAAAAGGGATAAGATGTTTAAACGGAATAAATAGTAACTTTTTTTTTATCAGGGAAATTAATAATTAAAAAATGCGTTTTAGTTAATTTTGTTCCAATATAATACCGTGGGTAAAAGCAGAAACGCTATTCCAGACAAAACTGATTTTACAGAGGTAAATAAATAAATAAATAAATAAATAAAAAATTGTTAGATTGAAATTTTGGTTTATGTCAATCGCTATATTTGTAACTTTTGCGCCAAATCGGCGATACTCCCGACAAAATGAAAGCCACATTTCACTAAAGATTAGTTAGCTTGGGATTGGATGCAGTGCATTGACGTCATGGATCCAGGATGTGGGTGAAAAAACTCCGTATTTCAGGATGCATCTGAGAAAAATCGAAGAATCACCCCAAATTTTTTCACGTATGCCCATTCTTCCCCCCATACTACAAAAAGAAAAATATGGCAAGCATGAGTCATAAAGGATCTCCGGTTCCAAAAATGAAAGGGAAAATAATAGAAAGAAAGAATAAGGATCGACTGAGGTATTACAAAAAAAAGAAGAAAAAAATGTATAGAAAAAAATCTTATTGTGACCGGCATCGAAGAATAAAATATTCTTTTTTATTTAAAATTAAAAAAATTAAATTTCAAAACATTTTTGTTTGACGTCACATTATTATTATTATTTATTTATTTATTTAACGTGGGTTCTCTAATTCCCTGCCCTGTTAAAAATCTGCAGCAAATTGTCCAGCAATTCGAGCGTATTTAAAGATACCGATTACTTGGTCATATTATTAAGTGTAGCTGACCATATTATTGACAACATTATGGTCAGAATGAAGTTAAATTTTGGTTACATAACGTTTTCTATATATATATGTATAATGGTCGAATTGCTGGATATTTGCAGCAATTTGCAGCAGTGTGCTTAATTACCTGAAACTTTCTGACAAACTTTTTCAGACTCATTTTCATTCGTAAAGGCATAAAATTGGTAGGTCTGATTATTAAAGCGATTTAGAAACCATTGAATGGCGTTTTCCTTTTTTTCATAAATACATTATTTATTTTGCTTTGATAAAAATTATCCTGACAAATTATATACGTATGTGCGTTTGTGTATCCCCCCCCACTTTTTTTTTTCTTTTAAAGATTTTTTGTTATTAGGTAGGGTAAACCGATTTTACTCTCCGCGGATTGGGCTCGGTGCTAATTTTTTTAGTTTCCGGTCAAGGTAATTTATTATTATTATAATATAATAATATATATGTAACATATATAAAACATATAACATATATATACATTAATATATAATAATAATAATATATAATAATAATAATATCATTATTATAATTATTACTATTTTGTCATCGGAATTAATATTTTTCTTTTTTAAGATTTGGATCGGTTTTGGCTGGGATTTTGACTTTTGCGCATCAAGTTTGGAATGATCTGATTTTTCAAAAGAAATTTCAGAATAACCAGCAGAGGACTTTAGTCAGATATGATCTCTTGTTCTAAAATTGAAAAGAAAAGAATGCAAAAGAAAGAAAAAACTTCGACTGAGATCTATTGAGGTATAACACAAAACTTCATATAAATAAAGAAAAAATAAATACATAAATTCTCATTGTATCCGGCATTAAAGAATAGGACATTAATTGTCTTTATTGGTTCTAATTTAAAATTCTAAAGTTTAAGTTACAAAACATTTCCCTTTGACGTCACAAATTTATTGAATGCATAAAAATTGCTAAGAATGGAAAACAGGATGCGACTTACTTGCCTAATCCAAGTACGTGATAACATAAATTAAAATGTTCATCTCAGAGAAATCATTCGTAGAAAATCCTGTCATTTAAAGCTAACCTTTTCGAGAAAATATATATTGTTACAACTTTTATGTAATTATACCCTTTTACAAAAAGCATCCGAAATGATATAAATATATGAATTTTGATAACCAGTTTCAGGATAATCAACGTATTATAGTATTAGTTTTAAAATCTTTGTAAAGGCACCACACACTCACAATAAATTATGAAACATTTTACAAGATATAATTACGTAAATAATGTAGCACCTCTAGCCGTCGTTCAGTCTGTCCGCATATAACAACACAAAAACTACCGAACCGAATCGTTTGAAATTTGAAATATATAATTATTACACAGTTTTGTCGAGTTATTTAAATTTTTTTGACAATCGGATGCATAGTTCAATTACAGGGACAATCAAAAGTATTCCGTTATATTACGGTCAATGAGAAAAAATAGTTCCAAGTTACATTTTGATAATGTTGACATTCTTTCGAACATAATACAAATCATGTGCATCTATGAAATATATACTAAAATATATACATTCTGAATAATCTGTGATGCAAAGAATATTTTTTATTAATTTATAGGGCCACAAAAAAGTATTCCATTACATAATGGTATAATGGGAAACATTGTTTGGGGTGCCTTTTAATCAGTGTTCTCGCTTACATTTGACCAACGTTAGCAATTTGGCTAATTAAAAATAAAAAAATATTCGCCAAATGAAAAAAGTGGTAGCCAAATAGATTCGCCGTGTAGCACTAAAAAAATTATCTTTAATCCTTTAATGTACCCACTTATTTTTCAATATGTTCTATAAAAACAGCCTCAGTTTTTATAATCCGACAATGATTGTTATTAATCTAAATTCAACTATTCGCTACAAATACGTTAAAAATATGTATATATTAAAAATATTTATAAATGCATATGTATGAAAAACTAAAAAAAAAAAAAAAAAAAAAAAGAAGTAGAAGAAGAAGAAGAAGAAGAAGAAGAAGAAGAAAATAAAAGAAAAGAAGAAAAGAAAGCAAAAATTGAGCACTAGCAATCTGGCGAATCTAATCGCTTGTTTACTCGCCAAATGGAGAATTTAGTCGCAATTTGGCGCAATGGCGAGCGACAGCGAGAACACTGCTTCTAATTATATTAGACTATTTCGTATTTTATGAAATTGATATACGTTGCTGAGGTTTACTACAACTTACTTCCTGTATAATAGATAACACTTATTATTTACAGGGATACACAAAAGATTTCGGATATTTATTGTATCCAAAATACTGTATATTTTAAAAACTTCGTTATAGTAGAACGCACTTCATTTGCTACGTCTGACGTGCAATTTCCCACTTGTTGTTCTTCATTTGACTATTTTACAAAAATTATAAATATTTGTTTTTGTTTTTTATTATCTTTTTTAAAAAGTTGGCAATTATTTAATGTTAAGCAAATAAATAATTACATTTTACTGATGCATTAATTGCGAAAATTAAACACTTGTTTCAACAAATTGTATTATTTCGGAGCAAAGCAACAATGGCTGCTTTAGCAATGAACGACCACTGTTTGGGTGGCATGGCATTGATTCCACCTAAAGCATTGTGAAATCTGCCAATTTACACCTGCTTTTATTTATTTGTTTTCTCTAATTTTATTTTTTATTCAAAATCATCATGAAAAAAGAAAGATTAGTTCATTAAATCTGAAAATCCTGGAACCAGCTGGAGTAAGGAATTGGACCACAGCATTCCGGGCTTCGATTCTGGCTAATTTTTCACTCCATTTGGGTTTATAGTATTTATTGTGTGTATGTCTGTATATTATTTGTATATACCTTTATGATTTGAATACATACGTTATTTGTGTGTGTACGTGCATTAAAAAAAAATGTATTTCAAATAAAAACTTACCCAGAAAACATCGGAACTTAACAAATTCTTCATTAAATGTCCGCTGCTACACTTTTTCTTTTTAATCGTTTCCCACATCATATTCGAGTTTTCTTTTTTCTTTTTTGGAATACTGTTATATGTTCTTTTTGAACCGACAAGTGTAACATTATCATATAACCAGCATAGTAAAAAACGCTGATAGAAATGAAAGCAATCGAAGAAACAGTAATCTTGTAAAAAAGAAAAAGGGAGTGCGAGACAAAAGTATGTAGGTTTTATAACCCCATTAAAAGATCTGATTAGATACGCGAAGAAAAGATCCAGGGACTGAGCGATAGCAGCTCCTGCTATTCAAAAACAACATTAAACGATCTCTCAAAGGTTTAAAAGAAAGATTATGCAGAAACGAAACAGGTAGGGTAAATGAAGATATCCGTGACTCTGAAAAAACGATGCCCTTTCCGAGGACGAGAGACGGATGATAAGATGGTCGAGATGGTTCAAAATTCAAAAATATGCTGAAAATATACTTATGTTTACGCTTTTAACATTATGAAGAGCGTACTGTAAATATAACACGCAGTATAAATTATGAACATATATCTCAGGAAATACCAAACCGGTTTAAGAAAAATGATACAAAAATAATAGTGACAGCAAAGGCGTGCGAAGAGAAAATTGCGACCGGGGCAAACTTAGAATTTGTGCAAGATAGGCTATATTTTATGTCGGTTACCACCATCCCAAAGAAGCTGTAAGAGCAAAAAGCGGCCTAAAACCGCACTTTTGTGTTATTGAAAGGAGTTGATTCATAAAATTTGGCATGATAGTTTCTTATCAGATATAAATATAAAATCTAATAACATTTCTAAAAAAAAAAAAAAAAAAAAAAAAAAAAAAAATTAAAAGGATAAAAATGCGCGAAAAGCGTTCTAAATGCTGATTTGTGAGCAATCTCAGAAAGTAATTTAAAATTTCGCACTGATAAGAAGTATATGCTTTCCAAGAACAGTTTCGAAAAAAATTCGAAATTTAAAATTGGTGAAAATGCGTGAAAAATGTTCTAAAAACGTTCTAAATTGCGATTTTTACATTCAGGAAATATCAGATCGATTTCAGATAAATGGTTGCAGATTGATGGTGCCAGTCCCTGCTTCAATATAGGCTATATTTTATGTTATTGTCACAACCACCCGGAAGCTGCTAGAGTAAAAAAAAATAATAAAATAAAATAAAATAAAATAAATAATAAAATTATAAATCGCATTTTTTGTACAACTGAGGTGTCTAACATTTTGAAATTTGTCATGATAATAATAATAGTAAAAGATACAAATGGTTTCTAAGAACCGACGAAAGATAATTCCAAATTTAAAAGGATGAAGTGAACGAAAAGCATTATAAAAACATTCTAAATTATGATTTTTATGCATCTTATGGAATACACGATGTAATTTAGTCAAACTGTGGCTTAAATGTTAATTTTTGTATTGTTCCTAACAGTATAATTTCTTATAATAATAATTAGACACACAAAAATATCACTTGGCGTATTTTAATTATTTTAATCGAGCAAAGCTGCATGGTTTGCTAGTATTAAATAAAAATTGTTGGGGATTAAAATGGCCGCAAAACTATTTAAAACACTGAATAGCTGAGAATCCACACTGAGTGTTAATAATGCTGCTGTTTAATGTTTTGAAGATTTCAGCTACTGGTTATTCCTTATTAATTACTCTGCATGTATATGTATGAATGGATTAAAACATTTAAAAATTTTTGGCGATTTGCAGATACATACATGTGTGTAAATTTAGATCTAGGCTATTAACAGTACAAATGCAAAATGAGCTGTAAATAATATTTGCTAGTTATGTTATTAGTGCTACTAATTAATGAAATTACTTAGTTGCAGTTTTTATTAATTCTATAATTACTTACTTTTCCTGTAGGTTATTTTTTAAGGGCGATACAACATGTTCTTCTTTAATTTGCAAAATATACCTTGCCTTGAAAAAAAATAATAATGAAATTCATTTGAAATTGTAGAAATTTCTTGTAAAAAAAACCCCTCCAAATTCCACTCTATTTGTAAACCCATATGTCCAATAGCTTGCAAAAAGGATATAATTTTATTTTTTTAGAAACAAATTACAACATGTTGTTAATTAATTGCATTTTTCAATTTGTAATTTATAAAATTATTAAAATTAAGGATACTTTACTTATTATACAAAGGAATTATATACCACTGGTTCCCAAAGTGGGGTGTATGCCTCACAGCGGGGCAATATAGCTTTTCATGGGGCCAATTTAAGATTTCTTATAAACAAATTTTCTGCATCTTTTTTTTTTTTTTTTTTTTTTTTTTTTTTTTTTTTATTGAAAGTAGTATGATAGTCTAAAAATAGAAATAATAGATAAAAAAAATAAATAAAATGATGAATAAAAATTAAATTCCGATGCGTATTCATTTAAAAGTTCAAAATATACTGACAGTAAAAAAAATTATATAATTTATTTATTTAATTATTATTTTTTGTGTGTGTGTGTGAAAATTTTTCTAGTTTTAGCATTATTTTAGTTAAAAATACCTCTTTTTTATCATTTGTTTAAAAAAAAAGAAAAAACCTTGCATGTTTATTCAAAATGCATTATGTACCATGAAAGAACTTTTATATGTGAAATTTTGTAGGGTATATCTGAAATTGACTATTTGGATATGTTTAATCTATAAAACATTTTAAATTATATCAATGAGGTACTACTTTTATGAAACTAAGTGTGCATTACAGAAGGAAATGGGTAGAAAGTGAACTTCTTATGGTTCTTCTGCAGACCACATACACTATATATAAATATACTTCATGACGTATACATTTAAAAATTTATAATCGGAGAAAACATGATAGCCAAATAATAATAATGGAAAAAAGAAAGCCGCTTTCAAAGAAGTACGTTATAAGGAAAAATTATAAATCACTTAAAATGGATAAAGCGCGAATCCGGAAATATGGTGAATTATGTCATCCATACCGTCTCAGTGATAAACAAATATCTCTTAATGAAGTACAAAATTTTACTATGAAATGTATCATTTCTATCACATGTAAAACAAAATATGAAAAGGATTTCAAGAAGAAAAAAATGTAGATTTTGTCGCTTATAAATTTGAGTTACCGAAAAACAGTACAAATTTTCTGTGTGTAAATGCAAAGATCCATGGCCCTTTTTTTTCTAGAATAAATACTAGAAATTATTAATTATTTTTTTAGTAATTAAAGCATAAAAGGTGCATTATGTTCCTAATTACAGAATTAATTTTTTAATAGTTAAAGATTTTAAGTTAAACAATTCAATATTAAATATAGTTAATTAATAATTTTGACAAATGTAAATGCTACTAACTAATGAAACTACTATTTTGCAGTTTTTATAATTCATGTAATCATCAGCTAATAATAATAATTTTGTTAATTAAGGAATAAAAATACAGATTATGTTAGCAATTAGAGGTTTTAAATTTTTTGGAAAATAAAACTATGTTTCTTTCTTCTTAAAAGCATAAAAAGAAAACAATTTATAACAAAACTAAAGATAGCGTACAAATTATTCATTACAGAGAAACTTAAGAGGCTGCTTCAGTCAACAGAAAAGGCCCGCTCACTAATGCTAATTCTACGGAAAATTTTGAAAGCTATCTCGTTTGCATTTCAGAATTCTTAAACGATTCTTATTGCATTGGCTAGATGAGATCCGTCTATACAAAGGGCGTTTTTTAATTCTTCGATTTTGTTTATATATATATTTTTGGGGGGTACTTTCATTTTTGGAACCTGTTTCAATAGTGGAAAAAAAAAAATCTGTAAACAAAATCGAAAAAGTAAAGAAGGCCAGGTGTGGCGATTAATCTCAGCTATCCAATGCAAGAAAAAAATCATTTAAAAATATTGAAATACAAACAAGATATCTTTAAAAATTTATTCCATAGAATTAGCATTAGCGAGCGAGCTTATCCAGGTGACTGATGTAACCCCTTAACTATAACTGATACAAATACAGCTTCTATAACTGAAAACTCCACATTTTAATGCATGGAAAAAAAAATACACTGTTATCTACAAGACCTACAACAGAAAAGAATTTCCGCGACAGGGAAATAGTAAGTTTTGAACTTTTCGATAAATGTTGTTATAAGTGTAATGTTTTTCAAAGGTTTATAAGTGTCTCTTTATAAGTAGCAATGCCTGATAAGACGCTCCTGATTCGTTATCTGCAAAAAATCTGCTCAAGAGATGTAGGTGAATGTCACGTGTAAAAGGTATAATGGCGCTGAACTTTGAAGTATAAACAAGGAAAAAATATCAGTTTTTTTTTTTTCGTTTAAAACTTTTTTTGTTGTTTTTGTTTATGCAACGAAGTTGATTTTTTTTTTTTTTTTTTTTTTTTTTTTTTTTTTTTTTTTTTTATTGGCGCATGGCGTTGTGTTATTTCTAACAAAATCACACTGGTCATGGAAAGAAAATATTCTAGCAATTATTGTATCGAGGATTAGGATTATGGAAGATTCTTCATAAGCAGGGGTCGATTTAGAAAAAGAAAGTTGCATAGCAGTAACTGCTATACAAAGTCAGTTTTGAATAGCAGTTAGACACTTTTGTATAGCAAGTAAAAAATAGCTAACGATTTTACAATTTTTTTTTAAAGCAATATAAAGTAAAAGGATCGTAACAGTGAGTGTTCATTTTAGAGGGAACAAATCATGTGTTTACTGGGAAAACTGTGCCCAGCAACGGGTCTCGCTGTACTTCCATTGTAAATAAATACTCGGGGGGAGTGAAAACACAACGTATGTCGTGTAAATTTTAACTTTAAGTGTACTTGACATAACAAAGGGTTTGGGAAATATGCATCGCAATGATTGCGATTTAATGCATTTCTTGGATCGCATTTTAGTTAAACTTGAATCGCAAATTACGATGCGATACCGCTTAAATCGAACCCTGTTCATAAGTCAATATTACTTTAACCCTTTGTATCACCGTGTTGCAGATCTGCAACATACGCAAAAGGTAAATACTATTCCGACAGTAAACTTCAAAACACGATTTTGTTTATTACTGTGATTTTATTACACTGCTACTGACATAATTATCTCATTAAACCTGCAACAGATAGCTATACAATTTTTTTTCGCACCAAAGTTTGATTTATCGCTCGACCAACAGCAAGTGATTTTTGTTGAATTGAGCTTTGAAATAGTGGAGTCAAAAAGGTATGCAGATGTCTACAAATACATTGTTTACAAAGGTAATTTAAATTATCTACTTAAAGACCATTTTCAAGCTAGGAAATTTGTAATACATACAAGATAAACTTTGGCTTGTTGCAGATCAGCAACAACAAGCCATTTAAAAAAAAAAAAAAATCCATGTAATGGATTTTTTTTAACTACCGAAAGAGCAAGATATAAAATTTCTTCTAATGGTTATTTGAGTTGCATTTCTCTCTTAACAGTAAAATTATTTTTAAAAGAAAACATTACTCTGTTTTAGGTAGCTTTCATTACAAAAAGTAAAAAGCTACCTATTGCAGCCGTCCGGAGGAAAACACTTCCGGAAAATTTTGGTATATTTTCACCGATCATGACCCCCAGACCCCAAAACCACCCTCCGTTCAAATGTTGACATATATATATATATATATATATATATATATATATATATATATATATATATATGTATATATATATATATATATATATATATATAACCATATATATATATATATATATATATATCTGATTTTTGTTTAACTAACGTATTTATGAACCGATTTGAATGAAACTTGGTATGTACATAGTACATACAAATGTCTCGACCGAGTTCGTTGGTCAGCATCATCCGCCATTTTGTTTCAAAATGGCGGCCATTTTAAATTTTTTAAAAAATTTAAAATTTAAAATTAAATGAGAAAAAATTAAAAGTTTAAAAATATTTTTCTTTTACGTGTTAGAACTTAAAACAATGATTCCAGAACACTTTTTATTTTGTCTATATCTTAAAAAATGATTGAGTTATAGCACTTTGAATTTTTCTTATGACTGACATTTTGAAACGATCTGATTTTTGTCACTCGATAACACGCGTATTTATGAACCGATTTGAATGAAACTTGGTATGTATATAGTACATATAAATGTCTCGACCGAGTTCGTTGGTCAGTATCATCCGCCACTTTGTTTCAAAATGGCAGCCATTTTAAATTTTTTAAAAAATTTAAAATTTAAAATTAAATGCAAAAAAATTAAAAGTTGAAAAATATTTTTCTTTTACGTGTTAGAACTTAAAACAAAGATTCCAGAACACTTTTTATTTTGTCTATATCTTAAAAAATGATTGAGTTATAGCACTTTGATTTTTTCTTATGGCTGACATTTTGAAACGATCTGATTTTGTCACGTGATAACACGCGTATTTATGAACCGATTTCAATTAAATTTGGTATGTACATAGTACATACAAATGTCTCGACCGAGTTCATTGGCCAGCATCATTCGCCATTTTGTTTCGAAATGGTGGCCATTTTAAATTTTTTAAAAATTTAAAATTTAAAATTAAATGCAAAAAAATCAAAATTTGAAAAACATTTTTCTTTTACGTGTTAGAACTTAAAATTACGATTCCAAAACACTTTTTATTTTCCCTGTATCTTACAAAATGATTGAGTTATAGCACTTTGAATTTTTCTTGTGGCTGACATTTTGAAACAATCTGATTTTTGTCACGTGATAACACGCGTATTTATGAACCGATTTCAATGAAACTTGGTATGTACATAGTATATACAAATGACTCGACCGAGTTCGTTGGTCAGCATCATCCAACATTTTGTTTCAAAATGGTGACCATTTTAAATTTTTAAAAAAATTTAAAATTTAAAATTAAAGCGAAAAAATTAAAAGTTGAAAAATATTTTTCTTTTACGTGTTAGCATTTAAAACAAGATTCCAGAACACTTTTTAGTTTGTCTATATCTTAAAAAATGATTGAGTTATAGCACTTTGAATTTTGCTTATGGCTGACATTTTGAAACGGTCTGATCTGAATGATCCACAATGTTGCTTTAAAATGGCATACACTTTATGATATTGTGGAATTTGGTGACTCTCTAAATCGCTTAAAATAAAACCAGATTGAATAAAAGATGACAATTTCTAAAAATTCCTATTAATATTCAGTCTTGACAAAAACTAGTATTCAATCTTATAAAATCACTAATTTTATAAGATTATTTCCACTAATTTGAGATTAGTATTTTTGAACAATGTAACTTACTTTAAAATAAATAAATAAATATATAAGTATATGAAAGCTACCTCTTCCTCCCGGCATTGCCGGAAGGACTTTTTATATTATTTAATAGCTACAGGTAAAATTAAAGACCCCCCCCTCCCTCTATGTAAAATTAATAAGTCCAAAGCTAGTCAAAAAAGGAAAGATCGTATAGAAAAAAAAATTCAATAGGAAAAGCACATAGGGCTTATTCAACATATTTCACCAAAATAAGTATGCCTAGACGAAATCGGGCTCTAGCCATATTGGGCAGAAAAAAGAATTCGTTGTAAATACCCTGATTGTAAAAGTTTTATTGAAACTATTTGGAGAATTGTGGTGTGGGACTTTGCTACAACAAAACTAACAATTGGTTCAAAAATTTTCAGGTAAATTAACATTTTAACTATTTTTATTTTTTGTACCATTTGGTAAGATGTTGCAAAAGTGCAACAAGCCCATTTTTCCAAATAAAGTTTTAGTTTTCTGTTTTGAATTTTTTCCATTACTTTTTCCAATCCTTAAATTGACGCATTTTAATATGTATGTAAAAAATTTTGAAATTGGAGTTGTTTAGCTACAAAGGGTTAATTTTTTGGAAAAGCTCTTATGTATATTGTATATATATAAGTAGTTTAAAATAGATTAAAAAAAAAGATTATATGAGCTCAAGTATATGGAATATAGGAAAAGGTTAGAATAAGTACTGGGAAAATGTATTAAACATGGGGTATCCAACATGACGAGAATTAAAAATTTTTAGAAATAGTTACTGTTGACCATTTTGTTTAAATTATGACATGCTAAAGTAGTCTTTTTTAATATACCTCTTTGTTTTTATTTAGTTATTTATTGTAGGCTTTTTTGTCAAGTTTTTATAACTATCTGGAGTTTAATCCGGAAGAATTCGTTGCATGAGATTTTCTCTCACCGTCATACCTTTTTTTAAAACTGTTATGTAAACCATTTTTTATTTTAATTAAAATTTCAAAACATTATTTCAATTATTTTACTTGTTTTGTAAATAAAACTACTAACAGTACTTAGTACTATGTACTAAGTAGTAAGTATGTAAAGCAAAACAAAAATAGTTGATATTAAGCGGATGTAAAGTAAAAGAAAAGCAATTTGGGCACGATATGAGGATATATCATTAGCAAATTGTCTTAAGTTCAAAAAAAAAAAAAAAAAAAAAAAAAAAAAAAAAAAAAAAAGGTGTACTTTTAAATTTTTTCCACATTAAAATGAAACATAGATAATTGAAAATTCTTTTTTGTACTTTGTTTATTATACTTTCAAAAAACGAAAGAAACTGGTTTTTGTATTGCGAAATAAAGTTAGTTGTACTTAGCAGACTCGTTGCCAGAGCCCGATCAAGCTCAAGTTGGGCCCAGGGCCTGTAAAAAGTTGGGCCCCCCTACCTCCCCATTCCTGGCGATATTTTCAGAAAAAAAAATAGGTTTATTTGATGAGTTGACTAAGTTGTTTGAGTGAAAGTTTCAAGTTTAAAAAAAAAATTAACTTACAAGAATAATTCAGAAAATAAACTACCATCCACTTTCTCAAATAAGCATTTGTACAATTCACAAACATCTAAGATCCTCAGTTTATGCTGCAGAATAAATGAGGTCGTCTTTTTCAAAACTCGCCTTATTCAAAATTATAAAAATTGTGTTTTAAAAATATTTGATCAAGGAAAAAAAAATGAGCCACATAATTTGTGGGCCCCTGAAATTGGTGGGCCCAGGGCCGAGGCCCCGGAGGCCCGTGCATTAATCAGGCCCTGCTCGTTGCCCGGAGATGGTGTCGATCTGATAACCTCCTATGGTGATATTGACCCATGTAACTCTGAAGTTACAGAAAGCATAATGTATTTACTAGAATGCTCAAAATTATACAGTAATCGTTCGGTTTTTGGAAAAATTGATTCTAAACTAAATAGCGATCTTCAAAGTTAAAATACAGATTTCCCCGAAAATTTTTTCAACTTTGATTGTTCATGAAACAATAGAAAAGAAAATCACCAGATCACCAAATGAAAAGAAATCTCTCTAGATTATACCATTGCTTAAAATTTGAAGAAGGTTTTTAAGATTTGTTCGAGTTATCGTGATCACCGACTTTTAATAATCCGACCGGATAGAATAATCACATTTAAAGATTCGAGTTATGATTTATGTGTGATAAAACAAAGTAAATTAGGCGGTGTAATTTTCTTATATTTTATCAGATCTACTAAAATAGACAATATAACTAAATACTTTTTATTAGTTGTACTTTAAGAAAATTCAATAAAAAATACATTTTTAATAAAAGAATTCATAATAAACCTAGATTAAATTTTAAATATAGGAATGTATCCAAACTTTCTTGTTTATCATAAGCTTGAATTGTATGACTTTAGTTTTTTTTCCCTAAATATAGGATGGTATGTACTTTTAATTTATATGTACATATATATATATATATATATATATTTGTAAAAACGTGTGCAAAGGAAATTCAACATACAATTGAATTCCTATGAAATTTCAGGCTCTTTTTGCGTGAATTTTTCTTTTTTCTTTTCTTTTTCTTTTTTTCTTTTTTTATCGTATTTCACCTCATGGAGATATTAACACACATGAAACTAATCTTTCAAACCCGAATTTAGCTAGAATGAATTAGAATATAATTAGTGTTGGAATTACTTGATAGCTCTGCATGATCTAGAATTTCTAAAACATAATTTAAAGAAAAACTGCAATCCCTTAGTAAAAACAATGCCATTCATCCACATCAGTCTATCAGTCTATTGGAATTGAACGCAACATCTGGAAGAACCACCAATCAACGAACTTTACCAATCGTTTATCCTTGAATAATAATAGGTAATCCGAAAGTAAAACAACCCGGGAATTTCAGGGGATAGTTGCAGGGATACATATGTGATAAATCTCTTCTGTCAAGATGTGTGCCTGGAGATCATTAAGAGGGGGAATTACAAGGGATTATATAGCAGTTGCATACAGTCAACGTTCAGTTCTGAATTTCAGTGAGGCACGTGTTTTGAAAGACCCACGTGTAGAAAGCTATATCTTTTAATGTTACTTTATTTCTTTTAATTATCATTAAATTTAGATCTAATCTTAAGTTGTAGATAATCTGTAAATTCGTAAAGATTGTATGTTTGTAAAATTATTAACTAATGAAAAATAAATCTTGTTCATAATTAGCCCAAATAAAAAAAAATCTATACAGGAAAACAGTCAGTACTTTAAAAATAAAATACATTTAAAATAAGTGATTGAATTCATTTTTAACACTTTCTAACAAAGTTGAAAGGTGTTTATGCATTCGATTTGTCTGTCCATCTGTCCACGCTCTAATTCTCGTAAATATACTCGGATTTGTAAATCTCATTTAGTGTCCTACAAGCATGTTTGGTATTGTACATGAAGTATGTAGAATTAATCATTTATTTATAGGGGCACCCAAAAGAATTTCATTACATTACTGTGTATGGGGGCAAATCGTTTGCAGAGTATTTTGATGACATAACGCTATTACAAATGTATTGAAACTGATATAAATCACTGAATTTAACTACGATTAAATTATAATTGGACATTCATAATAGTTTTAATTCATTTGCAGAGACATGCAAAAGAAATCGTTACAATACTGTATTAGATTAATACCTGTTGGAAATGAGTTTTCAACTTCGGCATGCGTTTTTAAATTTAACTCTTTTTTTATGTACGTTTGTAGTTATATAAATAAGTAGCGCCTATAGTTGTCGTCAGGTCTGTCTGTCTGTTTGTCCATCTGTCAGCCCGCATATAACAGCATAAAAACTACCAAGCGAATTGTTTGAATTTTTAATTATAGATTTGTTGCAGAATTTTGATGAGTCATTTCAAATTTATTAAAAACGGATATATAGTTCAAATACAGGGACAGTCAAAAGTATTCTGTTACATTACGCCGGTAAGATAAAATAGTTTCAAATTTTTTTAAAGAATGTTACACCCGTCGAAACATATTTTAATTGATATGCATACTTATTTGCAGTTTTTATTATTTTTGTAATTATATTAACTATAACTTTATTAATCAAAACATAAAAAGTATAGTGTTTTAACTAGAGAATTAATTGTTTAATAACTGCTAATTTAAATTGCATTAATAATAATATTAAATGCAATTATTAATAATTTTAATAAATATAAATTTCTGTTGTATTTCATACAGGTATTATGATAATTATTACAAAATAAAAAATAATAGTATTCCTTACTTATAAAATAACTAATTTGCTGGTTTAATAGCTTTTATTATTGAGGATAGTTTTATTAATTAAAGAATAAAAACATAGATTATAGTATTGTAACTCAAAAGCAGATTTTTTTTTTTTTTTTTTTTTTTTTTTTTTTTTTTTTTTTTTTTTTTTAAACTTAGAATTTTTGATACAGTTATAATTCAATTTTAATTACTACAGTGAAACCTCTAAATAAGGGACACCTCTATTTAAGGGACAAAAATTATGGTCCCAGTCCCTTGGTAAAGTACGTGTAATGTACTTACCTCTGAATAAGGGACACTCGATTTAGGGACCGTTGAAAATGAGATCAAAGGGACTGGTTTTTGCATTTCAGGTAATGAAATATGTCTGTGATGAAAATGAAAATACAGATTTTTGTAAATTTAGCAAACTGACAGACAGTCATGTGGATACAGCGGCATACGACACAAGTGACGATTATTTATTTACCCACAATTCTGATTTGATATCAGTGCGTTTATCCACATTGAAAGTAATGTTGGAAATTTTCAGGATGGTTCTGAAAGTAGAGAATAAAAGTAAAGTATGAAACATAGAACTTTATAGATGCCATTGGGCTGTTCTCAAATCCAAGAGGGCAACTTTTATGACATAAGTTTTCATTTATTTTTATTTGGAAATGTACGAAACTAGCAGGCGTTGTTGTTCAGAAATATGTAATCGAACTGTTTTTTTTTTTCATTTTTTAGGGCGATCGCAATAGACCTTATAGAAAATATTGTCAAAGTGGGCGTTTTGAACCGAATTTCTACACGAAAGAAGAATAACTATTCAGGAAGGGTGATAAACGTATTTTTCACGTGATCAAAATCGCTTATACCTCAGTAGGTAATTTATTTACCAAAAAAGTGAAAACTCAGTTCGATTACAAATCGCTTCCACAGTCAGGCATTCCAGTTTTATGCCTTTCCGTTAAAAAATGAATTTGTAAATCTGTCAAAACCTTTCACACTAGCTGAGCACAGTAGTTGAATACTTTTTTGTAAATGCTCCTGATAATGAAGAACTAAAATTTATGAGTATTGTAAATGAACACTTGAAAGTTTTGTAGTGAAAAATTGACATTTGCAAAACAATTATTTTTGATTGATTACTTCAAGATATTTTTTTAAATGTTTTAATCCTTTAGCATATACAGAATTTGTATATAAGATAAAAAACAATAATTCTACAAATAATTTAATGATTTAGTAATCAATTAAAAATTTTAATTTTTTAATTCCCTAAATTCCTTTTATCTCACTAATGTAATTCATACACATTAGGTACATTTTAATTTCACCTTTAATCATTTGTTATTTTTATATCCTTCTGAACGATTAATCAAAAATAACAATCAAAACTCTGAATAAGGGACACCTCTATTTAAGGGACAAAAGTTCCGGTCCCACAGTTGTCCCTTATTCAGTGGTTACACTGTACTTGTCATCTTTCGGTTATAGTTTATTTGAAGTCTTCACTTTTCATGCATTGAACGTGTGTAAACTGAATAAATAGTACAGATCGACCGAAAATTAATTTTCGCCAAAAATACATTCCGCCGATCCGAAACTCGACCTAAATTGCCTGTATTCCAAAAATTTCGTTTCTTATTTTGGAAATTTTCATTATTACTCACTCATTAATTTTAGCTCTATTAGTTCAAAGAGACACTCTTTATTGATTGCTATAAAATGTGCAGTTTATAATTACCTGTCATGCTTGACTGAACATGTGAGTGCAATTCTTAAAGCAAGCAGTGCATATTGGACTAATCTTTGAAGACGTTTTTCAGGTACTCATTAAATGTTCCAAGCTTAACATTAAGGAAAATGTTTAATTTGAAACCGCGGAAATGTTTCTTATATGTTTCGAGAAAATTCTGGTATATCAGACAATAGTTATAAAAGATAAATCGAGATATGTACAGCTTAAATATTTTTTAATTAGACTAAATTCACATAATTAAAATTTTGTTCCGTGTTGGTGACGAATTAATTACAATTTGATATGAAAATAAAAAGTTTTGGCTAGAGATTAATAATTATATATACTTAATAAAAACGTATAATTAAGTGTTACGAATATTTATGGATCTATAAACTACTTAAGGGTGTTCTTAAATCAAAAAGGGCAACTTTGTGACACATGCATTAATTTATTTTTGTTCGGAAATGCATGAAAGTAGCGGATGTTATTATTCAGAAATTGTCTAATTGCACTCATTCTTTTGTTTTTTAAAAAACACAATAGATTTTTCATAACAAGCCTTCAAAGTTGACACTTTTGAGCATATTTCCCGACGAAAGCAGAAAAACCGGTCGAAAAAGAGGAGAAAAACGGGTGATTGCGTCATCGAAATAGCTTATATCTCGATAAATAATTTAATTATCATAAAATGGAAAAATAAGTTCAATTCGAAATCACTTTCATAGTCAGGCATTAAAATTTTATAACTCTGTTAAAAAATGAATTTGTAAATGTGTCAAAACGTTTTTCGCTTGTTGAGCGGATCAGTTGAGAACACCCTTAACAAATTTTGGGAGACATTTTCGTTTTCAGCCGAAAATAAAAAGATAATCAAAATTCAGTTTCAGTTTCGTTTTTGGTCTTAAAAATTTGTTTCGGTCGATCCTTAATAAATATCCACATGGATTATGGCGATTGTCTGCCGAATTAAAGTTAAAAAGATAAGTTCCTCCTGGCACCTCACTCACCTCCCCCCCCCCCCCCCCCATCCTCAAATGTAATAGTTCATGTTATTTTTAATTTTTTGGAGACTATCTTCTTTTGAAAATATTTATGTATGTGTCCCTTTGTATGCTTAAAATTGACTAGCTTTAAGTGCATTTATAAGTGGCACAAAATATTGTTTAAGGATAGAAGTTTTTTCAGAACCTTGTGGCAGAAACACGGTGTGGTGTCGAAGCCGTTGTTTCCACCCTTTTACCATATATATAAAAGAAATAAATCATTATATTAAATTTCATTCCTAAGTTCTTTATTAGAACTGCTAATTACAAAATAAAAATACAGTCAACATCATATTCATAAGTGAGGTAGATTCCATTCGTACACTTTGTTACATTCTTTATCATCGCCTCTCCCAGAAACACTCAGAGAGTCAATACCTCACTTCCACTATATCTGAGAGAATTCAACCTCTTTCTTCGACGACTACACAGAGAATGTCATTGCTTTTTCTTCTCTGCACACCTGTTCTGTTCGATTCCTTTCATTTCTCAGAATCTTAGCTCTTTCCCGTCTTCAAGCAACTGTCCTGAGCCACAATAGAACAGCCCCACTGAAATACCATTCCATTTCCTCTCTCATTATACAAAGGATTATAGTAATGACTCACGGAGATAGGAAAACTGTTTGTATCATCAGCTGAGATCACAACAGCTACATTGACGCAGAAACCTTGCCGGAAATTTTCATCTTCGAATCGCTAAACATAGCTGATAGAAATACTAATTTTTAGAACTGTTATTTTTATTTCAAATAAAAAGGGTTAAACTTAATTGTCTAATGTCACTTCCCATGCAATATTAGAATCTTCATTCTTGCGCAAATTTTTTTTCGATTAACACCAATTTTTTTTATAAAATATTTATTAATACTTTGACAGATTATGCAAGAAATACTATAGAAAACTTTAAGAAATACCAGAAAATTTATTCTCAAAATATATTGGTTAGAATATAAATATAGAATCATCTATAAAAAGCTAGCTTCGGATGAGGATTAAAGTTGGTAAAGCATGTTAGAGAAGAAGTTTCTAGAAGACTAAAGTCTTTATGCGACTAAACAACTCCCTATTTAGTTATGTACAAAACATAAGACGCATTTTTTGTAAAAGTAGCTTTAAATTCACTAGGTTAAAAAAGATAAATTTATTACTTTTATTATTATAAAGAAAAAGAATGGCCTTGCCCTCAACTTCTAGTAAAAAAAAAAAAAAAAGAAAGATATGCATGTACACATATTAGTTTATATTTTAATTATTAATAAGAATTAAGCTTATTTAAAAAAAAAAAAAAAAAAAAAAAAAAAAAAAAAAAAAAAAATTATAGTTTTTATAGCTATGGTGCAATACTGCAAATTGCAACAATTCAATCTCGCACTCAGCAACAAATATTTAAAAAAAAAAAAAAAAACAGTATTATTTAAAAAATCTGATTTTTTTTAGAACTAGTAGAGCTTGTGTGTGTCGGACCAGAACGGGCCGGACCTGGAAATTCCGGCCCATGCTGACCTCTAATATAAATTTGCTCTCATTTCTACTGTTTAAAAGTATTACTTTGCAGAATTTTTTTTTGCTGTTAGTTTGACTTGTCGCAGATAGCTTTGATAAATTTTACCATTAGGGTTCAGAAATAATCGAGAATTTTGCTACATTTTATAGAAAAATTTTTGAAGCTTGATTCTACAGCAAATATCTCTAAAAATGAAATAATTTCTAACAATTAATGTATTTTTTTTCGGCAGTATACCTAATTTAAGCTGCTTCAGACAAACAGACTATTACCGAAAAATTAAGAAAAGACAAAATACAGGAAAATATAGGAAAACTGCTTACAGAAATATTTATACAGACATATATACAAAAAGAACGGTGCGGGCGGTCCTCCTGCTCTATTTCATACTAATGTGTTTAGAAGCAACGAAAAAAAAAGTAAACAATACTTAAATATGATAAATATAAAATCCTTAACTTTCAATACTTCCACAAAATAAAAATTGAAAAATAGAATTAAATAACATGCTTTAATTATATTCTGTTTTTTCTAATGAGTTAAAGTTCTATCTTGTCTTGAGTACATATATTTACTACATATATGTACATATATGTACTTATAAAGTCTTCAGTACATATATT
This sequence comes from Maratus speculifer, assembly GCA_964019185.1. Lineage (NCBI taxonomy): Eukaryota > Metazoa > Arthropoda > Arachnida > Araneae > Salticidae > Maratus > Maratus speculifer. The sequence goes on from OZ025292.1 coordinate 385,870,283, forward strand.
TAAAAATACTGCGGTATGGAGAGGTTTTTTACAAAAAATTTCTGCCAACAACTACCGGTAAATTTCACTATTTTTTTAAAAATGGGGGGGGGGGAGGCATTTTGTAAATTTCAAAAAGGGCAAGGAATGGCACACTTAAAAAATAGCCGAAAGGAAACAGAAATTAATAACAGAAATAATAAAAACTGCAAAAGACTGCTATTAAAAAAAATAAGTAATTTTGATTAATATCACAAACAACATAACTAACAAATAATTTTGGCAGCTCGATTTCCATTTGTACTAACAGAAATTAGTACTAATCGCGTAAATCTTAGCTTACACAATATTCGTGTATGCTACCAAAAAGAAAAAGTATGAAAATGAGCTACATCGATTAATACTCATATACAGAATAAATATATGAATAGCCAGTTATATCTGAAATCCTCAAAATATTAATTAGCAACACTATTACCTCTTAGTGAACATATTTTGCTGTGCTTAAATAGTTGTACTTATTATATTAATTAAACCGTGTTTAACATTTTTTACCAATTAGTTCTTTTTCTCTTATACATTCTTCGACAACAGCTGTAGAGCAGTTGTTATTATTCAATTATTCTTTAGCACCAATATTCGGTAGAAGTTTATTACTGCAAAAGTAGAATGAGAAAATAAGATTCTTCTTCTTTATTCTCTTATTTTGCAGAAATTTACTATACTTGCCTTGCTTATTTTACATAAAAGAATAAATATTTAATTACTTAAAGGAAATTATGACATCACAAATAATATTTAATTTGTAAATGATATATTTTTTATGCTTTTACAAATTTACTATACTGAATGTTTTACAAGACTCAGAAATTAAACCTAGAAGCAACTTTTTAAAGCTTTTTTTGTGTGTGTATTCATAAGTCAAAATATCTATAAAAACTTTTCGAATTATATTAATCTTAGATCTTAATACACTTTAATACTGTCATTCTAAACATTTAAAATTTTTTTGATTTAAATCAATGACTTCAAGAAAAAATCAGTTGCTTAAAATCAGGGTTTAATTAGTGACATCCTATACGCAATTATTTACAAAGAAAATTAACAAGGTTTTTCGCAGCAGGCGCCAAATAATGTTGCTGCGGCGCTGCTGCGGCGAAATACATTCTGAAATACACTGTTTTGTTGCCTTAGAAATAAAAGAAAGAACAAACTCATCGACCATATGAGTTTTTTTATGCAATTTTGTTTTGTGATCATAAAAACATTTAATTCAAAATTTACACACAAAAAAAATTATAAATAAAGCTATGTACACTAAAATAAGCTTTTTTAAAAATATTACAATTAAATGTTTTAATATTACAATAAAGATTTGTATATGAAGAAGAAATGTGTGTAAGAATAGAATGTCACACAAAATCTGTGTATTTTGCAGACTACACAAAAATAAGTATATATTACATATTACATAAAATCTGTATAATTTTACATGTTACATAAAAATATAAGTATTTTTAATATTGCATAAAAATATGTGTATTTTACGTGCTATATAAAAATATATGTATGAAAAGAATATTGCACAGATATATAAGTGTAAGAAAATTACGTAGGCTTAAGTGCTTTATTCTTATGCAATTTACGGATCCATATGTATATTTTAAGAGATCAGAGAACTTTTACACACTTGGTGCTGCCATGAAATTACACACTCAGATGCTTATTTTGAAATCTCTGCATTAGATGCGCATTTTGGCAATTTACATACTTTTTACACATGTGGACAAATCTTTTTTGTGTTATCGCTATACCCGATTTTAAATGTAAATTTGCACATTTGTTTTTTTAGAGTTTGCTATTTTTTTTTTTCATCCAGTCTTGTCTTTTTTTAACCCTTTCGAATCTTTTTTAGTTTTTAGAAAAAATTATTTTTACGCTAATAACTTTAACACCAGCTATTTAAATAAAGTAATTAGTGTTTAACGTATATTTTATTGTCTGAAAGAAAAACGAATGTTGTTGTTTTGAGTACTATTCGTATAATATTCATATGACAATAGGCTAAGGAAGAATTTTTAGAGATGTTTAGAAAATGTTGTATTATTACAATAAGATTTAACTGATATTACAACTTTCTAATACTTTTTGCGCTTTATTGCACATGATACTTTCAGAGAAGTAACTTTTATTTTAAATTTAAATTAGTGAAATATATGTTTAATATAAAAGAATCGCAAACGGAGTAGAGAGAATTAAGCAAATAATAATAATCATTATTATTACTAAATGCCTAAACATAAATGAAGCCATTCATTAAATGCATAGACATACTCTAACATTACTACATGTAGATAGTAGTAAAAGTATTTCTTGAAACAAAATAATACTCCATTGCAAGCCATGTACTACTAATAGAACACCAGACCAGAAAGGGTTAATTAATCTATATATGCTTTATTTATTTCACCATTTTATTCTTGTTCTCTTTATAATTACATCTCGCAAATATTTATATATCTCAAATTCCAAATTTGACTTTCAAAAGGTGTAATATTAAAATTCGAATGACGTACTGATGTGACTTTAATAAATTATTTTTTAGATTCAATTTAAGTTATTTTTAGTTTGTCTCCTAAAATATATTTACACAATCAACTACACTTTTAATTTTCCATTATAATGCCAAGTATATCAATCTTACTGAACCTATATATATATATATATATATATATTAAGAGTTGAAATGTAATTATTTATTAATTCATTTATCTTTTGCTTTATGCTATTAAAAAATTTATGTTAATGATTTCTTTGCGTCATATAATCTATTTGTATATATTCCACTTAGTTCAGATATTATGATGCAAAATAATCGTTTAAATACTAAACATATTCATGTATTAATTTTGTTTAAAAAAAATCTTTATTTAAAAAATATATATCAAACGAAATAATTCTTTTGACCAAGTTAGAAGCTCAATGAAGTTAGATATTTGAGATCCCCCCCCCCCACACACACACATACACACACACTTCCACCGTTCTACATGAAAAAAAATAAAACCAAATACATATTACCGGTTGCAATAAATTATTGGTTATTTGAAACATTAATTAATCATATTAGCAACTTTTATTAATCAAATCTAAAATCAATAATAGTGTACTGCTTTATTGAATCATATTCCACTCAATAAACATGGTTTTTATAATAATAATTATTATTATTGTTTTATGGCTATTACGATACTTTAAAACAGAAAAACAAAAGCAGAAAAAACAAATAATGGGTATCTGGGATAGGTGAAATTCGTCCACTAATTTCGAAAAAAGGAAAACGGTTGAAAAATTGCAAAGTTAAACTAAAGATCTATGAATGGCCATATAGTATTAAATGAATGTTAAAAGTTTAAATTAATATCTTTTTTACGCATTGTATTCACATACAAAAATATATAATAGGCAGGTTTTTAGAATTAAATTATTTTTATGACGCGTTATTAAGCAGTTATTTTTTGTTGCGACTTCTTATCTCTGCTCGGTATTTCAATTTTTAACAGTCCCCTCTTTTTTCCGGGCTCGTTGCTCAGATATCTTATCTATTGTATCTTCCGATTGTTTCCTCCCCTATATGTAGGATCGGTACTGAGCCGAATTTCAGTTACCCTGTCAAACAGCTATGTCATCAAGAAAGTTAATGAACTGTGCAAATAAAACAAATTTCTTCCCTTTTTATATTTCGGACGCAATTTAGATTTCATAAGATAGTTGGTTATACAAGCTATAAGGAATTTAATGAATAATTCTAGCATCAACAGCAGCAAAAAAATTTCTTGTAGTTATGAAGAAAATTTATGGCGGACATCTACCGATTGGTAAGAAAATTGTTAAAGTCAGTTGTCTTGAGTAAAAGAAAAAAAACCCAAAAGAACCTTTTTATCTCTTTAGTCAGTGTTTGGAAAATTCCGGGAATTTGGATTATTCTGGCAAACAACTAAGTACAAGAGAAAGTTAAAAAACTATAAAAATGAAAGAAACCTATTTGGAACCTTTGATGCAACATGGTTTAATTTTTTTATTATTATTATACTTCTTATATATATATATATATGTGTGTGTATATTTAACCGTTAATTGTATTACAATACATGAACCATTGAATTTAATAACTTATACCACATTGACCATGGAGGAAAAAAATAAATAATTAAAATGAATACAAATGGAATTTGTAGAACCAAAGCAGAACCTTCGGGCCCCAAATACTTTGGAATTACAAATGAAGTGTGTGGTTTCATCTTCGTATTTGCCATGAAAAAGCAAAATCATACGAATTTGGGGCTACCAACACACATAAAACAAAAAATTAAATGAAGAAAAAACATCAAAAATAAGACGCGTCAAAATTATTAAACTGGATAGCAAAATGAAAAGGGAAAAAAAAATAAAAATAATTATCGTAAATAATTATAACATGATTACTTATAATTATAATTACTTCCTCTGATTTTTAGGATTCCCCCCTGTGTTCGACTGCTAATAAATCTATTTAGAATTTCACTTTGCCGGCTTTCTATATAAGCAATATAGAACGTTACAACTAATATGAAGTTGCCCATTTATTTTAATGAAAATTATCCTATTTGCTTTAAAATTCAGAAATTGGTTTAATTATCCGGGATATCCAGTTGATAATACTTAAAAATATGTTGTCTACATATGGTTAGTTTTCCTCAACTGAAAAATTTTTATTCAAAACTCAGTCTAGTCCTGAATCTAATGTTCATTAAAACTGTTTTTCATTAGTAATGGGGATTTTTAACCAAAGGTTCGGAAAATAATTCAAAGTAGAAGTTTTGAAATTTGTCTCTGAGTTGTGTAAAACATTTTCAAAGCTCTAAATTTACACTACAGTAAATATATATATATATATATATATATATATATATACATGTGCGTGTGTATATTGAAAAAAAAAAAATGTTTCAGTGCAAATATTAGGGAATCCCTTAATAAGCGAGATAAATGATTGGTATTTTCCAAGGTGGAGAATATTTTGAGTAAAAACAAGAAGAAAAACAGGTTTTTATAGTTGCAGATTTCTTGCTAATGTATTCATTAAAGAAAAACAAAAATAGTTATTAACCCGTCTCCACACGTGTCTACTTTTGTAGCTTTAGCACACGTGTGAGATAAATCGCAGCCCATCGTGTCTCCCATTACAGTAAAACCTCCATAACGAATAGCGGACACCTCTATTTAACGGACAGTTTTCAAATCCCCACTCCCAAAACTTAAATTTTTGTATGTTTAATCTCTGAATAACGGACATTCCGAATAGCGGACAGTAATTTTGGAAGAAAAGAATGAAAAATTATTCTTTAACGAGGAAAAAAATATATAAAAATCCTCTAAATTTATCAGGGCCATGTGTAAAAAATTTTGTGATCACAGATAAATATGGGGATGAACTGGAGAAAACCACCTCTCCCCCTACATCTATCTGTGATCATAACCCCCTCCCTCTCCTCCCTCGGATGATTTGAGATTGTATGCTTTCAAGAAGCGGAAAAATACAATAAACAGTTATACATTTTTTTTCTTAGAAAAAGGTGATTTAAAAGGATTAAAACTACTGACAGAGTTAAAACTTCACATTGTAAAACAAATTACATGTAATCGCAAGTAGAAGCAAACTTTTGTAAAAACAATTTTTGTAAGAATGCAATAAACAAAGGATAAAGGTATGCACAATTTTATTTCAGTTTTATTGCTTTAAAAATTATTTAAATTTCTGGTTAATCATATAATAGAGGTTCTGGGACATTTTTAAATCGACTAATGACATATTAAGCATTCATTAGCAATTTTTACTTACCCATCATACGTAGTATAGGGTAAGTCTTGCAATCGTTTTGAAAATCGAAAAAAATTTTTTGACGGATTTACACGTTTTAGATAGTGGAGATTCCGAAAAACATATTTTTAGAAATTTTTTTTTGCCGTCCGTCTGTCTGTCTGTCTGTCTGTAAACGCTCTATCTCCCGAACAAATTGAGATAGAGACTTGAAATTTTGTATGTAGTTAGTATGTAAGAATGGGACGAACCCTATTTAATATCAGCAACCTCGATTATCCGGAACTATTTTTTTCGGACTCTCGAAAAATTCGTTCTGATGAAAGGTATATAAAAATTTTCGAATTTTTTTATTTTAAGGAATGGACGTAAAAGGCAATATAATAACACACATTTTGCATATAGAACGAAGTCGATCGGATTATTAGTTGCCGAGATATTTGTAATCCTGTTTTCCACATTCTTCGATTTTTCATGACCCTGTATTTCATTCAAATTTCAATTCAGAGGTATACTTTAATTGGAAATGAGACGCTTAATCCGACGCAATTAATTGTTAGTTAGTAGAGTTATTATTTTTGGAGTTATAAGGATGTTTCTTTTACGCAATTTGGTACTACTTGAGTAGTTTGGCGTTTTATATAATTTGTCGAAATTGGTACATCAGCCGTTCTTTAATATAGCATTACTATGTATTAACAATATTTAAATTTTGTTTATGAATTGCAATGCATTGTATTAATAGTTTTCATATGTTTTATTTTCATATACATATCCATGATGGGTAAGTATTACGGTGGCCCCCAACGACTAGTTCTATCTCTAAGGTTTTCCCAATAGCGGACAATTGCTGCGCTCCCAAGGTGTCCGATATTTAGAGGTTTTACTGTATATGTTTGGCTAGATATATTTTTAAAAGAGTCTATTGTTCCGTACTGTACTATGCACCAATAATTCTTTTTAGCGAAAAATTCATGCATTCATATTTATTTTCCGATTTTGTAACAGCTTCTGTAAAGATACCATTTTTTCCTAGAATATATGATTTGTTTTATCTCGTAAAACATGAATTATTTTACAAAATGGATATTAATTGCACTTGGTAACCTTCTATCAATATATACAAGTAACTTTTATCTAACTATTTCATTAAAATTATTTTAGTGGATGCTATTTCGTAGGAAATGAATATATCGAAATGAAACGTCTGAACACGTGCGGGAGTTTTTTTTTTTAATCCCAAGAGAGATATTTCTTGCCTCCCAGCGAAAAACAGAAAATACATTCCTTCACTCATCCCTTCTCGACTTTGAGCTTGAAAGATACAAGGCATGTCAGAAGCATCCTAAAAAGTTTTATTCCTTTTTTCAAAGGGGGAAAAAAATGTGACTGGGGTAGATTTTATCTCAGCGCGTGTGCTGACGGGTTAAAATGGTGATTGCAGTTTGTAAATATTGTTGCTAACCCCTTTGGGACAAGCTTCTTTACAGAATTTTTAATATTTTATCACCGGTTTTTCAATATAGAATTTTTTGTGCAATTGAATCGGGAAAATGCTCAAATTAAATAAGACAAATTAAAAAAAATTACCCGTGAGAAATCAAGGATTCTGAATATATTATGCGGCACGTATACCAGTCGCTCTTCCCAAGGTGTTAAAAATCTAAATTTGAAGGCTTTATTTGTTAGGTTCAATAGGACTTTTTCTATGTTACGTATATATATATATATATTTTTTTTTTTTTTTTAAGTACTAAATTTTTTGCATGAAATTTTGTTATGTATATTGTTAATTTTTTCTAGCTCGGTCAAACCAATTTTTAGGTGCGTTCGTAACTATGTAAATACATAGCACCTGTAGTTGTCGTTCAGTCCGTCCGTCCGTCCCTCCATCCGTCTATCAGCATATAACAGAGCAAAAACAAATCGGATGCATAGTTTAATTACAAGGACAATCAAAAATATTCCATTATTTCCGTTGCGGCCAATGAGAAAAAATAGTTTCAAGTGCATTTTAATGGTGTAACACTCTTTCGAACATAGTAAAATTGATATGCGTCTATGAAGTATGTACTAAAATATACATTCTGTGCAATCTGTGGTGCAAAGAATATTTGTTATTCATTTACAGGGCTAGACAAAAGTATTCCATTACATAATGGTACAGGGAGAAACATTGTTTGGGGCGCGCGTTTTATAATATTAAACTATTTCACATTTCATGAAACGGATATATACGTTGCTGAGATTTATTACAATAAGTTATTCTCCTGTATAATAGAAAGCAGATAATATTTACGGGGATACACAGCACATTTCGGATATCTACTGTATCCGAAGTACAGTATACTATTACACCAAGATCTGAATATTTTTAAAATTTCTTTATAGTACGAACACACCTCATTTGCTACGCTTGACGTGCGATTTTCAACTTGTTGGTACGGAAGCAGCTTTAACCGTAAAGAACCGTAAGATGGTAAACCCTGTTCAAACATTTGGAGCTACGGGACAGTTCACAATATTTAGCCATCTTATATTGCAAAAAAGAAAAAAAGCTCAATCCCCCCCCCCCCCCCAAAAAAAAAAAAAATAAAAAATAAAATAGAAACGATACATGAAATGTTAAAGAACATTTTCGAGATTTTCGAACGAAAACAAAATCTCATTTTAACTGTAAAAGTTAGTGACCATTTCTCTATTCAGTGATGAAATGTAACTTGGTTTATTTCTGGGGAAAATTAATGTCTAAAATTATTGAACAACTACCTGACGAAAGTGGTGTGGAATCGATTTTAATCAACTGCTACATATTATAAAGACTGAGAATCTTTTTAATCTGACGATGAAATAACAATATGCATTAATATCAAGATATATGAATGTAAATAGTTTTGAAGATGTAATTCTGACTTAATTTATAGAAATATAAATATTTTTTATTTCAAGTTCTGCTTTAGCGATCTCCCGATTCAACGACTTTTTTTCAAGTACCGAAAAGTATAACAAGCAAAGTATACTCGCATTTTTCTCACAATTTAATATATCTTTTTACAAACACCCAGAAACTTTTTTTTTATTATTACTGTAGCACATTTTATTTAAAATCATTGTGTGCAAAAGCTATCATTTTGCAACCGTCATAGATAAATAGAGAAATATGTATACATAATAGTAAGAATAAATAAATTTATAAATAAAGAACCGAAACCACTATGCGGATATAGCTTATGTTTTGTCTTTCCGCGTCATTTCTGATTCTGGAAACATTAAATGATGCACACGCCCCTGAGGTATGCAATGCCCACTATAACTTGTCATCTCCGCTGAGTCAGTCCTACAACACGTGATTTGCATCCTACTTCTTATGTTTAACATGTGCAGAATACTGCTGATTGGTACCAAGACCTCTAGTTAAAATATTATGTTTATGTTTGAAGGACAATGCTTTTCTCTGGATAATAGCTATAATTTCGCCTTGATTTTTTTTTTTTTTTTTCGTCTTCAAACAAAAGATTTGATTGTTGTCACTTCAATGTGTTAAAGATGTTTCCTAGTGAAGAGCCTTCCTTTTTATTCCGGATATTGCTGCGATTTTAATTACCGAGAAACGTATTGTAAATTGGTAAATACTAGAGAAATTAATTTGTCGGTATCAATGTGTATCTGGGTGTAAAAATGTTATATATATATATATATATATATATATATATATATATATATATGTAACGACTCAGGGGTGTCAGTCGTGGCATAATAAGTTGGACTCGGGAGCCTCTTGTTGGTTCGAAACCCTTTTATTTGGCCGTTCATCATACAGAAGGAATTCGCGAGTCCGGTCGGAGGTCGCCCGAGCCGTTTACCTGGATTATGGAGGTTTACATTGCCGTAGTTTCTGCAAGCATCTCAAAACTGCAAAATCTCCCGTTTTTAGCGCGCGTTCGTGGTAATATGTTGGGGATTGTAATATTTTCCAGCAGAGGGCAGAGTTGTGAATTTGGGAGGAACATTTAATTTAATTGGTTCATTAGCTTTTGATTGATATGTGGTCAAGGCCCGCACAATCCCCGGGTCCATGACGTATGAGGCCCTAACCACAAATGGATGCAAAAAGCCCTTAGGTAATCAATTTTAATCTTAAGGAGCGTCCAAAAATGATACCAGAAAGTAATAAATGTTAGACTGGGAAAGAAAGTTAACAGGGGCAAAATAGTTTTCAGCTCCAGAATTAAAGTTTAAAAATGTTAATTGAGACTTTAAGCTTTTGAGTTTTAATTTTAAGTTTAAATTTTAAAAAGGCTTTAATTTCTATCCTTTCATATATATATATATATATATATATATATATATATATATATAATGTGTCATCAGCGTTATCAGGCCGTAACTATTGCACGTGTGCTTAGGTCCTGTGCCTTGGGCATGAAATTTCTAAGGGACACAAAACTTTTATTAATTTCATCTACTTTTCTATCATGAAAATCATAATTGTAAATACAAATGTGATATTTAAGATATTAATAAGATGAAATAACAAAAATATATCTCAATATATGTTTAAATGCATATTTCAGTAAGTAATATAATAATATTGTTATCATCATCATTATTATTATTATTTCTGGAACCGAATTTCAATTTTTCAGGAAACTTAATTTTCTTAATTGACACTTTTTAAGTATGAAAAAAAAAAAAAAAAAAAAAAAAAAAAAAAAAAAAACAGTATTAATAAATTAACCAATCTAAGGCGGCACGAAAAACAGAAAATGTTCTGGATCTGGGGACAGAAACTTGCTAGACAGGTCCTGAGCGTTCTACAGCAAAATGTTCACACCTTTATTTGACGTTTTTGGGGGGAAAAATAATAAAAATATATATATATATAAATTTTATTATGTTCAATATGATATATATATTTTTTTTAATTATCATACTACAATTTGATTTCCGAGATAAAGCTTTCCTTAAAAATAGCAACACTGATTTTGTTCCCCCTACTCCGCGACCAGAATTTTCCAGAATCCATACAATGTTTTGGGATGCTACTTATATAAAACTCCAAATGCATGATAATCCATAGGATAAATATGCGGGAAGTTTGGGTGGGATGCACTGAGTGGAATTGGCTTAATCTCGGTTTCATTTCTCATTTTGTTTAAAAATACAGCAGTAGATTTAGAGTTACAGTTGGTAGCCTAGACTCATTCTGATGGAGCTTAACACAATGAAGATTGTTTGGGTGAAATGATGGAATGTCTTCTTTAAAAAGAGATATTAAAACACATTTATAACAGTAATCGAGTTAATTTTGACCTATATTTTCTCTTTTATTATTAGAAGTTTTCCATTATAGAAGAATCCAATAATAACCATAAAAGCCTTGATAAAACTTTTCTTGCTATCTTTGAACCAACATATTAGGTAAAATAATAAAGAATACTGCCCAGTTAAACTGATGGCATTGAGCTCACAGGCTACAAATACTAATTGTGCAATAAAGCCTTATATTTTCAAGGGTTAATTCCGTTCGAAAAAAAATTAAGAAGGGGAAACAGCTCTCCCCTTTCCTCTTTTTTTATACTTAATCATTGAACCTCCTATACTATCAAAGACATGCTTTATCATATAAAAAATCTATATCCAAAATTCAGAGCAAATGAGATAGTTCTTAATAAAAACCCATTTAGCATTTATATAATTTAAAAGGAGTCACCCCCCTCTTTTATACTTAACTATTAAACTTCCAAAACTATTCAGAGATTTGAAAGAAATCTCAAAATTCTGCTTGAAAAACCCGTTTATATAAATTAAGGGGGGGGGGAATTAGAACCCCTGTTCCCCCTATTTATACTTATTCAATGAACACCTAATAACAGTCACAGAATCGCCTCATCAGAATGATCCTAATCTAAATTTTGAACGAAAACTTAATTCTGCATGAAAATCCCATTTATATCAACTAAGGGGAGAGGCATCAGCCCCCCGTTCCCCCCCTCTTATACATATCGAATGAACTCCAAAAACTAATCAGGGATGCGCCTTGTCAGGATATACCTAAATACAAAATTTCAAGTGGATCGGATATTTTTATCATGAGTTATCGCGTTACGCACGAACGTACGAACGAACGTACATACAGAACGGACGGGCACATAAGCTCTCAGGCTATGATAGCCTGTGAGTAAAAAGCAACATTTAAAGCATCAAAACACTTTATTTTATATTGCAGACTAGTTTCGGTAGCCAAGGCGTACTGTTATCAGTGCAAATTATGATTGATGAGAAAAGAAAATTGCCAAAATGTACATTGGAGAAGCGGATTCAATGACAAAATCCATGAGCCATTAAAATTACAGGAAATCCTAGGAAACAGCCAATGTAAGAGAAGCGAATTCAAAGATAAAGTTTGTTCAGCCAATAGAATCGCGACAGGAAATCATAGGAAACGGGTCATGCAAGTGGATTTATTGATCAAGATTATTGGCTGTTTCCTAGGATTTCCTGGGCAATTTTCCTAGGATATTTTCCTTACCAATTCGGGATTGATTTCATTCTTCCTAGTTTTCATGGACCAAAATATTCAGCCCATTTTTGAGCTGCCCGTATCAAAATTGTCTCGGTGTGAACAAGTTCGGCGTTCAAAGATCAGTAAAATTTGGCCTGGTCAGGGCTCGACTAGCAAATTTTTGTGCCCAGGGCACTTTCAATTTTTCGTGCCTCCTTAGATTCATTGATTTACTGATACTAAATAGTTTTAGGATTTTTTTTTAAAATATTTATAGAAATGGACTTTTAACCATGTAATGAGATATACTTTTGTCATTCTATCTTAGCAATAACTCAAATAAAGCATTTTTTCACAATTGTGCCTTTTTAAATCGAAATTTAGAAAAAATTATGAAAAATTTGTGCCCCCCTCAAGCACAGGCCCCGGGTTCCCGTGCGGGGCATGATCAAGGTCTGGACCGGGCAAGGGAGGATCTGGAGAGTCCTCAAGGGGGGGGGGGGCGATTTTAGAAATTTGGAAACTCCAGTTTGATGCACGGGTCGGAGCTCATTTTTTAATGAGGGTCGTGTTTCGTCTACTTTTTTACTGTGGGTCGGGTTGATTTCCATTTTTCCCTCCTGGTCGGGTTAATTCTACTTGGGTCGTGTTTGGGTCCAGTTGACTTCTACTCTTTGCTGAGGTTCGAGTTAATTTCTGATTTTTTTTTTTGCTTTTGGATCGGGTTTGGGTCCGGTTGGTTTCCATTTTTTTTCTTCCTGGTCGGGTTAATTTCTACTTGGATTGTGTTTGGGTCCAGTTGATTTCTATTCTTTGCTGCGGTTCGAGTTAATTTCTGATTTTTTTGCTTTTTGGCCGGGTTTCGGTCCGACCGACTACTAAATTTTATTGTTTGTCGGGTTGACTTTTACTTTTTTAGCTGTGCTTAGCGCATTTGAGGCAGTTTGACATACAGTTCTGATTTGGGGCAGTTTAGGATTTGGTTTTTACTAGGGATGGGACGAATAGTGATTTGGCCGAATAGCCGAATACCGAATATTCGGCCAAGTTTTAGGCCGAATACTAAATTTTTTCCCAATAAAGAAAAAAAAATTAATTACATATAATTTAAAAAATAGGCACTCATTAATAATTATTACTCTTAAATGTGCTTTTAAATGTATTCTGAAATTTGAAACACTTATTTTAACACAAAAAAATTATGAAATTGCATTATATTCTTTTATCTTAATATACATCAAATTGATTTTCAGTAAGTCAGGATGGTAAAATATTTCCATTAAAATATGAACAATGTATTTCACTATCAAGTGATACTTTTATCTTTTCTTGCATCCAAAATTAATAATATTCTTAATCTCTCTCTCAGAATTCACAAAGAAATATTTTCTGAAGTAACCTTTAATGAAGTAAATTTGATCATTAAGAGTTTGTGCTCCCAATAATAAGCAAATTCGTAAGAATGAGACTGTTTGGAAATCAGTTTCAGTTGTCAATCTTTAAATTACAAATTACGTTAAAGCAAAAGGTTATGCTTAAAGTAGAATGCATATGTTAACAAAATCTTTGACATTTGAATCGGCGCATACAATATTCCACTTATTCAACAAGCATTAAAAGGATAAACAGAAATTGGCAACAACATGAATGAAGGAAGATGTAAATTAAAAATATATACATAAATGTTACATATTTAAGTCAGTAATTATGCAAATAATTATTTAAAAGGGAAAACTATAGAATTAAAAAAATTATTTTGTTCAGCATTTAGAATTTATGTTTAAATATTTATAAAATTATCTTCGTAAAGCAAGTTGTGTCATCTAATGTGTATCTAGTTTGACACCAGTTGTTTTCAGATGTATTGTTGTATTTGGAATAGTAATATTTGATGTTTAATTTTGAAAATAAATCTTCGTTAATACACCTAGAGAATGAATTTTTTCATTTCTCACTTCATAGAAAATAAGTTATGAATTTCATAAGAGCATTTTTTACATGTGCATGGAATTTGCAGACATTAATAAATATTCGAGTGTTTTAAAATAAGGTAGTGTTTCTTTTTTTTTTTTTTTTTCGATAAGTGTTTTTATATCTTGAATTGTAACATATCATTCTCTAATGAAGACATTTCCTGTGCAATTAAATCTCTAACTTGGGCAGCATTTTCTAAAATATCACCAACCTTTATAGGAAATACAGAAAGGCTGTATATTTTTTAGTGTATAAATAACTGTATGTTTTGCAAGTAAGAATGAGAATGACTTCATAAATGAAGTAACCAATTTGGATTAGAGGAAAAAAAATTGCAAGAAATGAAATTCTTCAAATCCTAAATTTATTTGGCAAGATATCTTTCACTATTCAGCGAGATTTCAGCAATATTCGGCGAGATATCTCTAAATATTCGGCTGTAGGTATTCGGCCGAAGTATTCGGTCAACAAGCCTTCAATATTCGGCCAATCGAATATTCGGCAAAAGGGCCGAATAGGCCGAATACTGAATAGTGGCCGAATATTCGTCCCATCCCTAGTTTTTACTTTTGTGAGAAGGTTTCGGGATGACCCGAATTGATTGGGGTGAGTCCTTTGATAAAATTTTCGTTCTTTTTCGCAATCTTAGACGAAATGAGCATCTGTTTCACGATCCTTTGAAGAAATTCATGTTTTCTCCGCGATCATTTCACAAAATTTGATGTCCGGTTCGCTTCAATTTTTTGCTGCTGGTTGGGTTAATTTTTACTTTTCGTTGTGGGTTGCATTTGAATCCGGCTAACTACTCTGTTTGCTGCGGATCAAGTTAATTTCTGATTTTTTGTTTCGGGTCGGGTCTGGGTCCGGTTAACAACAATATTTTGCTATTGGACGGGTTGACTTTTACTTTTTAGCTTCACTTAGCGCATCGGGGCAGATTGTCATACATTTCGGATTTGAGCCAGTTACAGATTCGGTTTTTACTCTTGGGAGAAAGGTTGACCCAGTTTTGATCGCGATCCTTTGACGAAATTTGGTTTTTTCCGCGTCCCTTTAACGAAATTCGCTTTTATCCGTGAAAATGATCCTTCGAAGAAATTCAGACCCGTGCAGCTAAACGTACCGAACGTTTAGCTGCACGGGTTGTGTGGTCGGGCCAATCATGTTTATCATATTGTCTAGATCAGAGATGAACCGAATATTTAGCTTTTATTGCGGGTCGAGCCACGACCTGGAAATTTTGACAAATACAAACTTCTAGGAAAAATGAAATCGAGATCAGGCTCAGTCTGGAAGAAAAAGAAATCTGTCCCACCCGAATCTAAAAACAAAAGGAAAATCAGGACACGACTCGATTCAAAGTGAGACAAAACCTTACCCAGTCCAAGTCTCGTGGACTTACACTGGCGCGACCCGTGCCAGGCCGTGGCGGGCTCGAGCTTTGCCCCAAGTTATTTCATGCATAATGTCACTTTGTAAACTCTTTATTAGCCCAAGGGGGATGGACTTCGACCCCTTCACCCGCCACTTAGAACCGCCACAGCATACGGACTGTGTCGATCCCAGATCGAGCGTTTAGCTTTTATACCGGACGGAGCCTGGGTTTGAAAATTTTGGCCCGTGTATACCTCTAGTAGGAAAGAAGTCTACCCCAGACCCGACCTGGAAAAAACAGTATGGCTTGATCCAGCGCTGCAGAAAAAAATAAAACCCGACCCGATCCTGTTCTGAAAGTGTGAAGACCTGACTCAGTCTCAGTATAATAAATTAAAGTTGGCGCGACCCGACCCGGGTCGCGCCGGCTTCGAATTTAGGACCAACAACTTTTCCGTGAAGGCATTAAATGTCGTTCTGCAGATCCTTTATTGGGCTCAAGGGGGGGGGGGGGGACGATCGCCCCATCGCCCCACCCTTAGATCCGCCATTGTAACCGGGCCCAAAAAGTTTGGCAAAAAAGGTATACATATTTTTTAAATCGCCATTATTCAACATCTAACATTGAAATTGATTCTTTTTAAAGAATCATAGATTTTTAGGCTATTAAAATATAGCTAAATCCTGCCAATGACGGAATCTTGTTTTGAACTGAAAAATGTGTTCGTCCATGCAAAATGAATAGAATAATACGTGAGAAAAAATATGTAATACGTTTACACTTGCTAAGAAGAAAACTTGTCTATAACTTTTTTTTTCCTTTTTTTGCGATTCCGTTAAGAAGATTTTATTGTGTACCATTCTTTAGATTTTTATGTTGATTAACAATAATAGATTAATAATATTAATGATAACTGAAGCATTTACATACAACAAACAGAGATTCATTAAAAGCATAAATAAAGATAGAAACCTACGACATTGCTATATAAATAAAGATCATAAACATGAATAAAAAAAAAAAAAAGAAGAAGATTTTTGGTCAGAACTTTTCCGTACGAGTAAAAATCAATGTTTTGTAGAAATTCACTTGGGCCTAACTTTTGGCTATTACACTAGGCCAGGCCGATAATTTTTTTCTACGGGCCGGTCTGTGTTCGGGCTAAAATTTCAACTTTTATAATCTCCTAGACCGGGCCGAATTTTTCTTTGGTCAAGCCGGGCCCAGAACTGGAAATTTCAGCCCGTGCAGACTTCTAGTTTACGGTCTTGTACAAAGTAGAGGCTGTGATTGAGTGATAATGAGATGATTTGGAAGCAGGGCCATAGCTCGAACCCCTTGAACAATAGGGGAGGCTCAAGAGAATGTAGGGGGAGGGATCAGGAGAATGTAGAGGGCTCATACTTTCTCTCCCCCTCTCTCTCTGTCTGACGCAGTAAGATAAATTAGTGCATATTCACATTTTTAAATTGTTGTAATAACTTCACTTTATGCTAAGAAAGGCATATGATGATGAAAAATTTGAGTTTTAAAACTAGTTCAGAATTAAACATCATGTTAGCTTCACATGTGCAAATATGATGAGCGAGTGTTGAAACACTTATTTTAGATACAATTTAGTAATTTTGCAAATTAGCCTCAAAACGAAATTAGATTATTGAGCAGAATTTCCATTGAATTTTCGGAACATAAATTCATTTAGCGACCTTGGAATCTGTTCCAGAGGAGGCACAAAATATTTAAGGGGGGGGGGGGAATAAGCCGCCCATAGCACCCCTTTAGCTATACCCATGCCTGAAAGTATGTTCGGGTTGATCTGACAACAAGGATTTCCCAATGTATAATTCTGTCTCTTCCAAAGTGGTCACAAGAGACGGTACCAGACTTTCATGCACTGCTTCACATTGCACAGTGGTGTTCCCTCTCCCCACAAAATCTTCGCGAGAACTGGAACTATCATTTACTTTTCTGGAACAACTTAAAAGTCAGAATAGTGAATTGTGTTACAAATAGCTGAAGCGGGACTCCTGTATTTAATGAAATATAGAATTCACTATCACGAGAAGATTTTGTGTACTTCAGTGAAAAATTCAAAGCATTACAAGCATTTTTTGTGTAAAATCTTTAGATAATAAAACAACAGTTATTTTTACCCCCTCCCCCCCCCCGCAAAAAAAAAAAGAAAAAAAAAAGACAAGACAAGAAAAGAAAAAAGTAATAATTAAAATAAATCGTGTTGTAAGGTAAGATTAAAAACTATTTTCTCATTCATTATGGATGAGATTCCGTTGGAATATCAAACCTTTTCAACAAGACATTAAGAATAAAATAATGATTTATTATTATTGCTGAACTGGTAATAAGAGATAAAAGGTAAAAACAATATTTCTATTATATATTTTAGTAAAATCAAAGGATTTTCTTTTGTTTGCAAACTATTATTATTTTTATGCCTTATTTCTTATTAAATACAGGCACAAATTAAAAATACTCTTCTCTTTTTTTATTCTAATTGTTTATTTATTACAAAATAAAATAAAATGATTTGATTTAAACTGGATGTTGTGGAGTTTCTTATTTGTGCTGAAAAATAAATTAAATAAAAGTATTTTTTATCATCACAATTAAAGTGTGCAATAGAAAATTAAACGTCGGATGCGTGAGATTAATTAAAAAAAAAAAAAAAAGGTCGGAGTGAGGGTGGGGGTAAAAAACACTGGATTAACAAATTGAAACAAAACTCTTATAGAACATAATTCTTCCGGATACTATAAATCATTTCTGAAAAAAAGAAAAAAAGCTGAGTGATTTTACCCCTGTCAAATCTTTATAGTTTGAATTATCGACCTCCCAAAGCCGTCATTCTCAATTGATTTTTATGATCCCAGAGGCCTTCGAGCAAATTAATTTATCCTTCCTCTCCTCGTATGGAAAGTTTGATGACAATTCTGAGTAGGCTATAAAAGGCATGTGGCTTATTTAAAGCAGGGTTAAAAATGCTATATGTTATTAGATTATTTTTTATCTCGTTATTATAATTAGCGTAGGAAAGGAGAATTAATTATTTTTTTATTTAATTTATCTAGAAAAATACATCTGGAGCAACATAATACCATTTTAATTCTCGGTTTTATTTCTTTAATTATGCAGTAAAGCATGGTATGGGTCGGGCCTCAGGTGGGACACTAATAATTTACCTTTTTAGGCAAATATTTTTTATATTTGAATAAAATTATAGTAAAGAATGTCGTAATTGGGAATTGTGGATAGACTGCATAAACACTGAAAACCACTTTGTCACCCCTCCCCCTAAAAATTACTTTGACGCAATCAGTTTCATTTAATGTGTAAACAGAATTAAACAGTTTGTCTATTTAATTTTATTGAGTTAAATTTTTAATTCATATTTTTTATGGCTAAATCTCATTTCAATAGAAATTCAAATTAAAAGGAGCATTTTCTACTTGACTGTATTGCGTTACTATCAATTTAGTTTTGTTTTTTTTGTCGCAATACAATTTTAACAATAATAATAATACTACAGTAATTTCTGTTCCTTTTAGTTATACTACATCCAATTTTTATATTATGACTCAATTTTATTTTATCTCAAATTATAACTAATGAAAGTAACAATATGTTTTTTTCCCCTTTATTATGTTAATTTTAATTCAGATTTTTTTTAATTTTGTCATGATAGAATTTTAACAAAAATTTCATTTTAATTTAAATAACATTTTTTTTTTTTTTACTTTGTATTGCTATACAGTTATTTTCAATTCATATTTCTTCAATTACGATTCAGTTTCATTTTCGTAAAAATATTTTAATTAATAAAATTAAAAGTATTCCATTTTTCTCTTAACAGCTAATTTAAATTAAAATTTTTAGAACTATTTTCAATTTCATTTTAATCGAGGTTAAACAACATTTTTTCTTTCAACTTATTATGTTTCTTTCAATTTGGATTTCTTGTATTATGACTCAATTATATTTTAATAGAATTTTAATGAAAAAAATAAACAGTATCTTCTCTTTTATTTTAATATATTATTTTCATTTTAGATTTCCGTATTACCACTTATTCTTATTTTTATAGAAAATTTAACACAAGGAAAAAAAAGTTATCTATCTCCGCATATTTACTTTCAATTCAGATTTCTTGTATTATGATTCATTTCCATTTCAATCGAAATGGCAATTTAAAAAGCTAAACAGTATTTTCGCTTTCACTTTATTATATTACTGTGAGTTAAAATTGCATTTCATTCTGACTCAACTTCATTAAATAATAATAATAATAATAATAGTAATTTAAAAGCATCGAATAAGTCCTATTTTTCAAACTCGGAAAACAATGCATTAGTATAATTCATCGCAGATGTCTAATTGCAGCAATATTGTGCAAACTTACGATACACAGTTCGATTAATATTGAAGCATAAGAAATCTATACAGTGCTGTAGCACAAATAAGGACTGAATGAGAAAATACTTTTTGACTAAGAAAACGGCATTTAAGAAGTTTTAACATAATTTAAATTAATTATAAATATCAGGACAGATTTTATCTTTCCTTGAAAATACATAAAACAACAATAAAAGTCTTAAATACTTTGTATGCATGTTTCAAGTATCTTAAAAATATGGAATAGTAATTATGTGCATCAGACCGCACATAGAGGGTCGCCGGGCCGCAGATTGAGTATAGCTGGTATAGAGCCAATGGAAAGAGACATAATTTGTTGTTCATTCTTCCTTTGTGTCAATGGTATATTTGTGAATTGAAACGTTTTATTTTTTTTTTTATTACATTTATTTTTATATTTTAATTTAATTTATTTTTATTAATTTATTATTATTATTATATTACATTATTTATTTATTTATTCATTTATTAGAGATTTAATGTGAAGTAATCTTTCTTGTTTAGTCTACCAGTATTATTTAAAGATTAGTTTATTTCTTGTATTCTATTGCGTATGAATCATAATTGCTCTTCATATGAAAATAAATTGACGTTATTTTGAAATTTTTAAGTAAGGAATAAATTATTAGAGAAAGTCTTGTCTACCTTTACTCAATAACACGCTCCCAATAGACTCAGATGTCAATCTAAATATTCCTCTCATACAGAAAGCCGATGCAATCTGCCTCTCATACGAATCTTTGATTTAAATCCCATTCCAAACTCTCCATTTGACAGAAAAAAAAAAAGATATAATTTAAACCAAGAGATTAATTTTACTTAGAACACGCTTCACTTTCATGCAGAAGGAAGGAATTCATTTCTTTTCTGAAGCATAGGTTCTGTCCAATCTGCAAGACAGATTGCACCGAGAATAGGAAACCTCCGACGGACATCCAAGGCCATAGCTAAGGTGACGCTATGGGCGGCTCAGCCCCCCCTAAAATATTTTGAGCCCCCTCTGGAAAAGATTCCAAGGTCACTAAATGAAGTTCTGTTCCGAAAAATTCAAATGAAATTCTGTTCAAAAGTCTAATTTAGTTTGAGATTCTTTTACAGTTTTGCAGAATTATTAAATTGTATCTAAAAAAAAAAAAAAAAAAAGCATTTCAACAATCCCTCATCCTATGAAACTATGAAGCTATCATGATGTTTAATTTTCCACGAGTTATACACTAAAAATTTTCATCGTCATATACTTTTCTTAATATAAAATGAAGTTATTACAGCAGTTAAATAAGAAATATAGTACCTATAGTGTAAATATGCGCTAATTTATCTTTCTGTGTCAGAGAAAGAGAAAAAAAATATGAGCCCCTCCCCCTACAATATCTTGAACCCCCCCTCCCTATAGATCACTTCTAGCTACGGCCCTGTGGACATTCCACTTTAAAATAATCATGTCAGAGTATGGGTTGTACTTAAATCAAGGAACCTACACTTAGAATGCAGTTCTACGGGCAAAAACTTATAAACTTAAATTCTTAAAGGGAAAAAAAAAAAAAAACAGCATAAATTACAACCGTAAATTTAATATTTTATTTGTTGCTGTGTTATAGTAAATAAAAAAGATCCCTGTCGTCTCTGCCTATAGGTGGAGGCAGATTTCGAAGTTAAATGCTGATTTCAACAACAACAACAAAAAATATGATAAGAGATAAATCCAGTTTAACAACTTTATTTGGACGTTTTCGACGAATTTTTAATTTCATTTTTCTGTAAGAGCTGGTTTTATCAGACTCATCTCAAGTGCAATTTGGCTCAAAAGTCCATTTTGACAGAATCTTTTTGAAATATACTCTGACTTTATAAACAAATTGACCAATGCGGCACATTATGTAATTTCTAAATACGAGAAACTGCCAACTGAATGCTTTTGAGAGCAAAATTGAATTTAAAAATTAGTCATATAATAAGAATTTTTTATTTGAATACATCCTCAATTCTTCAATCACGATCGCTTCGGGAAATTCTGATCAAAATGCCCATTTTGACAGCATTTTTTGAAATATATTCTGCTTTATCAAAACACTGGCCAATACTGCACGTTATATAGTTCCTAAACAAGAGAACCTGCCATTTGGATGCGTTTGAAATCAAAAGTGAATTTAAAAATGAGTCAGAATATAAGCAGTTTGGAGGTTTTTTCTTCAACTCCTATTTTTGTTTCATTTATTTTTGCTATAAGAATGGGTCCTATAAAAAACTTGTCAGCATAAAAATGGTAGATATTATTGAGAAGATGTAAAATAAATTTAATTGGATTTGATATCTTAAGAATTGGAGAAGTTATGGATTTTTTTCTCCCCTCCCCCCCTCTTTGTTTTCATTTTAAATTTTTTTAATCGGTAAAAGTTGGTGGTTCTATCAAAAACTTGTAAGTGCAAAAGTTTTAGATAATAATAAGGATACTTATAAAAAATTTAATTGAATTTGGTATCTTGAGAATGGACGAAGTTGGGAATTTTTTCTCCCCAAAACCCAATTTTTTTCGCCACTTGAGACCATTTTTAACTTTATCAAACATTTGTCATGCATAAACTGTTACCCCATGTTTTAGAAGCAATATAAAATTTAAACTGATTCAATATATATTTTATTTAAGAAGTATGTTTTTTTCGGTTTTCACAAACCCCTCCCTATTTTTACCTCCTTGGTCCGATTTTGCCAATTAAGGAACTTAACCGAGATTTTATGCTTCTTGATTTTATGGATATGTTTGAAAGAGATTTGAGAGTTATAGAAGTTATTGTATCCATAAAAAAGTGATTTATAATACCATTAATTGCAAAACAATAACCATTGGATTTAACACTAAATTACCACATTGAGATATGGGAAAAATAAAGATGAATACAAATGAAATTTGGGGAATCAAAGCAGAATCATCAGGTCCTCAAATACTTTGGAACTACAAATAAAATGTGTTGTTTCATCTTCGCATTAGCCATAAAAAAGCAAAATAATACGAATTTGGGGCTATCAACACACATAAGACCAAAATTAAATGGAGGAAAAACATTTAAAATAAATCAGAATAACAGTATTAAATTGGATAGAAAAATAAAGAAAAAATAAGTCCAGAAAAAACATACCATACACTACAGTTTATTCTAAAAAGATGTAGCACAAAATCATTTAATTTGACAATACTAACCTAAACTGAGTATCATAATACAGTAAAACCTCTAAATAACGGACATCCTGGGAACGCAGAAATTGTCCGCTATTCAGATGTGTCTGCTATTGGGAAAACCTCAGAGATTCAAAAATCGCTAAGAAATGCTTAATATTTCAATAATTGACTTTTATATTCCTAAAACCTATATTACATGATTAATCAGAAATTAAAAACATTTTTAAGCAATAAAACTGAAATAAAATTGTGCACATCTTTATCTACTGTTTATTACATTCTTAAGAAAAAAATCTGCTACAAAAGTTTACTTTTGCATACAATTACATATTGTTTTTCAATGTGACGTCATTGCACTCGATAGAATTCCGGGCTTTGAGGAGGGATTGCAATTTTTGTCTATTAAAAGCATAAAATCTTAAAATCTTCCGGGGGGACATTGCAATGCTAAAGGAGACATCCCCCCCGGGCAACCCTGAATTCACACTAAATGTAGGGGAAGGGAGATTTTTCTTAGCCCACCCTCTACATTTATCTGTGATCACAAAATTTATGACACATTGCTCTGATAAATTTAGAGTCTTTTTTACTCTTTTTTCGTTTTTTTTTTTTCTTTATAAGAATTCTTTTTCATCTTTTATCGCCGAAAATAGTGTCCGCTATTCGGAATGTCCATTATTCAGAGGTTGAACATACAAAAATTAAAGTTTTGGGAGTGGGGATTGGAAAACTGTCCGTTAAATAGAGGTGTCCGCTATTCGGGAGTGTCCGTTATGGAGGTTTTACTGTATAAGATGAAATAAGGGATAAAATAGTTAATTAATATATACATTTTATACACTTAAACAATAGTATTTTAGGTATTATCCAAATTCTTAAAAGTTAGGTACAAGTTAATCATTGAAATTAATTAAATTATTTCATAGATTTAATTAACATAACTATAAATTATCCACGTATTTGTTAATTGAACATCCAGTATAAAATGTATTGGAATTCAGCAAATGCCTCACCCTCCGTTAGTTTTTTTTAATTAATTATTGCGTATTATCCAGACAACACCGCCGTCCTTCGTACTCTAACATCTACCCACCCAGCCTATTATATATTTTTTATGTATTTTTTTACATTTTTAATTTTTTATTATTTTTTTTTATTTCAATAATTTTTTATACATTTTTTGCGCAATGTGTTAATTATTTTTAAGTTTATGTAATTACTAATTGTATATTAAAGAATATATGAATTTTTTAAGAAAACCATTATTTAATGCATCATAAGTTATCTTTTGTAATATTTACATTAATAAGATGAGAAGAGCATTCACATTTTATTCTATATAAATGATTAAGGATTATATTACGATATAGAGAATTATGAAGACAGGATTTAAAATTAGTAAATGTATTAACTTTAAAATTAAATTAGTTTCGTTTGTCATATATATCAGTTATTAATTTGTTTTCTTTTAATATAATTTTAATATCTAAAGAGTTAATGGTGTTGTTAGAAACAGGGATGTAGTTGAGGGTATACGGGGGTATACGCCGTATACCTTCTGGATATTTTAAAGAAACGCCGTATACCCTCTGTTTCTCAAGAAAGATATAGTATACACACTCTAAATTCTAGGGTAAACCCTCTGCTTAGAGCGTATATCCTCTGGTATTTTTATAATTTCACCCCTGCAGTGGTGTAGTAAAAAAACCAGAGGGTATACGCTCAAAACAGAGGGAATACCGTAGAGTGTATATACTATAGTTTTTTTTTTTAGAAACAGGAGTATACGGCTTATACCTCCATATATCCTCCACTACATCCCTGACCCCTGGTTAGAAAGCAGGTTTTTTGTAGTTTCTAAATTAGCTGGATAATCTTCTGGAAATTGAGATATATTGGTAATTTCAATGGCAATTAAAATTATATCATCAATATATCGATATAAATGTATTTTATTATTAATATATTTATGTTCATAATGATATAAGTCTGATAATAAACTAGATGTACAACCACCTTGTGGTATACCGACTTTTTGTAGATAAAATGTGTTATCGTGTAATATAAAATTAGTAAAGATAGTAAAATTTGTTGAAGTATGAAAATAATCAATATCGATATTCGTTGATATATTCAAATCATGTTGTTATTTTTTAAATAAAGCATTTATTATATTATGTAGATTTAATAAATTATATAATTAAAAAGATCTTTGAAATCATATGTTGTTATATTGTTTATACATTAGAAGATTATTCATAATATTGACCAGTTATATATATAAACATAAATATATATATATATATATACTTTTTTTTTACTGATGGTAGTTTTGGCGTCTAGGAGTCATAATCAGTGTAGATCTGCAAAAAGTTTTCAGAAATTCCAACATAGGAGCTACCGCAATAGGTAACATATCATACAAAGTCTACATAATACGTATTCGCTCACAAAGCTCTCCTGAAATTGATAATTTGATGCTGCAATACGGATTAGAGTCAGCCTCGGAGTCAGCGGTTGATAGACAGGAGTAGAGAAATCAAGGTAGTAGATAAATGATATTTTCATGGAAAAGGAAAACACAATAGTAAATTGAATCTTGTTTTCTTTTTGTATTTCTTTTATTTATTTATCTGTTACAACATTCAGAAATGAAGTCATCGAAATAATAAAAAAATTATATTTGTTTTACTAATATTTCTTTAAAAAGAAAAAAGTCTTTCAAAATTCCAACTCTAAGTCCAAAAAGTTCACAAATATTGAAGGGGGAGATCCCTCCATAACCCGTCATGGCCAAGGCTGTAGTGAAAGGTATACGGGAGTATACGCCGTATACCTTCTGGATTTTTTAAAGGAGCATTTTTCAAAGGAGAAATCTAATAAACTAAATTTGTAGTGAATTTGTGTCATTTACAATTACACAATATCAAGTACAAACAACTTTTCCAGTCAAAAGTTTCGACTGGTAAAATCATGCGCGAAATAGTAAGCAAAACAACAACCGAAGTGATGCGAAACTCTATTTGTAAAATTACAAATTAAATAAAAGCTGCTGCCATAATCTACCAGAATTCGATCTATCAGAACTAGTTAATTTTATTATAACAAATTTGATTTATTACAAGTTTTGTCGTTACCCATGGGGTGAGATGAACTCAGCCAGGTTGACGGTATATGAACTTAACTTTGTAAAAAATCTATCTTTGGACGTCTTTAACTTTTTTAATTCTACAAAATTTATGATAATCATTTTAAGCATAACATCCGAATTTGCTCGAATTATAAATAAATCTTTGACGTAAAAAAAAAAAAAAAAAAAAAAAAAAAAAACTCAAGTTGTTCTGTTGAGAACTTAATCAACATTTTATATGAACTGGCGGGTTGGCAGATGAGGAATGTAAATAAAATCATCTTTTAAAGCCAACTGTATAGGTGACATTGATTTTTGGGTATAATGTAGTTAGAGGTCTGCACGGGCCGGAATTTCCAGGCCCGGGCCCGGCCCGTTTAAATTTTTATATTTTAGACCCGGCCCGTACAGAAATCAGTGAAAACAGGCCCGGCCCGGCCTGTTTTGGCCCGTTACAATTTCTACGATTTCTAAAAAAAATCAGATTTTTATCATATAACTAAGATTTCTTTAAAGAATACTGCATACATATCTATGGAATGATTTTACAGTATATTTTACAGGAAATACACATTAACAACATTAATGATTACTTAGATTCTTAGGCTTTTAACATTCGAATAAAGATTCATTAAAAATTTAATATGGCTTAGAATAAAAGAAAAAAGAAAGAAAGCTAAAAACATCGTTACTTTTGAAGATGTTTGATAAAAGAAGATTTATAAAAATATTTCTATATCATTTTATTAAAGGTTTTAAATCCAAATTCATTCTTAAATTCAAAAAAGCTCTTTTCTGATGCATTTCTAAATTCACTTTTTTCTCAGAAATGCATAAGATTAGCAGGTATCTTTATTCAAAAACTATATAATCGAGTGGCGTTATGCATTTTTTGATACAAGTAATTTAAAAATACTACAAGCAAATAAAATACTGTCATAATTAGCGATTTGAATAGAATTTCCGGAAGCGATAGCATGGGAAGGGAGAAAAACCTGTAATCATTTGAGAAACTATTACATCTCAACAAGGCCATACAAGTATTTTATTTACCAAAAATAAAAAAACGCTATTCGATTCCAAATCCCTTCAATAGTTAAGCTTATCACTTTTATACTTTTACAATTTAAAATTAATCAGAAAATGTGTCAAACTTTCGCATTATTCAGAAATTAATTTAAAAACCATCAAGAAGTATATATCCGAAGATAAAGCTAACATAAGTTCTTTATCGCTGTTAATAATTTTACAAATAATGTTTTCTGCCCTACAGTTCTTGAGAACAATTAAGTCTAGTTCCGGTCCGGCCAGTCTATATGTAGAAAAATAATGCAAGCTTGATCTCGGACCGGCATGAATCAGCTAAAAAAATTATTAAAACGAATTGCACACAATGTAATTCTCCGATGCTGATCTCTACACTGTACATTTTTATATTGATGCTGTCAAACTAGTATGGCTCGTGACGCACATTTATACTTATTCTCGTTAAAACCATTGAAAATAGCTCATATTTAATTGTTCCAGCTCAAATCATCAGAACGGGCCGGCAGGCCCGAAAATTTTTTTAATCAAGCCGGCCCGGCCCGTCTGGCCCGTTCAATTTTTTTGCCGGCCCGGCCCGTTGAAAAAACTATTCTAAATCTGCCGGCCCGTTAGAAAATTTGAAACGATTCCGCCGGCCCGGCCCGCGGGCCACGGTCCAAGCCCGGGCCCGTGCAGATACCCAATTGTAGATATGCAACGCGGTGATACAAAGGATAAAAAAAACTGTGCTTCCCCCCACAGGATCTTTAAATATTTATATTCATTTAAATTCATTGAAAAGTTCAAAGAAAACTCAGGAAAAATAAATATTTACCATTTCTTGCGAAGTATAATGTTAGCCATATAGCATTCTTGACGCAATAATCAAAGAAACGATATTTGCAGTGAACTATTTTATATCTGTTTATTTCTTTTTTTCTTATAATATTTTTTAAATTGTAAGTTTTTTAAAATAATTAAACTTTATATTTATTACATAATTAAGTTATTTGTTTTAAAAGATTAAAAACTAATGTATAACAAAATAATAAATTAATAAATTTAATAAATAAAGATGCGGATAATTTAAAAGAAATCGTTGATTACACACGTTATTTCGAAATATAAAAGGGCAATAAATCAAAAGATAAGTGACTGAAAATTACGCATAATACAACACAAACACATAAATCACACAGCACAAACAAAGAAATCATCTATAGATGAAGATATTTTTATCGGAATATCTCATTATATATTACTTATAACTGCCAAAAAGCAATAAATACAAAACTAAACAGCAAGTTACGTATACATTATGGACAATTTTCTTAAAAGAAAGACAGTTTAAGGAAATAAAAATACAAGATAAAAAAAAAAAAAAGGAGATTAACATAAAACAGAGTTCAAGGAATATTTGTCTCTATCGCGATAACTGTCACATAAATCATTTAATTTCGTTGAATTTTGGTAGATATTACTGTGAGATATGTCACATTATCTGTACACTTTTACTTTCTATTGTAATTTTAGTTTATTCGTTCAAATCAGAAATAAATAAAAGAACATTTTTTTAAAAGTTATAATGTTTACATGGGTAAAATTTAATGATGAATTTAAGGGGATTTGTTGAAACGATCCCCACTTATCACCCCAACACACACCAGTTATTTGTAGAACATTTGAAATTTTATGTTTGGTAACGGTCTAAAGTAGCTATACTCAATCTCTTTTTTTTTTTCTCGCGGGCCGAAAACATTATATTGCGGCCTGAGGCGGGCCACAAAAAGAGCATAAAAGGTAAAAAAAAAAAAAAAAAAAAAAAAAAAAAAAAAAAAAGAGTAGTTAAAATAGTAAGATAAAATATAAGTGCATAGAAATGAGTAATGGGGGGGGGGGGGCTCAGGAAAATTTAGGGGGGGGGACTCATGCTCATATTTTCTCTCTTCTTCTCTGTAGCGCCAAAAGATAAATTAGTGCATTTTCATACAGTGGCGGATCTACGCACATAGCACTAACTTCTTGCGCTATCTTTGATCTTTCGTGTCGTCGCTTTTGTTCTTTCAGTGCACTGAATCCGAACTTCAAGAGAGAAATCCAACACGAACTCAGTTGACAGCTTTACGACTGTAGATGTGGGGAGATAAAAGTTCTCCTTCCTTTGTAAATTTGGGACGGTCAGCCCTCAAAAATCATTTAAAGAGATTTTACCCTTGTTTCGTTTGGTCAACAACGATTGATTGATTGCTCCTTTAGTGTAATAAAAACTAGTGCTGTTCGTTCCGAGCCTTAGGGGGAGCCCAATAAAGGGTCTGCAAAATGACATTAGATGCGGTTAGATCTAAATTCGAGACGGGTGAGACCCGGGTCGGGTCTGTGGCACAAATAAGACTACAAAGACATGTAAAAAGAATTTTTGACTAAGAAAACATAATCAGGGTTCATACAGAGTTCGGAAGAAAAAATCCAAGGAATACATTAAAAAATCCAAGGAGTCCAAAACATTTTAAGGACTTGCCGCTTTTGTTGTTATCCATGTGGCATGCACTTGCGCAGCCCCAATTCCGCAGGGATCCCGCGAGTTTCCCCCTGCGACAAGGGGGGGGGGGGGGTATCCGCTATCTTCAGACGAGATCGGAACTTCCCCGCGATCTTCAGACGAAATCAGTAATTTATCTGCGATATTTTAGCAAAATCAGCAATTTATTGCAATCTTTTGTCGAAATCGGCGGTTTTTCTGCGATCTTTTGACAATATTGGTTTTTTTTTTTTTTTTTTTTTGTTAATGAAACTGAAGTTTTTTTTGACAATTTTTAGACAAAATTTGCATTTTTACACGATCTTTTCTCGAAAACGATGTTTTATCCCCACGATCTTTTGACGAAATCGGCATTTTTCTGTGATCTTTTGATGAAATCTCCGGGCTTTTTTTTTTTCAGTGATTTTTTGAAAGAATTTTTGTAAGTGATCTTTTATCAAAAACGGCATTTTTTCCCTCGATCTTTTAGCGAAATTAGCATTTTATCTGCGATATTTGGTGAAACTGCCATTTTAACCACAATCCGCACAGGATATTCACGTTTTTCAGCGATCTTTTGACAAAGTTCGTTGACAAAAACCATTGACGAAATGTGTACTTTTTCGGCAATCCTTTCACGAAATTTGCATTTCTCCGCGATTGTTTTTTCCGTGCGTAAAACCGTACAAGTTGGCAATCAAGCGAAACTGATAACTCAATTTCGAATTTTTGGAAGAGAATGCCTTAAATTTTCGGAAATTTCGGACGAGAATCATCCCTGATACCACCGTTATCAGCAAAATTGAGCGTGATGAATCGTATTATGAATAAGAAATCAAAGTTGTATATATCTAGCTGTGAAGGAACTAAACAGTGTAATCACTTTTTGAAATTAGAAGCTTAGAAGTGTGTCTGGATTATTCTTTCCACTTTTCTTTCCCTTATGGCCGTGAAAAGTAAATACTTTGGTGGCTATTAGTTTGATCCCACCCAACCAGTCACTGCTGTGCTTCTGATGAATGATGTGCATAAAGGATTTACCGTGCGCTTTACAATCGCAATTTTTTTTTTTTTTTTTTTTTTTTTTCTTTTCGGGAGCAACATTGCCCGCATGCAATATGCACGCGAAGTAGTGCATGTGCAACCATATTTTGGTTCTGCAATACAATTTAAGGAGTTTCTAAGGAGTATTTTGTTTATCTATGTAGTTCTAAGTACTACTTGGGAATGTTTTCATTTCTAAGTAGTATCTAAGGAGTCCAAGGAGTCTGTACGAACCCTGATAATTTATGATGTTTCATCACAATTCAAAATTAATTATAAATAATAGAAGAGCTTTTGTCTTTGCATAAAATTATATGAAACACAACAAAGATCATTACTTTTTACTTGCACATTTTCATTAATTTTATAAACAGAAGTTAATCATTATATGTCTCGGACCGCCTATAAAAGGTGCAACATGCCGCATGCTGAGTATAGCTGGTTTAAAGTACCCCCCCCCCCCTCCCCTGACACCAAATCTTCTGTCCAAAAAATTTAATTAAATTTATTTTAATTGAGTGCAATATCAAATAGCATTGTACTCATCATGTTTAGAATAATAATTAAGAAAAACAACTACATAAACTTCCATTTAACGAAGTCTCATCGTTACACTTAAAAAGTTCGATGGAATTTATAGAATAAAATACGCATACATAAAATGTAAAATACACTTAAAATAAAAACATTGATTTTTTTTTTTTTTTTTTTTTTTTTTTTTTTTTTTTTTTTTTTTAATGCAATGAAGACTTATGAGAAAAATTAATTGAAACCCCCCTTCCCCCCCAAAAAAAACAAGAAAAAACCAAAGAGGTGTAAATAAAAATTGGACATTCGCACATTTTCTCTCTCTCTCTCTTTTTTTTTTTTTTTTAGTATTCGGAATTCTTAACTTAAAAAATAATCTATAATATTAGTTTGTACAAGTGTCTTTAAAAAAAAAAAAAAAAACACTGTTTATAAAAATTTTTGGCACTTTTTATAAGTCCAGCAGCAGAGTTTTTTTCTGCAGTCTGCAATACAAGTAACAAGTATGAAAAATCATGCATTAAGCATAGATTATGAAGCACTTTCCAACACTTAATCAAATCTTTAACAAAACTTTGTTAGTTAGGGAAATAATAGTGTATAGCCAAATATACCCAAATATTTATTCCAGTACATTAGAACAGCCCTGTATTTCATATGTCAGTTCATATAATGGGAAAATTTAGCTTAGCAAGAAAATACCCAGTAGCTTGAGGTTTCTTTTTCAGCAATTCATACTATTAGATGGAAACATATTTGAATACTTTTGTTCAGCCCTGTAGTTTACATAGTACCTTTATTACACGTCAGCATTAGGCTAAAATTTATTATAAACTAAAACACTTTTAAAACAACTGAAATCACATTCTCATAAATCATCATTCATACGCGTCCGTGTACCGAATTCTTTGCGTGGCCCTGTATATCCTTTTATCTATATTCTGCAAACATTTCTAGTAAATTGAATGCAACTCAGCGTAAAAATGCATAGCTTATTTAAGAACCACGTTTAAATAATTTACGCTCATATTCAGTAACGTTGGTAAGCTCTTTATGGGTAGCCCTGTATATCAACTATAACATTTATATACACCATATAATGTGCATATATTTAGCGAAATATAAACGCGCATATCATAATTAAAATGCATTTCATCCCTCCATCAGCCATCATCGGACACATATACGTTACTTCGGAAAAAATATACTATTTGAAATATTTTGTGTGGCCCTGTTCCTGTAAATGCTATGTACTTCATATTATGCAAGACAGTAGCGTATAATTTATATTAAGCTTCAGAGACATATATCAATTTTATTATACATGAAAAAACTTAATATATTTAAAATATGTAATGGGAAACTTTTGATTCGCCCTGTAGATAAACTAATCATGGTAGAAACTTCATTTTCAGTAGGGTTCGTGCTAGGGTAAACCTCAATAACGTCCTAAAATTTCATGGCAATCGGAGCATATTAACGATTTTCCCTATAGGCCGTAATGTAATGGGAAACTTTTGATTCTCTCTGTAGATAAACTAATCATGGTAGATACTTCATTTTCAGTAGGGTTCGTGCTAGGGTAAACCTCAATAACGTCCTAAAATTTCATGGCAATCCGAGTATATTAACGATTTTTCCCCATAGGCCGTAATGTAATGGGAAACTTTTGATTCGCCCTGTAGATAAACTAATCATGGCAGATACTTCATTTTCAATAGGGTTCGTGCTAGGGTAAACATCAATAACGTATAAAAATTTCATAGCAATCCGAGTATATTTACGGGAGTTAGAGCGCGGACAGACGGACAGACGGACAGACAAACCGAATGCATAAGCACTTTTCAACTTTGTTGGAAAGTGCTAAAAACAGTCTGCAGATCAATCCCTCGAATTACATTATATCCATACAAACCTCCCAAATATTTGTGATAGACATAAAAGAAAAGAACTTTTAAAAATAAGTTGCCTTTGTTCTCAGAATTTTTAATTCTGAGATTGGGTGTCACCCCTTTGAGGCTGACACCCGGCAGTGGCGTAGCTAAGGGGGGGCAAGGGGGGCGTCCGCCCCGGGCGCCGAGGCCTAGGGGCGCCAAATTGAGAGAAATTGTTATATATCTATATTGGGGTGGGGGCGCAAAATTTCTTGCTGGCCCCGGGCGCCAAAAAACATAGCTACGGCACTGACACCCGGGGCAGACCGCTCTTTCCGCTCCCCGCTAGCTCGCCACTGGTAACACCTATAGTCATCGTTCAATCCGTCCGCCAGTCTGTCCGTCTGTCAGTCCGTCCGCATATAATAGAGCAAAAACTACTCAACCGAATGCTTTGAAATTTTAAATTATATAATTATTGCAAAAAAATTTTGTGCATGTTCTAATTTTATGAAAATCGAATGAATAGTTTAATTACAGGTATGATCAAAAATTTTCCGTTACATTACGACCAAGGAAAGAATGTTTAAGTTCATTTTAATGGTATTGCAGCCTTTCAAACAGAGTAAAATTGATATGGATTTGTTGAAGTGTACTAAAATATATACTCTGTTACAATATGCGGTGCAAAAAATGTGTATTGTTCATTTGCAGGGCCACACAAAAGAATTCCGTTACATAATATTATAAAGTGAAATTTTGTTTTCGGCGTATTTTAATTATGTTAAATTACTTTACATATAGTGAAATTGATATACGTTGCTGAGGTTTACTATGAGTTACATTCTGTATCATTGAAAGTGCATATTATTTACAGGGGCATACAAAAGATTTCAGATACAAAGCTGCAATCGAAATACTGTATATTACAGATGATTGCTACACTACATGGCCGTTGATGAACGTCCACTTGCGATTTTCAACATTTTGTTAAATATCTAGAAAAATACATGAGGAATTATCCTGAAACTCTCAGTGTATAAATATAATGGTACAGACCATACAATTCCGAGAAGATTTCCCCCCCCCAAAACTTCATCGGGGACCGTCAAAAAATTTAAAAAATAATGAATATCTTTTGGGTAATCTTGTCAAAACTATTAAGGCGAAATTACTTAAATTGTATACTAGTATTAAGTGGCTTATTGTAATTAACTGTGCTAATTTTTATGTCGATAGGATGTATACTCGTAGAAAATTAAGGTTTTTATTAAAACAATCCCAATTTTTTCCAAGATTTTTGCTTATAATTTGCAGAGTTCTTAATATAAAATAATATTCTTTTCGGAAAACATGACAAATAACATTGTGCACAATATCCTGTAATCAAAATTAAACAATAATAAAAATTGTAAGGAAAATGAGTAGGTTTACTAAATAATTTTTCACTGCGCATGCGTCAACGATATCAAAATTTCATTTGCATATTATGTTAGCTAAATGTATAGAGCAACTTTGGTGAAAGTCTAAAAATCATAGCTGGAAAATTCTAAAAGTAATTGTCTATAGAATAAGCATAAAATACGTTGTTCCCAAAATGAAACAAAAATATGAGGTATTTTATCCAAATGTAGTAGTACGTCCCATATTGTGTATTCTATTTTGACACTAATCAATGAATATATGGATACAACCCCTCTTCCTTTTGCTTCATTTTGGGAATAACGGATTTTCAACTTATTCTGTTGACATTTTCAGAATTTTCAAGCTATGATTTTGAGACTTTCACAAAAGTTGCTCTATACAATTATCTAACATAATATGCAAATGAAATTTTCATATCGTTGACGCATGCGCAGTGAAAAATTATTTAGCAAACCTACTCATTTTTCATACAATTTTTAGTATTTTTTAATTCTGATTACAGGATATTGTGTGCAATGTTGTTTGCCATATTTTCAGAAAATAATATTTTTTTTATATTAAGAACTCTGCTAATTATAAGATAAAATCTTGGAAAAATTTGAAACCGTTTTTATAAAAACCTTACTTTTCCTACGAGTATACATGCTATCGACATAAAAATGAACACAATTTATTACAATAAGCCATTTAATCGTAATCTAAGGTTTGAGCGCTTTTGCTACATTAATTTTGACAGGGTTATCCAAAATATATTCATTATTTTTTAATTTGTTGACGGTCCCCTAATGAGATTCGGGAAAAAATCTTCACGGAAATTTATGACTTGTACTATTATATTTATACACTTAGAGTTTCAGGATAATTCCTCATACATTTTTCTAGATATTTAACAAAATGTCTAAAATCGCAAGTGGACGTTCATCAATGGCCATAGTGTAGAAGTGTATTTTTAGTTGTAATATGTGTTTTTGAGGCCAACTAAATTTTTGCATATTGCCTTTTTGTCTAAATACTATAGATCAGGGCTGTCCAACCTTTTACTAGGCAGGGGCGCATCTCAGCTCTCACTGAGCAACGGGGGGCGCCATTATGATCATGACTCAAAACATGCAAAAAAATTATCTCACAATATTGAGACCGAAACCGAACACATATGCAAATGCATCTAGCTGGAGAAGACATAAGGATCCTACAAATCTAAAGCTACATGAAAAAAAAAAAAAAAAAAAAAAACTTTTTAATAGTAGTAAATGTCGGATCATATACATTTTTATGTGAGAAGCTGTTTCCAAAAATTTTTGATGTGGAAGGAGCTAGAAACTTAAATCTCACTTATAATCTCTATAAATAAAAGGAATTCCGAGGATAATTAATCTCTATAAATAAAAGGAATTCCGAGGATAATTAATTGAGGCACAAGCAAATCTTGGCAATGCGCCAACTCGGTCCAGAGGAAGCAAATCTTGGCAATGCGCCAACTCGGTCCAGAGGAATATCATTAAGAAATATAAAACAGATAATGTATTTATCACAAAAAATCGTCTGCTAAGAAAATATCAACACTTTAACACGAAACTAACGCAATCGTTGGATACATGTTCCCTCCCGTGTTTCTCATTGCTCATTTTAAGTATTTTTAGAGTTTAATATTAGTTGTTGTTTTTAAAACTGATTTTTCACAAAGTCAGCTGCGACGTATTTCAGACAATGCATTTCTGCATGCTTCCAGTTATTGATAAAATCATACAAATTTCAAGTTCGTTTAATATTGCTAATACGGACCCGGGCAACGCCGGGCGGGTCAGCTAGTTAAAATAAAAGGATAATCAGACACATTGTTGAGTTTTCTTTTAAAACGCTAAAATTTTTCTTCATTTATTTTGGAGACACAAATTTGTCCGTTTTAAAAAGTACAAAAACAAAGATAGGCATGATATAGTGACCAATCCATGGGTAGTTCCAAAGACGTAGCATGAACGAGCTTTAATTGATGGAACGATTTCATAGGTTTTTAGCACTTTCCAACAAAGTTGAAAAGTGCTTATGCATTCGGTTTGTCTGGCCGTCTGTCCGTCTGGCCGGATGGCCGTCTGTCCGTCTGGCCGGATGGCCGTCTGTCCGTGCTCTAACTCCCGTAAATATACTCGGATTGCTATGAAATTTTTATACGTTATTGATGTTCACCCTAGCACGAACCCTATTGAAAATGAAGTATCTACCATGATTAGTTTATCTACAGGGCGAATCAAAAGCTTCCCATTACATTACGGCCTATGGGGAAAAATCGTTAATATACTCGGATTGCCATGAAATTTTAGGACGTTATTGAGGTTTACCCTAGCACAAGTCCTATCGAAAATGAAGTTTCTACCATGATTAGTTTATCTACAGGGCGAATCAAAAGTTTCCCATTACATTACGGCCTATGGGGAAAAATCGTTAATATACTCGGATTGCCATGAAATTTTAGGACGTTATTGAGGTTTACCCTAGCACCAGTCCTATCGAAAATGAAGTTTCTACCATGATTAGTTTATCTACAGGGCAAATCAAAAGTTTCCCATTACATATTTTAAATATATTAAGCTTTTTCATGTATAATAAAATTGATATATGTCTCTGAAGCTTAATATAAATTATACGTTATTGTCTTGCATAATATGAAGTACATAGCATTTACAGGGCCACACAAAAGATTTCAAATAGTATATTTTTTCCGAAGTACCGTATATGTGTCCGATGATGGTTGATGGAGGGATGAAATGCATTTTAATTATGATATGTGCGTTTATATTTCGCTAAATATATGCACATTATATGGTGTGTATAAATGTTATAGTTGATATACAGGGCTACCCATAAAGAGCTCACCAACGTTACTGAATATGAGCGTAAATTATTTAAACGTGGTTCTTAAATAAGCTATGCATTTTTACGCTGAGCTTGATTCAATTTACTGAGAAATGTTTGCAGAATATAGATAAAAGGATATACAGGGCCACGCAAAGAATTCGGTACATGGACAGTGGCGTAGCTACGTTTTTTGGCGCCCGGGGCAGGATTAATTTTTGCGCCCCCCCCCCCCCCCCCCCTAAAAAAAGATTTTTTCTTTAGGAAGAAGAAATAAAATAGACTTTTTGACTTGTACTGGGTGGAAAAGGCATCTTTCCTTGTTCTTGTTTTTAAGGATTCAGCTAATTTTACGCAAACACACAAAACTAAAATTCATAGAACCGGATTACTGAAAATTTACCATTTTCATTAATATTGAATTTGAATGGGAATTTCAAAAACTTTCAGTACGTTCACGGATATGTTTACGCTGTTTTAAGCATGTGGGATGCAGAGCCCGATTAGGATTGTGCGGGGCACATGGCCCAGTATCTGTTTGAGGGCATCTTGCAGTTTCTATACATTTTTGGGGGGAGGGGGAGGGTTGTAGAAGAAAAGGAATGGATTATTATTAGATATTACGATACGGTTTCAGAATTAATCAAAATATATTTTTGTTTTTGAGAAAATAATGCGGAAACTACAATTTTAAAACTTAAAAAAAATCATTTTACTAAATTTGAGCCCCCACCCCAGCAACAGTGGGTGCAAAGCCATGTAGGCACGTGCGGTAATCTAGCTCTGTAATGGGAATAGCGACAAAGAGAATAATTTTGCAAAAAAACTCATTTACTAAAACTGCTAAGTTATTATACGTCCGATTATGGTAATAAAATCTCCTGATTGAAAACTGCAGTCACCCTAGAATTTCAAATTGCTATACGCATCCATTTTTAAAGATGGATGGGAAAACAATAAAAGGTCTTGAATTCTTATGGTAAATCAATATATCCAACGAATAAGTTTGAGATCTTAATAAACCCTTAACATATTCTCAGTCGCATACAATGATTAGATATCAATATAGAGATAGATATGCTATAGATAAAAATAATAAAAACTAAAATCCCTTTGAAATTCAAAAATTTAAATTAAAATCCATAAATTCTCTTTCTTAAAATCCATTTTACTCCTTGAATTTTGTTTTGCAGCATGACATTTATTATGTTCACCAGTAAAATCGCAGAGTAACTTAAGATGTAAAAAGATAAAAAATACTGATATTTAGGGAATTCTTCTTTTGTTTGTGGCTAAATCTTTGTATGTTTCAGATTCCAGGAATTGTGCGGATCTTGACCATATGTCATTCAAGAGTTAATTAACCAATTAAACTAAACGTTTCTCGCAAATTGACATCTTCACTCTCTACTTGAAAATATTACAATTTTGATAAGCCTGCATAACCTACAACCAGTTCCCAAAAAGGTCCCGAAATTGGCGTAAATAAGTCGTAAGACCTCCGATCGAATTCACCGAGATGATTTTAAGATGCAATGACGAAAGAGTTCGGTCCAAAGAGGTTCCCGAGTCAAATTATTTTATTCCATTGACCTCTCCGTCATTCCCATAATTTACATAGATAGATATAGTTGTCTCTAATGCATGTGCTCTGAATTTAAATATACGTAAAATAAATTGAACTTTTAAAACGACGAGAACAGACAATTGTAGTGGTCGTACTAGGATGACTGAAAAGTCCTATTTCGTTTCTTTATACGATTTAAATAGGAAAAATTTGGGGTAGGTCGCTCACAATTCATTATTTGGTTTTCTCAATGACATGGAAAAATGGAGCTTCCAATAAGGAAGAAATATTACCCTTTCTTGTTTTTTCAGCTAAATACTTTTTGTTTTTGCATTGGTTTAAGGAAGCTTTCATTTTAAATATTTATATGGAATGCTAAGAATAGCAAAAATCAATCTATGTGTGTCCGTGTGTATGACGGAGAGGACTAAAAATATCTACTACACACACAAATTTTGGATGAGGGTCCTTGTGATGGGCAAATCCTATCATAATGCATGTGAGACTCAAAATTTTTATTTTCTTTTTTCTTTATAGTCGAGGATAGCAATTAAAAATTCATCAAAAATGAGATTGTTTTCCCCGCAAAATGACAAAAATCGCACACCCATCTGAATTTGATTTCCCTATCGAAATAAATTAAAATTGTTCACTTATTAGTGAAAAAAGAAAAAAAACTAATTAAGATTTCAATTTGAAAATTTCAAAGGATATATATATATATATATAAAATATATAATTCTTTTA
Organism: Maratus speculifer; assembly: GCA_964019185.1. Lineage (NCBI taxonomy): Eukaryota > Metazoa > Arthropoda > Arachnida > Araneae > Salticidae > Maratus > Maratus speculifer. The sequence continues at coordinate 385,910,288 of OZ025292.1, forward strand.
AAAATCGCTCGGTAACATTTTTTTTTCTTTTTAATCGACGCGACGACGACAGTATACAAAAAAGAGAGACCCCATATGCAATGCAAAAGCTGCCACAGTCGACTATTTTTGTATTCTGTTCGCGCAAGTATTTTTCTAATACAAATATTGACGTTTATTTCTATTGTAAATATTATTAAAGTGTGTAAGGATTTCTTTTTGGGAAAGTGGTACCAATTAGAATTAAATAATAATAATAATAATCGCCTGTGGCGGCCCTGCATACGAGTGAAACATACAGAAACGAACATTCATTAAAAACAGAACTAAAAATTTTTTTTCCGCTCGAACACTCTGCTAGTTTTCGAAAATAGATTGATCAAAGATTATATAACATGCAGACAATCAACTTAACTATTTAACGCTATCAAATGCTAAAATCATAATTTAAAAGTATTTTATCAATTTAATCGAAAATTACTAGTGTGTTCTGTGGACAGAGTGAAGTGACAGGAGTTAAGAGTCCGTCCCCGACAGTTTCTTCCCTTTATTTACATTTTAAAATATGATGACTATCGAACTTTTAATCCCCTTTTTTGTCGGATTCTACAAAATAGATTTCAATAAATATTGATTCTTGAAAATTAGCTTACGATTTTCTTGAAATTTTTAGCTTCATCTTCATGTGAAGATGGCGTATTCTTATCTCGGTTTCTATGGACTCAATTTCCACAGGGTTTTTCTCATTCAACTTGGTTTTCGATTGTCTTACAGATTTTAGTTCTATCTACCACCATCAGGGGCATTTTTATCTGAGATTTCATGGGACCTATTTCAAGGGAATTATCTTTCTCACAATTCATTTTAAGATTATCACCAAATGTTCTTGCACATGCACAGTACGCCTTCTACACGGTGACATAGGCAGCGCACATCCATTCCGGAGATTCATTTCGACAGAAATAAATTTAAAGGCATGTTTTTAATGGTTGGTTCTTGGCTGCGTAGCACCCCCGTTCTATGTTGCCGAAGACACTGGAGGCCCATCCCAGAGGTTCATTTTGAAAGATTTTTTTTTTAATTTAAATTTGAGTAGAGGTTTTAATTATTCGCGTCCATTTGGAAAAATTGGCGGACGGGTCAGCTAGCTACAAATAAAAAATGTTCTTGATACCAGAAATGTGATTTCAAGTCTCCAATCGGCTTTTTGATTTATTTACTTTCGGCTAGACAGTTAAAAGCCTCCATCAGCGATTGACAAGTATGAATTTTGCCATTCCTTCCACCTTCATCGAATTTTCTCAAAACATTCACATGCACACACAAAAGAAGTCAACAATAATTATTCATTTTCAAAATATGTGAAATAATTTTGGTTTAAAGCTCCTCTGAATTTGGCGCCCCTATTTAATCATTTTCAGTCTCAATTCAGAAACATAATTATCTTAGTTACCGATTATGTTGAGCTATCCCTATAAATATTTACATAAATTTTTCCTTTCTTCATTAATTGGATGTAGCAAAATTTTTACTAAAGAATACATTAACACACATAAAAAAATTAAAAGACAACAATCTTTGTTTATTGTTAAAATATGTAGTATAATTTCGGTTTAAACCTCTCTCAATTTGGCGCCCCTTAGCATCGGCGCCCGGGGCGGGCGCCCCCCCTTGCCCCCCCGTAGCTACGCCACTGTACATGGACGCGTATGAATGATGATTTCAGTTGTTTTAAAAGTGTTTTAGTTTACAATAAATTTTAGTCTAATGCTGACGTGTAATAAAGGTACAATGTAAACTACAGGGCTGAACAAAAGTATTCAAGTTTGTTTCCATCTAATAGTATGAATTGCTGAAAAAGAAATCTCAAACTACTGGGTATTTTCTTGCTAAGCTAAATTTTCTCATTATATGAAATACAGGGCTGTTCTAATGTACTGGAATACATATTTGGGTATATTTGGCTATACACTATTATTTCCCTAAATAACAAAGTTTTGTTAAAGATTTCATTAAGTGTTGGAAAGTGCTTCATAATCTATGCTTAACGCATGATTTTTCATACTTGTTTAAAAATAAAATAGGTGAAATTACCTAACATTTCAGTGATCTGAGGGGAAAATGGCACCATTTTCCCGTATTATAAAACAATAGGCCGTTGAAGCAATATCAACAACAATAATAAAGTCGTTGAACTTCCATGCATGATGGTGGAATGCTTATTTTTCTACATTTTACCTTTTTATAAATTTAAAAGTTATTGCCATTTTTTATCAATTCTCATCATCATAATTTCATAAAATGCTTTATAAGGAATAACTATGAAATAAATAAGACAATACGCTGTAAAGTACGTTTTCCTTTTTGATGTGTAAAATACACTTACACGCGTTTTAAAAATATTTTAAGAAAATATTAAGGATTTTAAAGAAAGCATCCTTTAAAATAGAATTTTATTTTTTAAAAATGCAAATGACAGAAAACCATCAAAAGGGCGCCAGGAAAAACCTCAAAGGGCGCCATGGCGCGCGCGGGCGCCGCGTTGGACAGCCCTGCTATAGATCATATACAGGATACCGCAACAGAAACTGAGGAGGATAAAGAATATGAGGAAAAGTAGCTTAAAGGTAATTTTTAAATAAGTTATGCATTAAATAAGTTATATATTTTTTTAAATGCCGTAAGAACTGTATTTAGTAAATAAAGATATGTTTATAGAATGTAGAAAAATGCTATACAGGGCCACACAAAGAATTAGATACACGACTGTCAATGAAAAATAATATCTGGAACTGTGATTTCATTAGATTTAAGCGTGTTTTAGTTTTAATTAAATTTTAGATTAATAGTGGCATATACGCAACGCATGTAAAGATAGTAGACAAAATACACTGCTGTACAAAAGAATTAAAATATGCTACCGTCTTTTGGGTATAAATTTCTGAAAGCCAAATTTCAACCTATTAGGCGTTTTAACACTTTACAACAAAGATGAAAATGTTTAACAATTCGGTTTGTCTGTCCGTACTCTAACGTGCATTAATATATTTAGATTGCTCTGTAATTGATACATGTCTGTAATTGATATATAATCGTATCATATTTTGTATTCGTGCATTTTTGTATAAGAAATTAACAGCTATTGCTTCAAAATATGAATATTTAAAAAAATATTTATAACGCACCTTATTTGCCACATTTGACGTGCAATTTCCAGCTTGTTTACAAAGATTCAATCTTAACTAGTTGTTATGTAGCGATTTTCAAAAATAACAAATAAGCTCAAAATGTACCATAACTTACCTTGGGAGCATTTCCCATTGAATTTCTATTCTTGCGTAAAAATCCCAAACAAGTGAAGCACATTCACGTAAGGGAGGCACTGCCCTAAACTGCATAATCTGGAAAAGTTTCGGGAATAATGCTTCATTCTGAATAATTTTTTGTCATATTTTTATAAGGCGGAAACGGCCACAAACGGAAACCATTAACTAAGTTTTGATACGGGAAACAAATATCTCACAAACTCAGACTCCAAGATGTGTGACATGCTAACAAGGTTTGGCACTTTGCAAATCCATTTGTTCGGTAAATAGAAAATGGAGTGATAGCGCTCAACGTTTTGAGGAAATACACATCAAATATAAATTCCTTTGTTGTCATAAATGTCAAAATGAGAGGGGGAATGGATTCAAAGAAAAGGATTCAAAACAAACAACTAAAATAATAACAACAAAAGTAATTCGTTTCCTAGTTTTTATGGATATGACGGAGCGTTTTGTCCAAAACAGGACATTTAACATGTCACAGTAAAGTTCCTGCACATTTTATCAAATGCCAAAAATGATTCTGCTATTCCTGTGACTTTGTGACTAAACATTTTCAAGTGATGAAAGTGAAATCTTTTGCTTGTAAAATAAATTAAAACAGAAGCGTCATTTCAGAGTTTGCTAGGAGGGGAGCAAATTATTTTACTGATTTCTTATATATCTATTTCTATATATTATATTATATGCCGTATATACTCCTGTATATATCAACCCCACCAATTCTTAAAAAGTTTTTGAAAAAAAAAATCGCATGTAAGTGGAACCACATTCTAGTAATATGTTGAAAAATGATTTTTATTCGACAATAAAAAAAATCATAAATTTTCATTAAATTAGTAAATAAATAAACAAATAAAATAATAATAATAAAATAAAAAAAAAATTCTACTTTTCGAATCAAACTTAAAAAAAAAAAAAAAAAAAAAAAAACCTTAATTGTTTAAAACTGTATAATTATGTAATATCGAAGAAGATTAAACTATTTTGAAATCCATTCACATCAATTTAGTAATACTTAAAAAAGAAAAAAAAATAAATTTAATCAAGCCCTATTTGTAAGGACAAACAATTTCCTAGACTGCCAAAATATAGTACTTCTTTGTATTGTAGGACTTTAAGAAGATATATCCAAAAGCATTTTCAAGTTGAAGTCTAAAAAGTTAATTAAAATTTCGTAAGAATATTCCTATATTGAAAGGAATTCTATCCCAAAAGAAAAGGGATGCAGAACAAGTACAGAAATATTATTATTTGAGCTTTTTTTTTTTTTTTTTAGGGGGTGGGGGGGTGGGGGGTTGGGGAGGAGTCAATTACAGCGAAATGAATCTTTCCCTCCAACCTAGACCCATATGTGATTACTTAAAAGACTTGTCGTAAAATATATATGCATATATATATCTGCGATTTTTTTTTTAATAAAATATATATTTGTCTATGTATATAAAATATATATTTGTCTATGTATTGTACTTGTGTATAAATCGACTCCCCATTTTCAACTCTTAAACTTTGTCTAAAGTTCTTCGATTTATACACAAGTACACTCTAAAACTGGAAGGAGTGAAATGCTCACTCTTTGTGAGAGTGACAAACATTTTCACTCTTTTTAGAGTGCAATTTATAAAAATACACTCCTTAAAGAGTGGAATTTCCCACTCTCTAGAAAGGAGTGAAAAATGTCACTCCGCTGTCGAGAGTGAAGTATGTCACCCCGTTGTAGAGAGTGAAATATCTCACTCCACCAACGAGAGTGAAAGCCCGGCATTATAAACTTTAAAAAAAAAAACCCGTTAAACTTTGATCCAATATATGGAGTAAAATAATGAAAAACACCAAAATATGTCAATTTTTCATTTTCAAAAACTCCCTTTCATAATATAACCTGAAAAATTAGGCTTATTTGGTTTTAAAACGCACTCTTTTTTAAGAGTCAGCTGTCAACTCTTTCCAAGAGTGAATACTCACTCCGCCAACAATAGTGACTCATCATCCAATCAGAAATGTCCTGCACTTCCTTTACTGATAAGAAAAACGTTTCCGCCATTTTAAAATTAATCTTTCGTTTCTTCGGTTCCACATATGTGGATCTCCGTTCATTTCGTTTTATTAATAATATTCAAACGTATTTTAAATTTCGATCTTTGAATGATATGCTTCGATATGTATGCTATGAAATAATCCAAATATTAGATTAATCTCTTCTTCTGGAATCACAATGAAAAAAAAATCAGTAAAAAGATATAATACTTCATTAATACTCAATAACAGAAAGGTCACAGTACATGGATATTATTTACCAAACAAGGGATTATCATTTATGAAAAAAAGGATATTATTTATCAAGGTAAGTTATGTTTAATTTCAATTTTTGTTCCCAAAAGTTCGTGAATATTCAGTTCAGTTTCACGTTATGCAGAAAATCATTTGCTATGTGTCAGCCATTCTATCTCCTCAGGAAAAAAAATGCTGACACAAGTCATACAATATAAACATCATTAGCAATTACGTGATTTCATTATTCTGACTCAGTCTTATCTTACAGTACTTACTTTTTTTTTCTTTTTGAAGTTAAATGTATAATTCGAATAGGAATTTCTCTTATGGCAATATTTTTGAGAAATTGTTGAATCTAACAATAAACTTTATTCCGTTATAAAATTTATATCTGTTGTAAACTTTTGTTTGTGACGTATGTATTTCTAGACATTTAAAAATAAAACATGATATTTAAGTATTGAAGCAAAGTGCTTTTTTATATCTGGTGTTTATTGAAACTGCTTCATTAATTTTAAAAGTTCGTAATGTGACTTATATAAAACGAAATATTTTTAAAGAGATAAATAGCTGCTTTTTATATTACAAATGTTTTTCAAAGCTAGTAATAAACGCCCCTGAATATTTTCGGTTTATAAAAATATAACCAATAAAAATGTAGCTTTTAGTATTTTTTTCGTAACTCCCCCCCCCCCCCCTTGCATATTTTATAATTTTGCACTATTGTTGATATTCTTAATTAAAGCAATCCGGAAGCGGAAAATAATGTTTCAATTTTAAAGTTTAATATTTATAAAGTTAGTTATTATATTTAGTTTATAAATAGTTATTTTCCAGTAATGTACATCTCATATAGGAATTGCTAAAAATGCAATTTTGGGGAATGTTTATAGTGCATACAATATATTGACTTAAAAAAAAAACTTAAATAATCAAATAATTTTTTTAAATTACTATATCAAAATGTAATGGCACCAAAACTTTTATAAATAGTTATATTAATGTGATTAATAAAATTTTAATATTTTTTTTCATTTTATTATTAATATTATTATTTAAAATGAATCAATGTTTTGTCTATTATATAATCTGGCAATCAAACTACTCGAGAGGCCGATAATATTATTTAAGGGCACAGTCAAAGAGGGGCTTATAGGGCTTAATCGTTCACCATTTAAATAAAAACACTTAAGTTACAGAAGTCATTAAAAACATATTTTCTGTCTTAAATATTTGTTTATTCTTACTTTTTCAATTTTGACTGCAGATATTTTTTTAAATAACACTTTCATTTTTGGTACCGGTTTCGAAAGTAAAAGAAACTTTATAAAAATATTTGCGACCGAAATCGAAAAAGTAAAAAAGATGCGATATAGAGACGAACTTCAGCTATTCAATGCATAATAAGTATATAAAATAAATAAAATGTCGAAATGCAAACAAGATATTAGAAAAATCCCACCCCATAGGATTAGCATTAGCTCGTGAGTGTCTTCGCCGGCAGTGTCAGATGCCTTAAGGGTGTCCATTACATGCATATCTACTCTATATACGGGAATAAAAAATTGAAATTAAATATGACTTATGTTTTATAAATACGGGTTGTATTAATATATATTTTTAATTACTTACAAATTTTACAGATTTTAATTACATGTAAAAAAAAAAAACATAGATAACGTGCATTATGGATTTATTTAAATAATATGTAAAACTTAATAGGTATCTGAAAAAAATTATTGACTGTTTAAGATTTTAAAATTGTTTCATAACTTGCGCTTATGGGCATTTTAAAACTATCATATATTTATGGGGCTACTAATGAAAGCAAATACAAGGAGAACGAGAGGAATAAAATAGTTTATTTCTGTCAATAATCTAATTTAATTCATATGTAACTTTAATTACGTTTTCCCTTAAAAAATTCAATTAATGTTACATAATATGAATTAAATAAACATTGTCAATAAAGTTTTTTAATCCAATCTTTACCAAGCTTGTATTTATTTTCATTGTAAGTTCTAAAAGATACGATTCTTTTAAAGTGCCCATAATTGCAATAAAAAAAAAAAAATTCATTGAAAAAAAAAAAAAAAAAAAAAAAGAACATTCACTCCTATGAAAAAGTGAGTACTCACTCCTTCTAGGAGTGAAAAGACGCACTCCTTTAGCAAAAGTGAATAGTCACACCTCAGAAATAGTGATTATTGACCCCTGTTTAGAGTGAATAGTCACTTCCCAGGAGTGAGTATTCACTCTTTGAAAGAGTCAATGATTCCACTTTTGCTCAGAGTGAATAGTCACTCTAAAGAGGTTCGGCATATTTTGAGTCTGCGATAGAGTGAGTATGCACTCCTCTGGAGTGAATAGTCACTCCTTTTTATTTAGAGTGTATATGCGGTATTTATGTTTTAAATTATCGTGATTTATTTAATGCAATTATTAATATCAAAGAATCAAACCCGGAACTCTTGGGTTATAGAACGTTCTGTTAGGTGTACAGAACAGGAATAAAAGTCATCTTATTATTATTATTAAAACTCTAATAATGTCTTTTAGATTGCCCACTAACACCCAAAAAGGATTTATATTTGAAAATTTTCAATTATATATATGAATTCAATTCATATTGAAATAAAGTTTGAAATTTATTAAATACGATAGTATCAGATTTCTAGACTGCCAAAAAGCAAACTCAAACCAATACTTATTAATAGAAAATACAATGTAAACTGCCGATCAAGCCGATCAAGTTTATTAATAAAAAAAAATGAATTGGTATTTTTGATTTAATCTTAAAACTGGAGTCTAAGTAACAACTGGAGACTTTTGTAACAACCTGAAATAGATGTTATATTTGTTTGCCTTATTAGTGTATGATGTCAAAGGAGTGAAAAAGGAAAATAAATGATATCGGTAAGTTATTTTTGGACAAGCGAAACAAAATTTATGTCTATATATTTCTTTCTAGTCTTTTGAGGGTAACAAAAAGAGAGAGAGAGAGAGAGAGAAAGAAACTCTGTTGCATTTTGATTAAAGAAGAAAAAACTAGAAAGATAAAAAGGCTGTTCGATTCATTTTAGATTTTTTTTTTTTAATTAAAAACAAAATGTAGCTTTTTTTTTTTTTTTTTTTGTATTCGATACTTTTTAAAATAATATACTAATTTTAAAAAAATAAAAGATGATACAGTCTTTATTTTGCTGAAAATGAGGAATTTATTTTTTTCAACAATTTTCCATTTCATTCTTTAACTATCCAGTCTTATATTTTATATCCTTATATTGAGTAGATATTCGGGAATCTCTTTTAAGTTCTTTTTTAAATTATCTTATTAAAGGAATTAAAGTTACCGATTTTCTCTCTAAAATGCTATGAAGAAAGAGTAAAAAAATGACAACACACTTGAATCTGCAATTGGAGACTTTCTCCCTCCCTTTACCTCCAATTTAAAAAAAAAAAAAAAAAAAAAAAAAAAATCGGGGCATAGAAAGAATTAAATTTTGTTTAGAATAACCGAGAATCGTTCTGAGATTTATTTAAAGAAAACCCACGAAAACGGTTATTTTATACTGGCTGGTTCAGACCTGGGCACATCTACCGGGTCTGTTTCTTTATTCATTCGGCGAGTATTAATATATATATATATATATATATATATATATATATATATATATATATATATATATATATATATATATATATAAGTTGGAAATCAGTGTTACAGAAATCCCTAGGAGAAAAAATGCTTGAATTCCATTGCTGAATCTGATTTTATATTTATTTAATGTCATTATTCTTTCCCGAGCAACTGCAGGCGAGTTAGCTCTTAAAAATAACAATTATTATTACTATAATGAAGGAATTTCATTCATTGCAATATTCCGAAGAATCAAAACTAGTAAATGCACTTCCATGGCAGTTATCAAGTTCAAAAATAAAGATAAGTAACCTCCTAGATTTGAGTGTGTATTAAAGTTGTAATTTGAACCATCAATGATGACAGGAAACGACTTGGCGTCAAACCGAAACAATCTCATAGAACGCACTTTGATGTGGCGTTTTAGTTTCGAATTTTCTCTTCATCCGGAAGGTAATTAAATCTATTCGGTTACAGGAGACTTCAGCTGTATTTTTTTATGATATAGCTTATTATTATTTTTAATAAGCTTTCAAATTTTAAAAATAAATTAAACTGATACAGTATTTTTGTATAAATTTTGTAAAACTAAAAACATTAGTTTAAAAACTTAAAAAAAAAAAAAAAAAAAAAAAAAAAAGTTTCCTTGAATGGAAATTGCGCTTGTGTCTACTTTACATAACATAATTTATTACACATTTTTAATAATATTTTCTTTTCAGGCATTCTTTAGTGAATAATTTATTTTAGTATGTTATGTTCAATTTAATTCATTTTTATTAAGTAAAATATTTATTAAGTAAATTCTTTTTACTATCTTCGAGACATTTAATTACTTATTTAAATTAATATAAAAGTAAAAATAATTTTTTTTTTTTAAATTGTAATTCAACCAATTACAGGAACCATTGAGATTCATTTGCGAAATTTTACCGGATTCAAATTCGAAGTTTAATTCAATGGAAATGGTCAGCTAATGGTTTAATAATAATGAGATCGACGCAGCTGCGATCGTTCGACAGCTTCAAAACCCCGAGACCACCCTTTCCTCTTTTCGGTGTCTTTGATTTAATCAAATTTTCTTTTAAATTTGTCCGGTTTCAATTTTTGATCCCCCTCCCCCCAACCTGTCTTCCGCTAGAGACTCAGCTATTCGGGACGCATTTTCAGAAAGAATCACGTTTTGAGCACCAGCATTGGCGAGTTGTCGAAAACTAGAACGTTCATCTATCTGCATCGCCAAACGGCAATCGTCGTTTTGTTTTGATTTTCAAATCGAAATGGCGGATATTCTGTGAAATTTAAAGCATTTTAATCTGAAAAAGCTCTTTGTTTTAAACTGTGTTTTAATTGTAAACAACGGTGAATAACATTTCCTCATATTATATCCTCGGAAAAACAAATGAACAATAAGCACGATCTCCTTACAGAAAGAAGGGTTGCTATTTGCTAGGCGTTTGATGTCAAAAACAAGAAATGGTGCATAGCATTGACTTCATCTCCGCGCCAACAGTTGTTCTGGCGACAAGGTGCTCAAAACGTGATTCTTTCTAAAAAAGGGTGGACCAGCATCTTTGAACCTGGCTTCCGCTAGAGAGTCGCAGTAAGAGAAGAAAAGCTAAAGGATCACGGACGTTAAAAGTGATAGAAAAAATAAAATGCGGACACCACCAGACCTATTCTCGACCGAAAACGACAACCATTTTCCAAATGGTTAAAAAAAACCCAACATTTTTTGAGTTAATTGTAGCCGTCACATTATATGCTATTATTATTCTCCGACTTAAACTGATGGCATCCTTTCACAATGTATGCTATTTTCAGTTCATTCGAAGAGCAAGATATTTATTAGTTTTCAGAAGAAAACACACGGTTTTGTATGCAAATAACTGCATCCTGTTTACTTAGCTTGCGGCCAAACAATAACAGTTTTCTTAAATAGCAGTTTATCTTGCATTTTTTTTTTCTTTTTTTAAAGCGCATTTTAGATTTATTTATTGGTTTTTCGTGGAAAAGTTGTTCTTTGCAAACAAACACTAAAATAAACTTCAGAGTAACTCATAAATATGTGCATAGTTTATGCTTAGACATTACTCTGTTTTCTTATCGTTCATTTTTGGGGAGGCCAGATAGCAGAGGTGAATATTGTTTATGCTTTTGTGGAATATATATGTACAATCTTAAAAGGAAAAGTAAACGCCACCAAATAATTGCTGTACAAATAATAATTGTTCTTATAAAAATAATAGATGAAAGCAATAGAGTTAAAATTCAAATAAAGATTTGTTAAAAACATTAATATTTCAGAATTAAAGGAAAAGGATGTTTCAAAACATCATGGCTCTCAATATTGCATATACAAATAATAATAATAATAATAAATAGATTAAAAATGATTCTATGTAATTTATTAAAACACTTTTCCAAACTTTCCAAAGTTTGTTAATTTCAAAAGTTTATTAATACTACAGTTATTTTTTACAAAACAAAGATAAAAGAAGAAAAAAAAGAAAGAAAAAATATTTAAAAGTATTAAAATGCAAACGAAATATCTTTTTAAATTTCTCCGATTGTATTAACATTAAGGATCATCTGTATTGTATTTTGCTTATGTAAAGTAATCTTTGGGAAATAGTATGTTCTGAAACTCTCCCAGTGGTGATTTTAATGTTTTCGTTCTCTTGATTTAATAAATTTAATATATGTAAATGCATATAGACATGGTCAATATATGCATGTAATTTCTTTTGCTGAAGACGAATTTTGCAAATAATGTATGTAATATAAACATGTGGGTGTAGGGGATAGAAAATATACGTATTATGATTGTTGCAACTGCTAAAAAATAGAGTTCCGGTACTTTTTGGTAGATTTCGTATGAAATACCATTTATCGGCATCGTTCCTATGTTGGAGTTTCTGAGAAATTTTTGCAGATCTACACCGATCATGACTTATAGACCCCAAAACTACCATCGCGTAAAAATCCTTATCTATCTATCCATCTATATCACTTTTTTATGGGCACGATAACTTGTATAATTCTGTTCAAATATCTTCCGAACTGATACATAAAATCAAGGGACATAAAATCCCGGTCAAGTTCGTTAATGGGCAAAATCTAACCAAAAAGATGGAAATAGGGAGGGTTTTGTGAAAACAGAAAAAAACCTCATAACTTCTTAGTTAAAATAAATATCGAATCGGTTTAAAGTTTCTATTACTTCTAAGAAATGGGCCAAAAATTTATGCATGACAGATTTTTAATAAAGTTAAAAATGGTCTCAAGGGGCGAAAAAAAGATAGGGTCTTTTGGGAAAAAAATAATTATAACTTCGTCAATTCTCAATATATCAAATCCAATTAATTTTTTTATATATATAAATGTTCTTAATATTATCTAAAACTTTTGTATTTACAAGTTTTAGCTAGAGCCAACTACTCCCTCTGTCCCAAATTAGTTGCGACATTTGAATAATTTTGTTCTGATTATTGATATTTATGATTTCATGTTTCTGCTTTAACGTTTTTGAGAGAGCTTTACTATCAATCTACAAAATGTACTTACCTAGCATTCCCCACGTCATTCCATAAATCAGTATTGAATCAGTTTAAAAAATCCCGTTTCACTTGCTACTAAGCCACGCCCCAATTTTCAAAGATTTTTTAAACAGTAATCACATAAAACTATCTTCAAGCTAATCAATCATAAATTCATTTTCAAACAATTCATTCTAACATTTCTGAAAAATATCCTTTAGCTTGAAGAAGCTGCAAACAAAATCGTATTCTGTCGATTTTTTTTTCTATTAGACTTGGTGGATGAAATACGTTCCAAAACTTTTTTCGCCTTGAGAATTCTGTTTACTATTGATTTAAGAATTATAACAACCTATGATAATCTTCGCAGAGGTTTTATTTGGAATATTTAATTTTGCTAATTAGCTTTTTTTTTTTTTTTTACATTTTTTTACAGCATTTACATTTTTTTTTGTAAACTTACATTCTAAATATCCTCATCTTTTATTTTTGATGCCTTTGACTGCTTCTGCAAACGGAATGTGATGATGAACATTACATTTAATAGCTGCAGTATTTATGGAATTATGGATTAGCTTACCATTTTTCAATCATCACTGCAAACATTTCCAGAACAGAAAGCGATCCTTATTATTCATTTCCTTCTTTACTATTACTTTACATTCGAGTATCATTGCTTTTGGCACCTAGTATACATCATTATATTCATTCGAGTATAATTTTACTGGTGTCGATTTACTAAATTGCATCAGAAGTTATCTATGACTCCGCCTACTTGAAATGTGGCAACTAATTTGGGACAAAATTTTCAACCTAAATGTCGCAACTAATTTGGGACAGAGGGAGTATTATTGCTTAAAAATTAAAACAAAAAGCGGGTGAAAAAAGAAAAAAATTCACAACTTCGTCAATTCTTAGGATATGAAATCCGATTAAATTTATTTTACATCTTCTCAATAATATCTAGAACTTTTATACTGACAAGTTTTTCATAGAACCGATTTTTATAGCAAAAATAAACTAAACAAAATTGGAAGTTGAATAAAAAAACTCAAATCCAAACTGCAATATTCCGACTAATTTTTAAATTCATTTTTAATTTTAAACGCCTCCAAATGGCATGTTCTCTTATTTAGGAACTATATAATGTGGTGTATGGCCAATTTTTTGATAAAGGCTGCCAAAGTAAGCATTTTGAACGGAATTTCCTAAAGCAATCGTGTTTGAAAATTGAGGAAGTATTCAAATAACAAATTGCTTATTTTCTGACTCATTTTAATATCCATTTTTGCTCTCAAACGCATCCATTTGACATGTTCTCTTATTTAGGAACTATATAATGTGCCATATTGTTCAGTTATTTGATAAAAGCAAAATATATGTCAAAAAATGCTTTCAAAGTGGGCATTTCTAAAAAATTCTCGAAGCTATTGTTATTGAAGATTTGAGGATGTATTGGAATAACAAACTGCTTATTTTATGACTCATTTTTAAATTCAATTTTGCTCTCAAACGCTTTCAATTGGCAATTTCTCTTAAGAACTATATAGCATGCCGTGTTGGTCGATTTTTTCATAAAGTCAGAATATATTTCAAAAAATGGTGTCAAAATGGGCAATGAGCCGAATTTCGCTTAAGATGATTCTGATAAAATCAGTTCTTAGAGAAAAATGAAATTAAAAATTGTTCAAAAGCAGCCAAATAAAGTTGCTAAATTGCGTTATCTCTAATAGTGTTTTATTTTTATTTATTTATTTATTTATTTATTTTTGTAGTTGAAATGAGAACTTTGAAATCTATCTCCGCCTGTGGGCCAAGCCGACAGGGATTTTTTAATTAGAAATAACGCACTGAGTTAAAAAAAAATAATAACGATTAACATAAGCAAATCCATTCCCCTTCTTCTAAAACTCTAATATTTTATAAACAACATCAGGCAGGCCACTTTAAAGTTCACTTGATAATAAAAAGTATTCTCTATTTCGATAGAGGATAAACAACTTAATTTTGACTTTTAAGGACGCTCTTTTTATTCTTTTCCGCTTGCTTAGTACTCAAGTCGTCGTCTTCTTCTCCTATTTCCTCGTCTTTAATGCTCTAATTATAGAACATGAACATTTTTTAATGCAAATTTCTGGGTGCATATGCACTTGGATTACGGTCATCAGAGAAAAGTGATTATTATTATTATGGAAATAAATTCTATAATGAAATTTTAAACATTTGTGAACGGAAATAATTTTCCTTTTTTTTTTTTTTTTTTTTTTTTTTCTTTTTTTTTTTTTTTTTTTTACAAGAAAAAGTATTGGTTTCGTGAAAATTTTTGAATTTCGGTTTGCAACGGATTTACACGTTTTAGGAGTCAGAGATCACGAAAAAAAAAAAAAATGTTTTTACAAAATGTCTGTTTGTGACTATGTTAAAATCTACATCATACATAGAAATTCATTAAAAATGAAGTTGTTAGCGATTCCTAGCGATCCTGGGGTAAATTTTACTGTAAGATAGATTGGACATTGGAGCAAAGCGGATAAGAGAGATTATATACCCAGCTTTGGACTGAGACCATCTTAGCCATTGATGCACTTTTAGCCCGTCCGCGATATTTTTCAAACTAGTATATGATCGATGACGTTTTCATCAAAGCGACATGTGTTTTAATTTATCTTTTTTCACCCACAACAGCGTTAACAGCCAAGAAGCAATGAAATGAAAATCATTTCAAATTTTCACTGAGAAAAGTCCCCCCCCCCCCCACACTTTTTTTTTTCATTTACAAATAACCGCTTCTGATTTCTTTCTTAATTAAAGTTTCACTTTAGTGAATATCAGTCTAAAAGATCGTGTCCTTATTTTCTATTTACATTTTTTTTAAATATTAACAGAATATTTTAATTCGAGGATCAAAGATAAAAATGGTGATATGGAACAAGTTGGCACATTTAATCCGGGGCACGTTTCCCACCTCTTCTAAGGCCTTCTTTAGTCCCTGAGTCACCAGATTATAATATTGGAAATGAAAAGGAAACTTCATTTCCATTCAAAAATTTCAGTTTTCAACCAGGAATGCAGTGGAAGGTATACGGGAGTATACGCAGAGTTTTCGTTGGATTTTGAGCGACATGAGCGATTTGGCGAATAAGAAATAAAAAACATTCGCCAAATGAAAAGAAATGTTAGTAAAATAGATTCGGTGTGAAACACAGAAAAATGTATCTTTGACCCCTATATTGTATGTCTTTTGTTTTTTGTAATTGTTTATAAAATAAAAATTCAACTATCTGCTACAGAAACTATTACAAATGAGTACATTCTAAATACCTCCTAGTCCTAAATGTGTACATTTTTCAGACAATTTTTCAACAGTCTAAATAAAAATTAAAAACAGCTATCGTCGATTTATATTATTGTGAAAACATGCGCTAAAAAGTACTATGAGATTTCGACTCAACAGAAAAAATTTGACCGGCCAATGATTACTTTCCATACAACTAATAAATAGTACAGTAAATGGCTAATTTCGTCATCACATTGCAGCAAAACCTTTCTCTGTTTGGCGCGTGATGCGAGTAATTTTGTTTGTGTTTTTACCAGTATGACATACTACAACAGATAAATATATACAGTAGGCTCTCGTTAATTCGAACTCGCCGGGACCACAAGAAATGTTCGAATTATCCGAAGTTCAAATTAGGGAAAATATGAAATGAAAACATGTTTAATATGGTATTATTGCAAAGGAATTAATGTTATAGTTTTTTAAATTTATTTCGCCTATTATCATTAGAGTATGACTTAATATTAAATAATAATGTATAAATACATAAACTGATTAAAAGATTAGAATCAAGCACAATGGAAGAAAAATTTGAAGCGTCACTGATGGACAGACGGGACACTAAGAAAGTGAATATCAAATGCATGGGATTACATAATATACTCGTTCGAAACAATTTTCACAAAAATCAAAGAAAGTTATTCAAATGATCTGGAATCCGGAGAAAGAAAGGAAGAATGAAAAATCTAAATTCTCATCAGTTCGAATTAAACGAAGTCAAGAGAAAATGAGTTCGAATTAATGAAAATTTTAAACGTTATTCTGCTATTGAAATTTTCGGGACTTCATGTTTAGTTCGAATTAAGCGAAGATTCGAATTATCCGATTTCGAATTAACGAGAGTCGACTGTATTTAATTATCATTTCTGCTTTTGACTGTTGCTAAACAGAATTGGTATTGAGTCACTTATCTCTATAAATAGAGCAATGTAAATGGCACGATGCGATTGAACATGTAAAGGAACATCCAAATCGTTCAACAACGTGGATAAGGATCTCCATTGAATAGAAATACATACACATAAAAAAGGGGGAGCAGAAATTGAGCCCTCGCAATTTCTGATTGCTCTTTTACTCGCCAAATGGAGGATTTTGTCGTGATTTGGCGCAGCGGCAGCGAGAACCCTGGGTATACGCCGTATACCTTCTGAATTTTTATTAAGGAACACCGTATGCCCTCTGTTTCTAAAGAATGCTATAGTATATGCCCTCGGTCTATGGCGTATACCCTCTGCTTAGCAGCAGTCACGATCCTACAGTCAAATGATCTGGAACCTTTGAATAAAGTTGAACAAATATTTTCTTATCCTTTGTTTGTTTTAATATTATATTCGACATTATATGGGATTTTTCATTTCCGCTAGTAATCCAAAAATCCAATCGATTTAGAGGGCTAAATCGATACCCTTAAATCCCCCCATCTGATAAGCCAGATTGGCTCAGTGACTTGATACCATATAGAGGTTCATATAGAAACTATTAAATAATATTTTTAAAATTTTATCTTACATGGTTTTTTTTAGGATGCGTTGAATGTATAAACTAAGAATAAAAATAATAATAATTTTAAGAAAATTAAAAAGAAAAAAATGTTGTGAAAAAAGAGGGATACACAAGCCTCGGTCTACACTACTTTTTTTTTTTTTTTCAGTAAACATTTTGAAAACGGACCTATTTATATTGGAATTCTATTTTAAAAGTAAAAATTCCATTGTATCTACAATAGGAATAGTATACGATTATATCTGCTAAATTGAAATTTTGTTTCAATTCCTATAGCGTTTCTGTTTTCACTGGTTTTACTGTATAAGACTGTTGTGTTTTTTTCGTACAATAAAATCTGCTAAAACGAAATCGCTAGTGACAGGCGAAAAATACTGTTTCAAAAGGATACCATCTTAGGTATAGGTGCAGATTCCCAAAAATTTAAGGAGCCAGTGATTCCTAAATCCAAATATTCCAGTCGCCATCAGGGCTTAATTTTAAAGAAAAAATTAAGGAACAACGCGAATTTCGTTAAAAATCGCAAAAGAAAAGTCAATTTTATCAAAGAATCGCAAATAAAGGCTCGATTTTGTGGCTGAAAAACGTCATTTTCGTCGAATGATCGAGGAAAAAAAATGCGAATTTGGTTAGAGGATTGCTAAAAAACACGCGATTTTCGTCTGAGGATTGCGAAATAAAAGTCTGATTCTCGTTGGAGGATTGCGTAAAAACGCAATTTTCGTCAAATGATAGCAAGAAAAAATGCAAAATTCGCCAAAAGATGGTGACTTAAAAGTCCAAAATTAGTCGTTAAGTCAAAACATTTAGTCGCCACGGGGCGACTGGCAACCATGAATATGCACCTATATTTTTAGGAGGTATAATTAATTCTATGGCATTTCTACCGTATAGGAGCAGTGAAATATTAACTTTAAGAGGCTTACTTCATTCACGTGAAAATACTTGTAATGTTAATTCGATGAGAGAAATCGTTCAAATATTTCATTTGCATTTGAATATTTTTATTCATTTATTTTTATTTATTTATTTATTTATTTATTTGCATTGGATATCCAAAATTAAGATCTAAAAAAGTTTTTTTTTTTTTTTTTTTTCAAAATCTTTTTTGAAAGTGTAAAACGAAACTGAAAAAATAAAAAATGGCCTTTACAGAGATCCAATGCAAAAAGAACAAACATGTCAATTAAAAATATTAAAATGCAAACGAGATATTTAAAAAAGAATCTCCTATAGGATTAACATTAGCAAACGGTTGTTTTCTCGTCCGTTATAGACCGGTTCCGTTTCCATAAGATTCGTTGCATTTTTATGTCCCGATATGAAAATCCCTGTCCTACTTTTACTACCTGCTTATTCCGTTTTTTGTGACACTGTACTTAGCAAAATTAGTTGCTATTAAGTTGTCAAATGACACAAGCTTCTGGAGGATACTTTTCTTCGGCTTTTCTCTTTTCAAATAGCTCATAACTCTTGAAATTTCAGCAACCATTAAACTTGTTATTCTCATTGGCACTTGTGTCTCTCAACACTCAGCTGATGAGGAGGGTCTTAAAAACAATAAACTTCTCTAGGATGTTCTTACTGGGAAACTGAAACTTCTGCAGAATTTTGACCGGCAAGTGGCGTAAACACTTCAGATAAGCCCGTGCAAAAAATGAATCCTCACAATTCTGGAGAGGCAATGACGTGGGATTATGACGCACAAAGCAAAGGGGATTTGCATTCGGAGGTAAAAACATTAAGATTCACACTGTAAAAAAAAAGAGCTTTTCATCAAAAATCTGAAAAACACCACGACGATCTTTTGCAAAAGAGCTCTCGATGATCTAATTTTAAAGTGTATTACACTTGAGCCACGAAGAGAAAACGCACGTATAAAATTAACCCTCTTTAAAATAATGTAGACCATGAAAATAAGACATGATTTCTCTAGATAATCTATCATAAACAAAGTTTAACCACTTGTGAATCTGTGGTACACGTCAAAACAGTCGAAAATAATAACAATAACAATAAATGAACTCTTTAATTTGATAATTACACATATCGCCGGTACCATGTCAAACTATCCAATGCGAAAATAGTGAGTTAGCTTTTTAAAATCCGGATTTCTTGATTGGCACCCGTTTTTTGAAAAAGTAAGATTTCCCTTGTTTTCGTTCTAAATAAAATTTCATTAAATAAGGTTAAAAAGGAGAATTTTATTATTTAAAAAAAATTGGTGTCAATCAAGAAATCTGACTTTTAAAAAAGTAATCCACTATTCTCATACATTGGATAGTTTGACATGGTACCGACAATATGAATAGTCAAAATACTTTTGTCAATTACAATTATACTTAACTAGCAAAACTCTCGGCTTTGTGCACATGGTTGTTGAAATATGCCAAGTGGTATTTGTATGTTTATGCCTACCAGCTATTAGCGAAAACTATATTCATGTAGATAATTTAAATGCGACTATTTAAGTTACATTTTGCGGAAATTTCATTCTTGTGACATACGGTGGATTGAGAGAAAATCTTCATTCAAACCCCATTTGTAGCCTCTCATTCTAAAAAAACAGATAAAATACAATCCTTTCGGAAACTCTGTTTATCAGAACTCTGTCAAAAATACTTTTGAAATCGGTTCAGTAGTTTCAGAATTTATTAATAAATACTATCTACTGTAAATACTATCTGTAAATATTGTAAATACTGTAAATACTATCTATTTTCTTTTCTATTATACAGGAATGAGCTTGTATTAAATTTTAGCCAAGTATATCGATTTCGTAAAATGTGAAACAGTTCAATATAAATAAAATACGCTAATATAGCAATTTTTTCCCCTAAACCATTATGCAGTGGAACATTTTTGGATGGCTTTGTAAATAAATAATGAATATTATTATCACAGACACAGATTGATCAGAAATGTGTATTTTAGTATATACTTCATCGATTCATGTTAGTTCATTTCGAAAGGGTATAACTTCTTTAAAATATGCTTGAAACTATTTTCTTCTATTCACCATAATGTAATGGAATACTTTGATTGTCCCTGTAATGAAATTATACATACAATTTTCATAATATTTGAAATGACTCAACAAAAATTATGCAACATCTATATATTTGAAATTTTAAACGATTTGGTTTGGTGTTTTTGCTCTGTTATATATGTGGGCAGACAGACAGACGGACAGACTGGTTGACGACTATAGGTGCTACTAATTTATATAATTACGAATGCACCTAAAGATATTCAGAACTTGATGTAATAGTATACAGTATTTCGGATATAGTATAGTAGCCGAAAACTTTTGTGTGTCTCTGTAAATGCTATCTGCTTTCTATTATACAGGAAATAACTTGTATTCCTCAGCAACGTACATCAATTTCATAAAATGTTAAGTATTTTAATACAATTAAAACGCGCACCAAACAATATCCCCCCTATACCACTATGAAATGGAATATTTTTGTGTGGACCTGTAAATTCAAATGTTCTTTGCACCACAGATTACATAGAATGTATTTTACAATATATACTTCATAGATGCATATCAAATTTATTATTTTCGAATGAGTGTAACACCATTAAAATGCGCTTGAAACTTTTTCCCCGATTGACCGTGTGAGGGAGTGACCTTTGTTCATAAAGGCACTCTAGTGTTTCTGAGATCGTGACGTCAATAAGTTAACATGTGTAAGCATAAAAGCGACATCTATCCTCTCTTTTACTTTAACTTTCTAGAGTGTGTGTGCTCTTTCGGATTTTACAGTTAGCTTGCGGTTATTAGTAATATGTTAATGTGAAGTATCTCAGTTTGCAGCATATAAAAGCTTGGGTTTGAGTGAATGAGGTGTGTCTCTGGCATTAGCCAGCGAGAGAGCATCTGTGTCCAGCCAGTGTGTGAGGATCTCCGGTATTAGATAGCGAAGTGAAGTATTGTTCAGCGAAGTGTTAGCCGATTGAAAAGTAGCAACGAAGCCTCCAGTGAGTGGAAAGGAGTTCCGACAGTTGACTTGAGAGTTGGCCGGGGTAAGGAACCTCTTAGTTTCATTTGGTTTGTTTGTGAATAAAGGATTACCCACAGCCACGGGCTGTTTAATTAAGCTTTATCTAGCAGATCAGCCAAGAGATAGCGGAAAGTATTAGAAGGTGCCCCGACTCAGCTAGGCCGAAGCTTGTGAGTATGTGTTTAGTTTTTTCATAGTCTTCTCAGTTGTGTAAAATTAAGACTTGCTTCACTTCCCTTCAGCCTTTATCGTTTCAATAAACGTTGTTGTTTTATCTTAATCACTGAGTATGTCTACATTTAACCTGCACCACGACCAACCTAACGCTACAAATGACACCCAGCGTGTATGTAACGTTACAACCGTAATGTAATGGAATACTTTTGATTGTCCCTGTAATTGAAATATAAGTCCGATTTTCATAAAAATTGAAATGACTCAATAAAATTATGTAATTATTATATATTTTAAATTTCAAATGATTCGATTGGGTTGTTTTTGCGTTGTTATATGCGGACGGACAGACGGACGACTGAACGACAACTATAGGTGCTATACCTATTTTTACGTAATTTACATAATTACGAACTCACCTAAAAATCTTTTTATTTTATGAAAAATAAAGATATCTAATGATCCATGTCTTCCGGAAGTGATGTACTGCATAAGCCGAAAATGAATACCATCACCAGTTGACTCGTAGGTTAATCCTTGTGTCTTCCTGCTTCCAGTCCTCTTGTTAGGTAGATTTCGTAAGAAATACTACCTATTGCAATCGCACCAGTTTATATATCTATCTATCTATCTATCTATCTATATATCTCACTTTTTTATGGACACGATAACTTCTATAATTCTTCACCAATCTCCACCAAACTGGTACATAAAATCAATGGGGATAAAATCTTGGCTGAGTTCGTTAATGGGCAAAATCGGACCAAGGGGGTCGGAATAGGGGGCGTTTTTGTGAAAACCGAAAAAACGCCATAACTTCTTAATTAAAGTAGATATCGAATCAGCTTAAAGTTTATATTACTTCTTAAAAATGGGCCAAAAGTATATACATGACAGATTTTTGATAAATTTAGAAGTGGGCTCAAGGGGCGAAAAAAACAGGGATTTTGAGAGAAAAAAATTCATAACTTCGTCAATTTTCAAGATATCAAGTCCGACTAAATTTTTTATAAATGTTCTTAAAATTATCTAAAACTTTTGTATTTACATGTTTTTGATAGGACCAACTTTTAAGGATGAAAAAAATTAAAAACGAAAAGAAAAAGGGCGCTGAAAAAAGAGAAAAATCAATAACTCCGTCAATTTTTAAGATATCAAATCTGATTAAATTTATTTTATATCTTCTCAAAAATATCTACAACTTTTATAATGACAAGTTTTTCATAGGACCAATTCGTATAGTAAAAAGAAATTAAACAAAAATAGGAGTTGGAGAAAAAACCTCAAATCCAAACGGCTTATATTCTGACTCATTTTTAAATTCATTTTTGATTTTAAACGTATCCAAATGGTAGATCCTCTTATTTAGAAACTGTACAAAGTGACGCATTGGTCAATTTTCATATAAAGACAGAATATATTTCAAAAAAGGCTGCCAAAAAGGGTATTTTGAACAGAATTTCCGAAAGTCATCGGGACTGAAAATTGAAGGAAGTATTCAAATAAGAAATTGCGTTTTTTTCTGACTCGTTTCTAAATCCATTTTTGTTCTCACACGCATCCAATTTACCGATCCTCTTATTTAGGAACTATGTAATGTGATGCATTGGTCAGTTTTTTGATAAAGACGGAATATATTTAAAAAAAAGCTACCAAAAAGGGTATTTTGAGCAGAATTTTCAGAAATCATCGGGACTGAAAATTTAAGGAAATGTTCAAATAAGAAATTGCGTTTTTATCTGACTCGTTTTTAAATCCATTTTTGCTCTCAAATGCATCCAATTTACAGATCCTTTTATTTAGGAACT